>JADLZN010001624.1:0-232500 GCA_018155175.1 Sinocyclocheilus anophthalmus
GACCTCTTCTGCTTCTCCTGAAATCAAAACAATGGATTTTACTATCATATTTGAGACCTGACAACCACTGTAGGGAAAGGTGGGGCAAGTTGTCACATTTTTTTCCTCATGTGAATATTTTTGTGAGCCAATTTCTGTACAGACACAAACCTTAAAACTACAAAAACTACAGCTTCATACCCAAACATTTACACTTTTTTTTTACCTGCTGGATAAAAAAGACATTCTCAATTCACATTCAAACACTTTGACATTAATAGGGGTATGTTGTCACACTGGGGTCAATAAAAGCAGTGCAATAAAAGCAGAAGGCCTAACTGGAATGAATAAATTATATAAAATTACAAATAAAAAAAAATAAACAGAAATTTAGTTTGAAGAACAGAATTCGCTATAAACACCAAAAATAGTAATGAAACAAATGAACAAACCAAAGCAGTTTAATCTACTGCTAAAGAGAACAAGCAAAAAGACAGAGCCGGATTTTACGAAAAAAAAAAGCCTATTCTTACTCGGGTTGCTTGAATTATTGTGAAACGTAATAATTAACAATTGAATTCCTGTGAATTGTAAATAAAACACTAAAATATAATATTTCTTGTCAAACAAGACTGTCCATAATGTGTATTTACAACTTCCAAACAATTTTTACTTGTTAACTAGATTTACCAAAAATCTATCGTGGCTGAGATCCATGTGTGAAAACTACCTGCGCAGACACCTAGCGCCCGGACTGTGTGAAGCAGCAGAAAAATCACAGTAAAGACTTGAATGTTTTTAGTGCAAAGAGAAATAAAAGATAGATACTGCTGTCAGGGCGCTCAAAAAAACCCGCTAAAGCATCAAAAACACACTTGGATGGAGTAAGCAAACAACAGCAGGTATGTAACTAAAATCTACAGCAGGGGTGCACAATCCTGTTCCTGGAGATCTACCAACCTGCAGAGTTCAGTTCCAACCCAGCTCTAACACACCTGTCTGTACTTATCAAGTGCTCCTTCAGATCATAATTAGTTGGTTCAGTTGTGTTTGAACAGGGTTGGAACTGAACTTTGCAGGAAGGTAGATCTCCAGGAACAGGGTTGGGCACCCCTGATCTAGGCCTACCTTTAAATAGTGAACGTGTTAAAAGCTGCGCATGGACTTCTGGGAACACTTTGAATGAATCGAACGAATCGGTGTATCGTTTTTATTCAACCGGTTCATTGTCTTTACAATGTAATAAAATGAATAAGACTTACAAAGCTCTACACAAAGCATCAGAAGTGTCACTAACTCCTCTCGATCACTGGAGGTCAGTGTTTGTGTGTCTAATACACTACAGCCACTAAAACACGAACAGAGTGATTCAGACTGAGACGAAGTTCATTTGGCTGTAAAGAAACAGCTAGTTTTCTGCCAAAACACTGAATAGCCGAAATACTTGAAAGTAACTTGAATTTGCTGACAGTAAACACCAAAGTAAGCAGAAATCATGGACTACAATAATAACAAACAAGACATATTCTCTTTGTTTGTTTTAAAGGTTCTATTAGTGTAAAGCTAACACAACTATGAGTTCAAAGCGTACACGAAAGAAAAAAGGTTAAAGCTATACAATAGATGAGATAGGTGTGTTGTATGGTTTCGGTTCGGAGTTGCGTGTGTTATGGTGGTGGGTTTTGCTGGTGTGTTTATGGTGTGTGAGTGATATATGGGGGTGTTCTGGTGAGTGTTGTTTATGGTATAAACGACACGTGTTAAGTGAGTGTGTTATGGTGTGTTCGGTCTGCGGGGTTTATGGTGTGTTCAGGTTGCCGTGGGTTATTGTGGTGTGCGGTTTGATGTGTTTTGGTGTGTCGGATGCGTGGTTTTGGTTGGTGCGGGTGTGTTAATGGGTGTTCGGATGCGTTCGTTAGTATGGTGTGTTCGGTGAGTTGGGTATGGTGCTGTTCGGTGAGTGTGTGTATGTCGTGTTCGGTGCGTGTTTATTGTGTGTTCGGTGTGCTGTGTTATGGTGGTTCGGTGCGTGTGTTTATGGGGATGTGTCTGGTGTGTGTGTTATGGTGTAAGCAATGTGTTCGGTGAGTGTGTTTAATGGTGGGTTCGGTGTTTGAGTGTGTGTTATGTGTGTTCGGTAGTGTATCCTCGTGTTATATGGTGTGTTCAGGTGAGTGTTTATGGTGTGTTCTGGGGTTCTCGGTGTGTATGGTGAGGTTCGTGTGCGTGTGGTTATGGTGTGTCACGTGCGTGTTATGGGTGTCGCATGTGCGTCTGTGTTATGGTTGATGTTCGGTGCGGATTTAAATGGTGTGTTCGAGTGCGTGGGTTATGGGTGTTCGGTGCGTAGTGTTTATGGTGTGTGTGGTCGATGTGCGTGTTTATGGGTGTTCGGTCGGTGGGTTATTGGTGTGTTTCGGGCTGTGTGTTTATGGTAATTGTGTGCGGAGAAGTGCGTGTGTTTATGGTGTGTGCGGTGCGTGTGTATGGTGTGTTCGGTGCGCGTGTTTATGGTGTGTTCGGTGCGTGTGTATGGTGTGTGCGGTGCGTGTGTTTATGGTGTGTGTGGTGCGTGTGTTTATGGTGTGTGCGGCACGAGGTGGTGTTGAGCGCTGGAAATGTATCGTGTTTATGGTGTCGTTCGGTATGATGTTGGTGTAGTGTGTTTGGTGCGTATTGGTTATGGGAGTGTGCGCATGCCGGATGTTATTTGGTGTGGTTGGGATGAGTGTGTAGGTTTGTGTTATGAGTCGTGGCGAGTGGAAGTGTGTTTTTGGTGTGTTTGGTGTGTGTGTTTATGGTGTGTTTGGTGTGTGTGTTTATGGTGTGTTCGGTGTGTGTTTATGGTGTGTTCGGTGCATGTTTATGGTGTGTTCGGTGCATGTTTATGGTGTGTTCGGTGCATGTTTATGGTGTGTTCGGTGCATGTTTATGGTGTGTTCGGTGCATGTTTATGGTGTGTTCGGTGCGTGTTTATGGTATGTTCGGTGAATTGCGTGGGTTTAGGGTCTGTTCAGGATGTGTGTTCAGTGTACTGTTTATGGTGGTTTGGGGTGTGTTTATGGGGTGTTCGGGGATTGCGTGTAGTTTATGGTGTGTTCGGTGAGTTGTTTATGGTTGTTTAGGGGACGTGTTTATGGTGTGTTGGTGCGTGTTGGGTGTGTGGTAGGTGTGTGTTTGTTGTGTGGTTATGGTGTGTGTTTTGGGTGTATCGGAAGAGGGCTGTGGGTGTGTTTGTGGTGTGTTGGGTGATGTATGGGGGTGTGTGGTGTTTGGGTGTTTGGTTGAATGTGTTTAGGTGTGTCGCGTTGCGTTGGTGTTATGTGTGGTCGGTGCGTGTTTATGCGCTTGTGTTGGTGAGTGTTTAGTTCGTTTGTGTTCGGTGGTGTGGTTATTGGTGTGTCAGGGTGAGTGTGGTATGGTGTGTGTTCGGCGTGTTTATGGTGTGGTCGGTTGAGTGTGTTATGCGTGTGTTCGGCGTTCGGTTTATGGTGTTTCGGGGCGTGTGGTATGGGGTGTCGTGAGCTGCGGGTGTTTATGGTTGTGTTCGGTATGTGTTTATGGGTGTGGTAGGTGCGTGTGTTTAGGGTTGTGTTCGGTTGCGTGTTTAGAATGTGTTGGTGCGTGGTTATGTTGTGGTGCAGTGTGCGTGTGTTTATGTCAGTGTGCGGTGAGTGGTTATGGTCGTGTGCGAGTGCGGGTGTTTAGGTGTGTTCGGTGGTGTGTCAGGGGGAAGGGTTATGGTCGTGTGCGGTGGCGGGTTTTATGGGTTGTGTGCGGTGGGGTGTTTATGGAATGTGTTCGGTGCGTGTGTTGATAATAGTGTAGTGTTCGGTGGCGTGGTTTATGGTGTTGGCGGTTGCGTGTGTTTAGGTGTGTGCGCTTGCGTGTGTTTTGTGTGTGTGTGTGTGTGTTTGTGGTGTGTTGGGTGCGTGTTTATGGTGTGTTTGGTGCGTGTGTTTATGGTGTGTTCGGTGCGTGTGTTTATGGTGTGTTTGGTGTGTGTTCGGTGTGTGTTTATGGTGTGTTCGGTGCATGTTTATGGTGTGTTCGGTGCATGTTTATGGTGTGTTCGGTGCGTGTGTGTGGTGTGTGTTGTGTGTTCGGTGCGTGTGTTTATGGTGTGTTCTGTGCGTGTGTTTATGGTGTGTTCGGTGAGTGTGTTTATGGTGTGTTCGGTGCGTTTGTTTATTTTTTGGTTTATGGTGGGGTTTCGGTCATGTGATGTCGTGTTCGGTGCAGTTATGGTGGTGTTCGGAAGTGAGTGTGTTAGGGTCTGTTCGGTGTGTGTTTTCAGTGATGTGTTTATGGTGTGTTTGTGTGTGTGGATTTATGGTGTGTTCGGGTGCGTGTGGTGTGTTTATGGTTTATCTTGTGTGTTCGGTGCGTGTGTATGGTGGGTGCGGGCGTGTGTTTATGGTGTGTTCGGTTGAGTGGGTTTATGGTGTGTTCGGTGCATTGTTTCTGGTTTGTGGTGTTCGGTGCATGGTATGGTGTGTTCTGTGTGAGTGGGTTTAGGGTTCTGTCGGTGTGGGTCAGTGCAGGGTGGTTATGGTGTGTGTTTGGTGTGTGGTTTATGGTTGTGTTCGGTGCGTGGTTTATGGTGTTTCTGTGAGTTTGTTTATGGTGTTTCGTGGCGTGTTATGGTGTGTCGGTGATTGGTTTATGGATGTTGGTTCGTGTGTGGTGTTGTGTGTTTATGGTGTGTTCGTTTTTGGTGTATTCGGTGTGTGGGTGTTTGGGTTGTGTTGGTGCATGTTTATGGAGTGTGTGCGGTTTGTGGTGGGTTTGGGTGGATTTTGGTGTGTTCGGTGCGTGTGTTTTTGGTGTGTTCGGTGCGTGTGTTTTTGGTGTGTTCGGTGCGTGTGTTTATGTTGTGTTCGGTGCGTGTGTTTATGGTGTGTTCGTGCGTGTTTATGGTGTGTTCGGTGCGCGTGTTTATGGTGTGTTCGGTGCGCGTGTTTATGGTGTGTTCGGTGCGCGTGTTTATGGTGTGTTCGGTGCGCGTGTTTATGGTGTGTTCGGTGCGCGTGTTTATGGTGTGTTCGGTGCGCGTGTTTATGGTGTGTTCGGTGCGCGTGTTTATGGTGTGTTCGGTGCGCGTGTTTATGGTGTGTTCGGTGCGCGTGTTTATGGTGTGTTCGGTGCGCGTGTTTATGGTGTGTTCGGTGCGCGTGTTTATGGTGTGTTCGGTGCGCGTGTTTATGGTGTGTTCGGTGCGCGTGTTTATGGTGTGTTCGGTGCGTGTGTTTATGGTGTGTTCGGTGCGTGTGTTTATGGTGTGTTCGGTGCGTGTTTATGGTGTGTTCGGTGCGTGTTTATGGTGTGTTCGGTGCGTGTTTATGGTGTTTTCGGTGCGTGTTTATGGTGTGTTCGGTGCGTGTTTATGGTGTGTTCGGTGCGTGTTTTTGGTGTGTTTATGGTGTGTGTTTTGGTGTATTGTGTGTGTGTGTGTGTGTTTGTGGTGTGTTGGGTGCATGTTTATGGTGTGTTTGCGTGTTTGTGGTGTGTTTGGTGTGTGTTTATGGTGTACGTGTTTTTGTGACAAATGAGGACATAAATTTGTATAATGACAAAGGTATGACATAGGTATTACAAGGAGAAGGTGACTTTTCAGGACATTACCCCATGTCCCCACTTTTCAAAACGCTTATAAATCACACAGAATGGAGTGTATTGAAAATCTGAAATAGCACAAAGTCTCCTGTGAGGGGTAGGGTTAGGGGTAGGGTTGGTGTAGGGCAATAGAATATACGGTCTGTACAGTATAAAAGTAGGTGTTTATGGTGTGTTCGGTGCGTGTTTATGGTGTGTTCGGTGTGTGTTTATGGTGTGTTTGGTGTGTGTGCGTGTGCTTATGGTGTGTTCGGTGTGTGTTTATGGTGTGTTTGGTGCGTGTGTTCAGGCTGAAGGAGGCTTCATAAGGGTCCAGGCTCCTCAGTTCTCGATGGTGTCCATGGCTGTACAGCTGACGGAGGATTTAAAGGCCTCAGATGTTCTGACACGCTTCCTCAGTCAAGAGAGGTGAGCAAACACACGCATGCACTAATGATCAATCAGCTTTAATAAGCACGTCTTCAGTGAGAACACTAGTGACTCTCGGGCTCTAATGTATATACTGTATATCCACAATTGTAGTCTGTGTTTTAGGAAAACTATTATATTTTCTAGCGGTGCTTGTGAAATGTTGTGCTCAGTGAGATTGAGTTGTGTGGTGTGTTGTGTTGTTACAGGACTCTGTCTGTGAAACGAGAGGATCTGTGTCTCTATGAGATGGGAGGAAACATCAGTGAGTGGCTTATAAGCGTCACATTAATTACAGTCACACAGCCACACAATACTCAAGGCATTTCATAACACGTAACTAACCATGCAAACCATGTATAGTTGGGATAGGAAAATAAATAGATCTTCAACTTTATTTGTGATCTCTGCAGCTAATGGTAATATTAATACATTTCAGTTTGATTTTATAGGCATTTTTGTGCCATAAACAGTGCTAGAAAATGCCACGTGATGTTCAGTGTAAAACCAGCAGCTGGATTTGTCAAACATTCTTGACAATGAAATTCTTCTTTGCTTCTGTTTTCTAATTTAAGAATATTAGGGATGTTGGGAACACTTTAGTATAGGGACCAATTCTCATTATTAACTAGTTGCTTATTAGCATGCCTATTATTAACATATATTGGCTGTTTATTAGTATTTTTTAAAGCACATATTCTGCATGAGCATATCCCTAATCCTGCCCAATGCTTAAACTTAGCAACTACCTTACTAAATATTAATAAGCAGCAAAGTAGGAGTTTAATTAGGAGGTCCTCAAGACCTGCCATACAATCAGATAACATCTTATTAGAATGTATCTTAACTTCTTCAGAAGATTTTTGAGTCTGGTGCAGAAGCAGCGCTCTAGCACACGCAGTATGTGCTGTTGTCTGATGTGTGTGTGTTGGTGTGTTTGTCTAGAGGAGAGATGTCTGGATGAAGAGACGTACATCAAAGCTCTTCTGGAGCTCAACCCCAGTGCAGAGTGGGTCATAAAATCCGTCCAGCACTGACCGAGCCATGCCAATCACCCCATCCCGCCACGCACCTTACAGTCCACCGCAAACAGACCATTAAAGGGAAGGCAGCAGGGTTCAGTATATAATATATTTCACATTCATCCAGTCCTCTGCCGAAGCGCACACCTCCAACACTATAACCTACACAGATATGGTTTTCAGGAGATACTTGGGTAGCAGTTGTGTATGCACATCCTTTATAGTAAAAGCCAAAAAAGCTCATAGTGTCTGTGCTCATTTAGTCTGGTTTGGCACATTTTAATCGCTTGTGAAGAATAGGTTGTTTGATAGTACAAAAATCAGAGACTAATTTACCAGGTTTTCTAGAAAATCTACAGGTCATGTTTCATCCTAGAAGAAAAAAAGAACAAACTGTATTTTGTAGCTTGTTTTTAACTTTTGCATTGTAACATTTTCATCATAATTAAACATTTACACTCCTAATTCTTATTACTGTGACACTAAAAAAAAACTCATCTGGATTTTTTTTTCTTTTTCTTTTGTAAATCATTCTAATCACATTCTCAATACTGATAGTGAATATATATATTCAATATATTGTGTTTTTATCATTGCAGTCAACAGTCTTTTTATTAAGGTAAGGAGGACATGGGAATATGCTTAATTATCATGAAAATAATGTTACAATGCAACTACTAATAATCAGTTTAAAACAAAATGTGTTTGTGTAATTTATATATATATGTGTGTGTGTATATAAACACTTAATTAACTAAATCAATTTTTCTTTAGGGTAAAATATGACCCAGACATGTTCTTTATAGGTTTAGTGAGACGCACCCAGCCACAAATCTCATTCATATATAGATTGTGTATTGCATGAAAATATTGTCTCAGACAAGTGAAGTACTGAGGTACACCTACGTTTCACACGTTTCTTCCTTAAACATTTGATTCCATGTGAGTGATCTCTTAGTATTGTAGCAATCTCTGCTTTAAATCAGTCACATGACTTCAGTCTTACAGTAGCTCACACTGCCAATAAAAGTTCACTGCGCTCTACTACTTATTCAGTCGCTCCCAGGGATCTTGGATGTACTTTTTTTTTCATGTTGGAGACAATAATGTAAGTCAGATGATATTGTATATCCGTAAAGGATTCATGACTGAAAACAACAGGAATCAAGTTTCTCAGCTAAACACAGACCTCATAAAGTACTTCAATGGAGGGAAACACTTGGCACTTAAACTGACCTCGTCTGTTATTTACAATGTTGCAGATGTCATTTCAATGAGTAGTTTTGAGCTGTGATTTTTATTTTTTACTGCTATGTCTTTTGCTGATGTAATGCTTTTATTGTGCTGGAAACTGTGAATATGGCGAAAATTACTGTTGCTGCAAGTTTTGTTGCTTCAGAAAATAACCACTAAATGTTCTTGTAAATAAATTTGTAATTCCTCATCTCCGTCCACTGGATTGTATTCACTGATCTGATTGTCGGTAATACTGTGCAGTGTAGAGAAGGAGAATCGTTACCGTTTTTGGTCTTTACCAATTAACAGTGTTCCTGAAAGGCCTTTCAAGACTGGTTAACCCGTGACAGGTTAGACGCCATATTGAATTTAACGTAGTTATAACGAGGCTGTGAGGAATAGACTTACAGTCTTAACAACGGCATGCAATGTAAAAAGATCCTAGATCATGTTATTTTCACAACTTAAAACGTTTTTATGGAGTCTACTGATTTTTGCTTCTCTGAAAGACGTTTCGTAAGCTGAACTATTGGTGTGATGTTAAACAACAGTACAATCCATTGGGCATACTGTATTTCAGTTCTTCACAGCCTCGTTTTCATTCCTGTCAAAAATGAAAATGGCACTACCCTGACTTTGGAGTTGAAAGGAAAACTTTGAGGTTCTTCTGAACCTGGAGAACATGCCCTCATAAGAAGAGGCAGGGTTGGAGAACTTGCCCTGAGATGCTGAGTGTAGTTGGGCTGCCTTGGTTGACACCCCTGCTCAACATCACACAGGAATCAGGGAAAGTGTCTGGCAATTGGCATATGAGTGCGGTGGTTCCCATTTTTGAAAAAGGGGGCCAAGAGGATGTGTTCCAAATATTGAGGGATCACACATTACATAAGGTAAAGCCTAGAGTGCTGGAAAGCAGAATACGACCAGTCGTCGCAGGAACAATGCCGACTGTAGACTAAAAACTGATCCAACTTTTTCCCCTATAGCAAGAATCCTTGAGGAGGAATGGGTGTTCACTTATCCAGTCTACATGTTTTGTGGACTGTAAGAAGGCTTACGAGAGTATGGGGTAGCAGGGCCTTGTACAACCGTGCCTGCATTATTTTCATGATGGAAGTAGTGCAGTGCATGCTCTTTTGGACCCATCAACACCTCCTCACCTTGTAAGATGGTTGAATTGCAGCTCAGACCTCATAGCACGCCAAGGCCTGATACCAGGAGAATGGAGACTGGATCTTCAGACAGTGTTGAGGATATGGAATATTTTTGCGAACATGGACCTGTTTGGCTCCACAGAGACCTTAGGGTTAGGTTAGTCTTTGTGAGGCCTCCCCACAAACATTTAGGCTCAAGTAGGAGCAGTTTCTTAACATGCTGTGTCCGGTGCAAGCATTGTGTATTGTTGTGGACAGTCATCAAGCGTAGCGTTAGTTCTGGCAGGTCACGTTAGTCAAGCTCACATCAGCTGACCTTCAGCTGATCCCCATCTACCTATGGGAATACGACACCTATCTAAGCATTCATATATAAGGTCCCTTAGTATTATTAGCAGTTTTCGCATTGCTCAATAGCTAATTACCCTCCTCCATCCCCAGCTCCTCCTCTGTCAGTCAAGGATTCAGCCTTCTGATTCTCCTTGAATCAGACTAATTCTAAAATGTGTACATAAAATGATTGAACTTTAACAATATCTGCAATACATTTATGTTAGTTCTGTTCTGTTTACCCTGGGGGGGTTATTGCTGCTCTCCCTGCTCTCACCCATGCTAGGCTGCATGGATGGCAGGGAGTTCTTGCCCAGAACAGAACCATACCACCAATCCAAACTGTATGCTAATTGTCAATCATCTTTGACGATAGTGGCCCTGACAGAACCACCAGTTCAGATTCTTGGAGCAGATCTTTGTCTGTTTACAGGGCCACACTAGGGGAATTATAGATGCAATTTCCCTGACTTGTAGCTCACAAGGTCAGCAATGCCCAGTCGGGATAAAGCCCATATCTTGGGAGGCATGGCGTCCTCCTGGGCATGGTCAAATGGTGTGTCCATTTATTGAGGACATATGCCTGGCTGGTTCTCACCAAATGACTTAACATAACTTCAATGTTTCATCTCAGGTTCCCAAAGTGCCTTCTGTGCAAGAGAGTTAAGCCTGTGTCAGCACTGGCCATTGCAGTGTCATCTTCTCAACCCCTGTCGTGAAGTGCTTGTGCAGCCTCCCTCCCCGGTTCATACCATGGTATACTACCATATTACTGTATATCATGTATGTGTTGGTGTACGCTGGCAATACCATCGTGAACATCCTGCTGCTTAGTGTTATTTTCCATACCTCACCCACAGGTCCTGGTTCAAGTTCAGTGTCAGTAATGTGGTATGATTTGACTCTGTTTCCCATAATGTCAGCTATGTACACAATGTTGAGTGAACCGTAACTGAAACATGAACATCTCTGGTCACGTATGTAACCTCATTTCCCTGAGATACAGGGAATGAGACATTGCGTAGCTTGCCACATTACTGTGATTGAACTTCAGAACGAGCATGTTACTCTCAGTCACACAAAAAGATTTGAAGTGAAGTGAGGCCAAGTATGGTGACCCATACTTGGAATTTGTGCTCTGCATTAAACCCATCCAAGTGCACACACACAGTAGTGAACACACCCACACACCATGAACACACACCCGGAGCATTGGGCAGCCATATTACTGCGGTGCTCGGGGAGCCGTTGGGGGTTCGGTGCCTTGCTCAAGGGTCTCACCTCAGTCGTGGTATTGAGGGTGGAAGAGAGCGCTGGTTATTCAATTCCCCCACCGACAATCCCTGCCGCAACCTTCGGGTTACAAGCCCGACTCTCTAACAATTAAGCCACGACTGCCCACGTGCTTGGTAATGAAGGTAATGGCATTCAGCAGCCACTTATATTTATACAAAAGTGTCAGGTGTGAACGCCTGCATAGGTGTGATTCAAAAGGGTAATTGATCAAGAGAAAGTTTCCCCCCCATAGTGCCAGGTTCTGATGCTGTGTCTCATTCCCTAGTATATCTTGGGGAACTGAGGATACATTCATAACCAAAGATGTTTCTTTCGTGCTCCAGGCTATAGGATGAAATGTCCTGTTGGTCTTTTTAATTAATTGCACTTTAGTCTGAATCTTTATTCAGTGTTGTCACTTTTTTTTTATTTGCAATCATTTATAAGAAATTAATATCTTGTTGCTCCTCTGAAAGGACTTTCCTTTGGGACTTATGCCACCAAGAATGCTTGCTTATCAACCACCTGTCATCAAATTTCAGTCCTTACAATCAAGACCCACCACCTTATATATTTTTGGATTTCATTGCAATACACCCATTTTGGAATGATATTCCATGTTGACTGAGGTTTTGATGTTTTTTTTTAATCCCGAAACACTGAATATCTCCTTACCAAAGCCAGCATCAATGGGCACGACCCAATCACCTGTTCTGAGAGATAGGACATCACTGCCCACCTCTATCACTTCTCCCACCCCCTCATTTGGGAGGGAGCACAAGATCGGATACGAACCTATGGAGACAAGACCAATTATTTGCTACAGTCAGTTCTCCATGTTCAGCCTCCATCACTTCATAGACTAGAATAAACATTTCTATAAAATAACATCAGATTTAACCATCCCTAGACTGAAAGGGTGTAAACAGGCATGAAGCTGTATGAGTGGTGACTTTACCCTGGATCACATTCATGTCTGCAGGATTGACAGGTGCTGCAAGCATGTGGACCCTCACAGAACGATCACCCACTGGAGGCAGCAGCAGCTGCTCCATCCTGAAGACAAATGAAGAGTCAATGAGCGTCATTTTACAAGTGTCCTGCAGTTAATCTAGTGCTTAACAAAGAGCATGACTTGGAGTCATTGCTAATATATACGTGTATATATATATATATAGATATATATATAAAAAGATGAAGAACCCAAATCATATTTAATTTGATCACAAATTAGTCACATTTACATTATAATAAAGACTACTTATTATAACGTAATCCACTTGTATGAACAAATATAAGTATAAAAGCACTCTATGTCCATACCTCACAGTATCAATGTTATTTGTGTGTTCTCTGTAAACTGGCTCTCCACACTGTAGAGCATTTCTGATGGTTTCTCAGCAGGATCATCCCATCACGGATGACTATATGCAGCATACTTCTGATGAGCATGACTTGTTCTCTTCTGCTGTCCTCTGCTATGAGTTAAAAGGTCATCAACATTTGTACCCTGTTGAAGGTGTACTTGCTTATTTTTTCCGCTGTTGTAATCCCAGACTCTGTGTGTTGAGCAAAGAAACCAGTGCGCTCTTATAGCTTTTATAGTTCTGCTTTCAGTTTTTTGGACAAGAATCTTTAACTGATTTTTATGAATAAAAGCAGGTTTTTTTGTCATTTGTATAGTACATACGTGATGTACAAATCTCTCAATTTTCTATAAGTGTAAAGCGTGAAGATTTATAGGAAGACAGAAAATTCTATTCATCTTAATTCCTTAATTTTCCAGAGTAAAATCATGGACAGAAGTTGAATCTATATCTTTAGGCCCATCAAACTGTGTGCTGTTTACGAAAATTATCATTCATTTTATGATACGTGAGAATAAAAGCGGACTGAGAACCGAACCTTGTGGAACACCATGTGATAAATCATGTTTCCAGAAACAGCCTTTCAGAAAGACCTTAAACTGTTTAAAACAATTAGTATTTGACAGGGATCTATTGTATCAAATGCTGCACTCAGCCTAACCTGTCATACAAACCAGCACATTTTTCATGATTTTTTAAATATTTGAATAAACCATGATACACTAGCTAAAATGGAAAAGTGTAAATATTAATGACCCTCTGGAGGAGAAATATTTCAGTAACTTTGATGATTATTTTGACACTGAAAGGAAACAGATCACATCAAGTGCCATCAGAGGGGATATTTATTTATTTTGAAATACTGATCATTACACAGTACATGTAATCACACACACACTGAGACCTCAGAGAAAAGTGTCTCAGCCCTCGACACAAGGCCTCTTTCCATGAATTTGTAGTTCATGTCTGTCTTATGATTTCTTTGGCTCGCAGACAAAGTATGTTTCTCATATACTCAGCTGACCTGAAGTGTAGTTTGATCATTTAGGCTACATTTACACCAGATTCACACTGAAATCTGACAGTTTGATCTGTTAAACTTTCTAACATCGGACTTTTAATTTAATACAGTGTGTCTGTGCAGTTTTTTGGCAATTCATTGTGAACCGGTTGTATTCCTTAATTTTTATGTCATTGTTGCCTTTCTTATTAGAGTATTAGAGTTTATTAAAGTATTAGAGGAAGGCACAAACATGTTTTTTCCCCCCAATATTTCTTGACGTACTGCATCAGGTGTCAAATGTAGTCACACTTTGAAGAGTGACAACGTAAGTCCAATTCTCTCCATGTAATTAAGCATGATATCGTGTTAAATGATTATGAAGTCTGTTGATGATGTTATGATGAATATACTAGGGTCTAGGAGTTTTGCCTGTTTAGACCTGTTTGATATGGCCAACATTTGAAATGTCTCAGCAGAAATACATGTCCTACTGGTGTATAAATGTCTTTCTGAACGACAGAACCCTGATTCCTCGGGTCATTCACTCTTCAGTGGTTTTGTTAGGATGCTTTTGGCTGTGTAAGATGTAGTTCTATTACTACTGTTTGTTCAGATCAGTTTTTTTTTTTTTTTGGTTTTAGGTCCTTTAACACAAAAATACATACACAGATTGATAACGAACTACAGCATAAAATGTTGGTAACACCTTACAATAAAGTTTCATCTGTTTACATTGGTTAACTACATTAGTTAGCATGAACTAACATTGAAACATACTCTAAAGTATTTATTAATTCTAGTTTATTATTTAATTCAATATTTAATACATTATTAAAATAAAAAGTTGTTTCAGTTCTTTTTAATGGACCAGACCAAACATGAACTAACACTGAACAGTTGTATTTTGATTGACTAACAACACAGATAATTACATATTGTAACGGATTTCTCATTGTTTATTCATGTTAGTTAATACATTAACTAAAATTAACTAATCGAACCTTATTGTAAAGTGTAACGTTATTATAAAAATGGTATCCAATGGCTGTAGTAATTTAATTTTAAAGCAGTTTTTGATCTGTTTTTCATTTGGCTTGGTTTGTCTGTAACCTTTGGTTTGTCTAGCTGTTTGTTTATTAATATCCCTTGTGTTATTTGGTTATGAGCAGCACAGCTAGTACTTCAGTTAGTTCTCTGAATATTTCAGATTTTGATTCATGAACTGATTCACTCTGAGTAGCAGTTCAATGAATCAGGTGAGTGTGTGTGTGTGTGTGTGTGAGAGTGTGTGTGTGTGTGTGTGTGTGTGAGAGAGTGCGTGCGTGTGTGAGAGAGTGCGTGCGTGTGTGAGAGAGTGCGCGGGAGTGTGTGTGTGTGTGAGTGTGAGTGTGAGTGCGTGTGCGGGTGCGTGTGTGTTTAACCAGCAGGGCAGGTGAGAGGTTGAACTCCTTTGAGCTCCAGGACTTTGTTCATCTGGACCTCCAGAGTCTTCCCAGCTTTAGTGATCTTCACATTTCTCATGCAGCCTTTAAACGGTGTGTTTATAGTGAGTCCAAACTGCTTCAGACCCTGTGCAACAAACACACACAAACAAGATTTCAGTCATTTATCTGACGCTTTCAGAAAACACTCAAACTGATCAAACTATGTGAATTTCTGTCTGCTAAGATGAGCTGAAAGAAAAATAAACAACCATTCCAGGTCAATGTATACATGTTAATAAAAACTGAAACCGATAATTGTCTGTTCCTAATTTCAAGTGTGTTGAAATGTTACATTTTCCAGAACCTCTGTATTTTAGGATTGTCCCCAACTCAGACTTCTAACTTCTCTGTAATGCATTTACAAAGAGTTCAAATCAAAATAATTCTGCTTTTTCTCAAAAGGTTAAAAAATATTTTCATCATATTCATATTTTCATTGCATCATATTTTATGAGCATCCCACTGAGCTTTTCAACATGTTTCTTTTTGCTTATGATGAGATGCAGAATGATGGGTTGAAGACCAGAAATGTCATAAAATGTAAAAACTTTATGATTTATCATGATCTGACAGAAGCTTTATGTCATTATGTGTCAACATGTGTTTTATTTTTAATAAATTAGATTTTTAATAAAATAATGTTTATTTATTTCTATTTTAAAGGTCTCATATTGTACACCTTCCTGGAGTTTTATTTGAGGTTTTGATGTCCTTAAGAATATATATTTGCAGTATAAGTACCAAAAACCATCTCAATATATTTTTACAGCTCCTCTCTCAGGAGCTCTGCTGAGAACAGGTCGATTTTTGGCCTGTCTAATTAATATTCATGTGCCCTTTTTCTGATTGGCCTGTTGTTTTCTGAGTGACGCACGGCCAGGCCAACCACAGGTAACTAGGGTCAGTGACGTCACAGCGCTAGCTGGAGGCAGCAAAACAAAGGAGAAACTGGAGGCGGCCAATTCAAACCAGAGCAAGTTCGGCTACATAAGGAGCTTAAAATATCATCTTGTTGTGATGTTGGGTGCCAGAATCGACGTAATACAGCCTCAAATTAGAAATGCTGCGTTTGCAGCGCACACTTATCAGAAAAGGTTAAATAGAGTATTGTCTTTTGTTGTTATGGGTGCATCTACAGATTTCTTGCCATATGTCTATGTTTCTTGCATCTCACGACTATGTCGTGTATGAAATAATGTCTGTGTGCATGTGTGTAAAACAACAAACTGACGATTTATATAATCATTTGTAATTGTATATACATTGTTGTGATTAATTGTGGCTGGAACAATAATGTAGCTGTAAAAATAGTTGCCTGCTGAAATTGAAATGTATCTTCATCATGACTAGATAGACACGGTTAGTTTGTCTTTACTATACACGTTAGAAGTGATCCACCACCCCAGAGTAACCATCCCTGTCATCGTCCATCCCTTTGATTGAGTGAGTAACGTTACAGGGCGTCCGATCTGGTTCCGGTGTTAAAGTTTAACCTTTTCGACATGGTTTCCGTGTTGTTGTTGCTCAGGCAATGGCAGGGACCGATGTGTCCTGGGGTTTGGCTAAAGGAGATTGGGAACGGTGGGCGGTGCTCGGTTGCGACTGAAGGTTGGTGACTGTGTAGTTCTGACGTCAAGTCGTCAAGTTTTTACGGAAGTCACAACGGTTCGTGAAAAATCACAGCTACTTTATGCAGGCTGTGTGCATTTTACTGTGGACTGACTGTTTTGAAATGTATATGGTAGTTAAATAGCCCCTAGACCTCAGTTATCGTGAAAAAAGCCAGGACATTTCAGTTTTCAATGACTATTGCCTGTTAGCTTGTTAATAACTCCCACGGCGAGTCATGAAGGAATGTTTGAACATTCTTAACACTGACACCATGGCAACAGAGTTTGATTGACGCACCGGGGTATCCGCCCACATACACCGGGTCATTGGTATCAGCGGAGGCAGAGCGGGCGTCTGGACTCACTGCCTCGGACTTCTTGCCGTCCACGACGAGCTCCAGGCGGTGCTTCAGCTTGTGGGTGGAGACAGTGTGCCACTGTCCATTACAAAGCCCCGCCTCCGGATCCGGCTCATATACGGCTGTGAAGCGCCCCACTCCATTATCAGCATGGAATAAAAGCTAACAGCAACAACACAGACACTCTTACTGACAAACTCATATGTGACCCTGGAGCACAAAACCAGTCATAAGGGTCAATTTCTCCAAATTGAGATTTATGCATCATCTGACAGCTGCATAAATGAGCTTTCTTTCCATTGATGTATGGTTTGTTATGAAAGAACAATATTTGTCCGAGATACAGCTATCTGAAAATCTGGAATCTGAGGGAGCAAAAAAATCTAAATATTGAGAAAATCATCTTTAAAGTTGTTCAAATGAAGTTTTTAGCAATGAATATTACTAATCAAAAAATTAAGTTTTGTTATATTTATGGTAAGAAATTTACAAATATCTTCATGGAACATGACCGTTACTTAATATCCCTAATGATTTTTGGCATAAAAGAGAAATGTATAATTGTGACCCATACAGTGTATTGTTGGCTGTTGCTACAAATATACCCCAGCGACTTAACACTGCTTTTGTGCTGCAGGGACACATATAAATACAAAACAACATTACAACCATATTTCCCCCCCCAATTTACTTGAGCTCTTCAGTGGAACTGAAAATGATCAAATTCACCCCTCTTTCGTACCTTTCCGTTGACAAGTTCGATTCCCAGTCCGTCCATCTTCTGGCTACTGATGCCGAACAGAACGCCGCTGCTCTGTGCCGTCCTGAACTCCAGACCCACGGACACATCGTTACCCACTCGATACGTGTCCACTGTACACACACACACACACACACACACCGCACCCACACACATTACCTTCTATGTATGTTTAAATATTACAGTTTTTTTCAGATGCTTACACACATTTTCAAAACTTTGCCTCTTTTTTTTTCAAAGCTTTACACACAAATCCAAAAATCGCACACACAAAATGCAAAATGCCTCGCATCTCTTGCAAAATGAAGCACTGCATTCAAAATATCACAAACACATCTCAAAAGCAAACATCTGCAAACACCTTTGCCTTAATATTAGTTCCTGTTAGAAATGTTGTGTTACATAGAAAATTGTATGTTGTGTTTTGCAAAAAGTGTTTTATGAAATTGAAAATTCAATCAAAAGGCAGAAAATTTTACATTTTAGTCATTTAGCAGACGCTTTTATTACAAATGAGGACAATAGAAGCAATCAAAAGAGCAATGATATACAAGTGCTATAATAAGTCTCAGTTAGCTTAACGCAGTACAATATTTATACAATAAATAAAAAGAAAACAGATAGAATAGAGAAGCTAGTGTTAGAGGCCTTTTTTGCTTGTGTTAATTGTATAATAAATAAAAAGAAAAGGAATAGATAGAATACAAAAAGATTAGAGAAGCTAGTTTTTTTAAAGAATAGATTTAGAATAGAGAGTGCTAGAGTTAGAGGGGTCAAATAAAGATGGAAGAGATGTGTTTTTAGCCGATTCTTGACGATGCTTAAGGATTCAGCTGAGAATTAGTGTATGGTTTTGCAGATTTGGTGAGTGTCAGCTTTCAGAAATTGTGTGACAAGTGAAGATTTTGTGCGTAAGCAGTTAAAAAAAAATCTGTAATGCTAGCTGTAAATGACTACAATGGATCCTCACCAGCTTTAGCATAGCCGGTGCCATCAAAATAAGTTCCTTTTTCTGGGTTGGCGAAGCAGGAGCCCACACGGTAGCTAGACGCGGGTTTCTCCATGTCCAGCGGTAGATGCATCATCTTGAAGTTTCTAATGCAAGCGTCGATACTGTACAGCACCTGCAAAAGCACAGGCAGCATCAGACGGTGAAGGTGAAGGTGGCCTCAAAGAGCACTCGACTCTTCTGAATGTGTGTGTGCTTGTGCTCTCACCGGTCCGATGCGTTTGCTGGTGTAGTTGAGCGGTAAACCTCCCACGTACAACATTCCCACCACATCCAGAATATCAGCTTTCTTTGGGCTGGTGGTGTGTTTGGAGTAACGGCCGTCAATCACGAGAAAACCTCTCTGCTTCTCTCTCGTCACACGGATCTGCAAACAGAAATAGAACAAATCAACACTTGCTTTGTTTTAAACTGCTTACACACATTTTCAAAACTCTACACACGAACCCAAGAATCGTACACACGCAATGCAAAATGCCTCACATCTCTTGCAAAATGAAGCGCTGCATTCAAAAGATCACGAGCACATCTCAAAAGCAAGCATTTGTCTTTTGAAACCGTGATGCATGTTATTTTTCAGGATTCGCAGATGAACTGACTTAAAATAGAAATCTTTTGTAACATTACAAATGCCTTTACTGTCACTTTTGATCAATTTAATGCATCCTTGATGAACAAAAGTAATATTTTCTGTCAAAATCAATAAATAAAAACTAGTTCAATGACAGCATGCTTGATGCTTGTAATGTGCTGTTCAAACATATTTGCCTAATTACGAGCCATGCATCTTCTCTATTTTCCAGCTCATCACACAATCAAAGCGCAGTATTGTGTCCAGATGAGCCAAAAGCTTTATCTCAAAATTCTGCATGCTGTGAAACAGGTCAGGGAGTGAGTGAAAGGGTCAAAGGCCAGACGCTCTGACCTTGTGCCACTGTCCGTCGTTGATGATGCGCGGCACGCTGACGGAGGTGTTGCCGCTGCCCAGATCGTAGCTCAGGTGAGCCATTCCCTCCTTCAGCTGGATGGTGGCAAAGTCAGCGTGGTTTATCCTGGCCATGTAGAACACCAGCCCCGAGGCTGCTTCTGTGCGTATCTCGAACTCCATGATCAGCCTGAGGAGCAGACACACATGCATGAGGAGGAGGAGGACGATGAAGATGATGATAACTGACACTCACCTGTTCTTCACCGTCCTGTCGTCAAACTCAAAGACCATGTGACTGTTTCTGGACAGACCGAACTGTTTGGCCAGTTCCAGCACGACAGGCTCCGCCTCCGCTGCGCACGACGCCTGTGTGATTGGACAGAGCATATGCCAATCAAACGCTGCATATTACAGAACTCACTAAGACTTTTTAGTATATAGTAATAAAGCACACAGTACTAGTTATTTGCTAACTAGTTAATTCACAATTTAGCAACTGTAGTCTCTACACCAGGGGTGCCCAAACTCGGTCCTGGAGGGCCGGTGTCCTGCAGAGTTTAGCTCCAACTTGCCTCAATACACCTGCCTTCAAGTTTCTAGTATGCCTAGTAAGAGCTTGATTAGCTGCTTCAGGTGTTTAATTGAGGTTGGAGCTAAACTCTTCAGGACACCGGCCCTCCAGGACAGAGTTTGGGCACCCCTGCTCTACACTGTTAATACGTTAATTCCCTTTAGCATACAAACAGTGAGTTCTTCATCAATTGTCACTGTAATATACAAATTATTATATGATTAATTAGCTAATATGTAAACAGTTAGATCATATTTCAAATATAAATTGATGTAGTTCAACAAATCTCAGCAGCTCTACGGATGTGCCAATGCGTACAAATCCATATTTAATCAATGAATATTGAATTCATGAAATTAATCAGCTGATTCTATTGAACACATTTAATGCAGCTGCCTTAAGAGAAGGTGAGAGAAGCTATGGTTTAGAGAAAGGAGAGCAAAATTATTTATGCAACAGAATATTGTAAAAAAAAAACATTTCCTGCCTATTATTATTTTTATTATATTTGTTTTTAAAAGTGCTTATGTTTGGTTTTGGGAATAGGGTTAAGGGATCTAAAATACATCTACAGTTCACAAAAACATAAAAAATTGATTATTAATAGCAAAGGACTGTAAATAAATGTTTATAATGTACTTGTCAACATTTGAGGAACACTTGCTAATTTGTTAGTTAGAGTGAATGAATGAAGAACTCTCTTTTTGTACAGTACATACAATGTAGAGACTACAGTTTATAAACTATGAACTATAAAAGCGTGCAAATTATTTATCAGTTTCTATACTTCGTATAATGTGTTCATATAAATTCTGACCCACCAAAACGTTAAACTCGAGATGGCAAGAGTTGTCTCTAAAGAGACTATACACAGCAAGCATGAGTTTCAGAAAGGTTTGAGTGCTGTTTTATAAAGTACAGGCAGTAGATGGAGTCAGAGAACAGCTGATGGAGCTCCTGCAGTCAGCACATTACTGCACACATTTCATCAGCATTCAGTTCTCATGTGAGGACAATGAAAATACTGTGACTCAGGCATCAAAACGTCCTCCACAAACAAAGCTGCAGAAACAGCTCAAGCAGCATAAAGCAGATGGCCGTCAGTCAAAGGATAAATGAGCGTCTGAATGGAGGAACTGCAATATTCACACTAAATTGGATGTCTCTGTGTGTGTGTGTGTGTGTGTGTATGAGCAGGTTAATACCGCGGCTTCTCGGACACTGGTGGGCGTGTCTGGGATGGGCGTGGCTTCAGCGAGGGGCGTGGCCTGAGAGCAGCAGAGAGAGACATCATGAAGACAGAAGAGCTCAGGTGAAGCCAGTGATTTGTACAGCATCAAAGCATGAAAGGGTTTCCCCCGATTTGTTATGTTATTATTTTAGTTTTGTCTCAAACCCCATCTTTGACTAATGAAATCCCACAGATGTGTGACTGCCAGAAATTCCTCTTCCTGTCATATCAGTTCAACGTCTGAGCAATTCAGATCCACATTCATGAATTTAAAAGCGAGTCGGTTCTGAAATTCTGAATATTGATAGACAGCTTGTGCACCCATAAATGGAGGGCGACCATACATCCTCTTTTTCATGGACATTTTTCAGACCTAAAAAAGGCCTAAAACGTTTGTGTTCTGGCTTTGTTTTCTTACTGATGCTCTCTCTACAGTCCTCATAATTATATGAATGTGTATTTGCATTGCTTTGACCGTTCATGCCTTCGTTCTCACTCACCACAACTGGATGATTACGTACAATGTCTGCATGCTATAGGTCAAACTTCCGCGTATGACAGATAACGGAAGTGAGAGAAAAGTGTTTATTACGTTTGAAATATGGATATTTTTCTCACAAAAATGCATGGATTCGCTACAGGAGGCTTTTATTCACCCCCCGGAGCTGTCTGAGGCACGTTTTATTATGAATGCACGCGCTTTATTTGACGACTTGTGGACTGTTCAACTGCAACACCCGCTGACTGCAATGATAGAGCTTGGAAGAGCCAGGACAATTTGTCTAAGAACTAACCCTTTAAAGCTGCCTCAGCAAAATTGACCCTAACATGGTCAAAGATAATGAATTTAGCTCTTAGGGCCAGTTTTACTAAACAGGGCAAATTAGTGTGAGAGTGCAATTCCAAAACAGCACTGATGGACGTGGAAATGTATGTGGGTGATTTACTAACAACGCGCAAATTATTAAAGAACACAGACGCAACATCTCATCTACATAACGACCAACGCAATATACCAAGCACAGCGCAAATTAGCGTAGTCGCAAATAAAGAATAAAGAAGCCACAGTACGTTGAAAAGAACCGGAGGCCAAAAAATAGAAGTTTAGATAGACCTGGTATGGCGTGACTCCTAGTTGAGGGTTCCAAGTCGTCTTTTATTTCCTGAAGCAAATTTTAAAAATAACATGGCTTGGCAAACGATATTTTCGTGTTCTTGCATTCCAAATAAATTACGTGTGGAAATAAATCTTCTCCCTTCTACCACGCGCTCTCTGTTCTCTACTGTGCCTCCTCTAGCAACAAATTACAGCCATTTCAAGTGTAAAATAGTTTAAGACGTGCTTTTTTTGGGTTTTAAATAATGGCGCAAATGCCAGTAATTTGACGAGCGCAAACGTTAGTAAAATGCGTTGCGTGATTCATTTTAATACTCTCCTCCCATAATTTGCGTATGAAAGGAAACTCTAGAACAAGTGCTATTCAATAAGGTCAGGTGCAAAACAACTGGGTCCAAGCATTTTAGCACTAGATATTCATGCGCGTCTTTAGTAAAACCTGACAGTACTATTTTAATGCCAAAAGACGGTTTGCGCTGGCGCAAGCTGTTAGTAAAACTGGCCCTTAGTGTTTACATGCAAACATGAACGGTACAGGAGAAACGACTCTAAGAATCCCAACATTTTCAACATACACAAAAGTCTGGACTTACCCATCACCAGCAGAGCACAGACTTTCACTGAGTAGTGCAAGTATGGGAACTGGGACGCACACAGTCAGTCTTAAACTACAGTAATCACACAGGACTCTCTACCCACAATGCACTGGCTAGGACGTACAGTGGAGGCTGGTGGTGGAGGCCGAGCTGCTTCTGTAGGCCTTAGAGCCTCCTCCTCCTCCTCTTCCTCAGGGGTCTGGGGCGGGGCCAGGTCAGGACACTGCCCAATCTCTGCGTTCTCAAAGGCCACGGGCTGAGAGAAATCCACGGGCCTGTTTCATTGACAGACACAACACACAGCCGCTCTTGAGGGAACAATGACACAACGTGACTCCAATCAGGTGAATAATGAACACGCTTATGAGCAAGGACAGACTCATTTAAATCAGTCTGGTAGAGGGCAACGGGGTTCGCTCTAGTGGAAAAGACGCACAGCCCACTGGCAGAGATTCATACTCCTCATTAGAGCAAGAAAAACTCTGATTATTAATGTCATACAGCATTTAGCTTATGACTGCACCTCAAAACTGCACTGGAAGGAAAACAAGACCTTTAATCTACAGCCACGGGAGGCTGGAAAAAATGGGTCAATGTTTACAACAGTCGCTGGTGTGTACAATTCAGTCGTGACATATTGCAGTGAATTGTGCTCTGGAGGTCGGCGCATTTATCTTGGCCTGGTAAAGGTGACCTCGAAAAGCTTACTAACATCTCTGCCTTGCTATTATCTGTACAACAGAAAGCTGTGACGTGCCAACATTACTGTTAAGTCTGGTGCTAAGACAGAACAAAAAGACTAGTTTTAAGGTTCTCATCACAACCAAAAAGTGGAATTGAAGCAGTCAGTCAAGTTTACATTATTTAATAAAGTGATTTCCACTTTAATTAAAAAATATACTGTATAACAAACACGATTAATGTAACTTAAAAAAAAAAAAAAGCTTTTGTTATAGCTTTTGGAGCAAGGGCGCCGCCATCTTGTGTGACGTCACGGGGTTGGTTCACTCTGTTGGCCTGTAAAGTAATAAGCATTTTTTAACTTTTTGAACACACGCTTGTTTAAATGGAGGAAGACAAACTTGAAAGGACTGTTGAGGCCATAATAAGCGCAAACGCTCATGCATTTGAGCCGATACGGCGAGGTGACTGCCGTTACGGGTAGGGTTGGGAATCGTTTGGGGTTTTTTCGATACCGGTGCCAAATCGATACTTTTAAAATGGTTCCAGTGCCTAAACGGTGCCTGAACCAGTACTTATTAAAAACAAAAATAATAAATAAATAAAAATTCCCCAAAAGATGGATTGGCCATTAGCACTATAAACACATCTGTTTCATTCACACTGGACGCCAGAGGGTGCCCTCGCACAGAAAATCCACACATCCAGTCACAGAAGTAGAGAACTCATGACCCTCCAGGAAATCCCTTATATGGACAAAGGCATGGCTATAATATCTGCAACTGAGTAAACAGAACACATAAAACATAAAGACAAAGACAATAAACACTCGACTGCGACAATATAGTTTATCTGTGTTATTCAAGCCATCTCTGGTATTTTCATAATAATTAAGTATATTTATAATCCATTGCTAATCGATGTATTCTTTTTAAAGTAGCCTATGGAACATATTTTCTGCCTCATTCTGTGACGAGAAGCCTCATCAGGTCACAGAAGGAAGCATTCGACTGGTGTTGTGGAGTAAAAAGGTTAATAATGTTCTCTTTTGTTGGACAACAAGCTTAGAAATGTGAATACAAGGGAGGTTTAGCTTTAGGCATTTTAATTTAAGCATGTTTAGCTTAATTAACAGAAGGCTACCTGCTGGCATCAGAGCAAGTGTAATTACTGCATTCACGCGCTCCTCGGATGCTCTCATTTCCAGAGTTGTGCTTTTACGTCGGAAGGGGGAAACAACATGGCCCTCGTACTACAAAGATTGTGGGTTGATTATTAGAGCTTCCAACTGGAGTAACGTGAATTTCTCAGTTGGGAAATTATATTTTCACGGCGGTGCAGTGATGATGACTTCTGACGTCCGTTTCGGGAGAACACGAGGAAATATTCAAATCGATCGCTCAGGCAGGCACCGAAATGATCTGTGTTATGATTCTGTTAGTCATACCGGGTACAAGGCTTGACCGGTGCCAGGATTGGTACCGGGGTTCGGTGACCAACCTAGTTACGGAGTAAGAAGTTGTGAAGTTGCTTGGTTTGGGGTGAAGAGTGGATCTGAAACAAATCGCGTTTACATGGATACTCATCAAAACAACCATGAACATAATTTTCTGTGCATTTGCTCACACAGACTTAGTAAGAGATTTACATAATGCTGGTACTGCTGCAGTCTTGAGCGAGCACTTTCACAGTGAGCGGTCAGTGTTTGCCAGATGGGAAATGCCAATGTATGTACAGAAGAGCTCACAAATGATCGACTTTGGAAGAAAAATTATGTATTGAGCCAACGTACGATACAGCTATTTATCTAAACCAACAACTTTTTGACACAACCTGCAAATTACCAAAATAGATTGGAAGCTTGCATGTTGCAAGATGTTGAGGGGGCACTTGCCATCATGGGCCGCAACATAGTGCTCCTTGACTTAAAAGCAGGAAACCCTCCTGCCTTCCTAAAGTGTGCACAAGCGCATTTAGAGAGTCTGTAATGAGCCGATTTCGTGTATGAGTATAGAAGACCTATGATTACAATTACCATAATTTGAAGTGTCACAAAATTCTGAAATTATCGTACATTATGGGATTTTTTCCATTTTTGATCGTACATCGTACAGAGGTCAAAATTATCGTACAAATACGATAATTATCGTACGTCTGGCAACACTGGTGTGGATGCTGGGTCAAAGAAACAATCTGTCACAGCGCGCGAGTATCGCATTGAAATCTCTTTCATGCTGACGTGCTTTTGAATGGCTTAAAACGCTTTAAATGTTTAAACTGACAAGGCTTAAAACACGTGAGAATGATAGAGCAGCACTAGCCCGATCATTCAGATAGGTGATTAGTTAAACTGCATTCTCTTAACATTCATACATTCGTACATACATTCGCAGGTGAACATAATATGTTACATACCACTACTGGTGAACGAGCCAGTGTAATGCAAATATGTCTGAAAGGTCTGACATAAGATGCTGCATGAACAATACTGTATGAAATGTTGTTTGTTTACATCACACTGCGCCTCACATTATGAAAACAATGTTTGGGATCAAAACTTCGTGATGAGGTGATATCGAAATAGATAATGTAGCCTATATGTTGAATATTCATCCAAATTGTGGTGAAAACCAAAACATTTGTGTGTTAAAATAACATTTGTGTGTTCAAAAAATAAAGAAATACTTATAGACTTACGGCCAACCAAGATGACGGCGCCCTTGCTCCAAAAGCTATAGCAAAACATCCTTTTTTTCTTAAAATGGTTACAATAATCATGTTTGTTATATTGTTTTAATTAAAGTGGAAATCAATTTACTAAATAGTGTAAACTTGACTGACTGCTTCACTTCCACTTTAAAGCCTAATGTCAATGAATCTGAGCAACTGATGGGGCACAGGGTCTGCGACACAAATCCAGCCCAACTGCTATTCAAAACAAGTCCAAAACTAGCCCAAAAATTTGTTTTTATTTTCTGCAATTATCCCCTCCATCTAAATCCCGTTCCAGCGTAAAAGTAACCACATTATGCGGGAAAACCACAGACTTGGCAACACTGATGGGGCAGTGTTCGTGGGACGGTAGGCATTATGTGGTTTAAAGTTATAGTTAATCCAAAAAGGAAAATGCAAACCTGCATGACTTACGTTCCTCTGTGGAACACAAAGATATTTTAAAGAATGTTTCAACAACAAAAAACACTGGATGGACAAAATATCTAGTCACAAGTACGTATCATTGTGGGTGAATGTTTGTTTATTCAACAGAAAGTTCAACTTCATTAGTTGATTAGGAGTTTTTTTTTCTTTCACCAAAACTATTAAACGAGTTTCAAGCATTAATGTTGCATTAAGCCATTTAAAGGTGACCAGTATGTAAATATGCAGATGGCAGCTGTGAAATGGGTACTGCAGTCTAAATTCTAAATATTGTTTCTCCCGCCCCCTCCCCAGACTCAGGTTGCCAGATTGCGGACATGCAACAGGAATGAGTGCCACTGACAATGGAAGGAGACGAGCCTTACACTGACTACGTTTACATGGACATCAGTAATCTAATTATTTACCTTATTCTAAACAAGACAATATTATATAGATGTATAAACATAGTTCGTCTTCGTTATGATGCCATGTTTTGGGTGTTTCATTTTTAATTTATGAAAGCTTCAAGTGCAGTTCATTATTTGTCATGCTTAAGTGCAAAAAGATGACGGGGGGTTGGAAAGCCTCTCTTTTGTTTGCCGTCAACGGTGAGCACGCGTTGCATGTCCTGTCGCAAAATGCGGCGAAAAGTCCTACAGGACAGTAATAATGTATTAAGGTGCGTACATGTCTATACTGCACTTCGATAATGCGACTAAAATAGGATTACTTCTTAATTCAATTTCAATTATTATAGGAATATATATATATCTTAGATGGATTAGGTAATTAAAATATGTGACACGGTAGATTCTTGATCAGAGTATTGTCTTAATCGTGTTAAAATTGGAATTTTGATGTCCATGTAAACATACTGACTGTAAGTTGATCTTCTCATGTTTTAATGGCTCTGGTCATAGAGATTTTTGATGGATGCTAAAGCTTTTTAGATCAAGCTAGAGCATGTGACCTAGACCCAAATCATTGTTTGCTTCCATGGCTGCAACACGCTGTGTTTTCCACCAACTGGCAACCTGGGGTGTCAAAATACAATTGGGTGAATTGGCCGTGGGCGGAGTCACACAGACCAAAACAAAACCAGACATTCTGACATGGAACGCACATTTCAAAGTAGAATAACTGGCTGTAGCATTGTATTTCAGAGAAATAAGTATGTGACCTTAGCATGATGCCTATATAGTATTTGTATGCTTTAGTACGGTCAAATAATTACATACAGCACCTTTAACTTTAACTCCACCAAAAAAGATGTATTTTTAAAAGAGATGTGAGGTCATGATGGGTGGATGATGAGTTTGGACATACACTGTGTTGATGAGAAGGTTCCAGATGCAGCCCTCAAAAGGCACGTTGGGCCGCTGTACACCTGTTTCTATGTCTGTTGGGATGCCTCCAATGAAGAGCCGATGGATGCTCAGAGGATGATCGTTGGGTAATGGCTGCTGGAAGGGTGGCTCTTCATCCACCTGCACAGTGAAAGATCTACACACACACATGCTTCATTAGTTTCAAAGAGGCCTGCATGGGAACCATGATGAGTGAGAGAGAGAGAGAGAGAGGAGGAGTCGGAGGAGAGAGAGGAGAGGAGATCCGAGCGAGAGACGAGAGGAGAGAGAGAGAGAGAGAGAGAGGGGGTGGGCTTATGCTCCCGGGAGTCTCTGGATGCGCAGTGAGTGCTCTCTCCCATCATGCAGAATTCCCTTATCCACTTTTCTGAAAGCTCTGCGTGGATTCCTGCTGCCCGTGAACACCAGCACCTCCAGAGCCCCTTTATTCAGTTGCACAGACAGGAAGGGCTGCAGACACACAGACAGCTTAGACTATTACTAATCAGGCATCTGGTTTGTGCACCAGACATGAATAATTCTTCAATTTATGTGTCGTACTGTCAGCAATGCAACCACCAGAATACCTTACAACAGACTACCCACTACATACCAACATGATAAAAAAAACACTCAGAACACTATAGCAACCACATAGCAACACCCAAGCAACCACCTAGAGCAAACCACTAACTAAATATCAACATGACAAAAAACACTCCGAGCACTACTGCAATTGTATAGCAACCACATAGCAATGCCATAAATAGCAACCACCAGTTAGCAACCACCTAGCAATACCCTAAAACAAGCCACTCACTACATACCAACATTATAAATAAAAACACTCAGAATACTATAGCAACCATATAGAAACACCCTAGAATCCAGCTAGAACACCCTAAAACAAACATGCCACCATGAAAAAAAGGTTAATCAACTGTGCTTAAAACACTCTGAACACCTTAGCAACGTCCTAGCAACCACTCACAACACTCAATAAACTACATAGCAATGTACTAAAAACACTAACACCTTATTAACCCTCCAGAACACCCTAGCAATACCTAAAATGCCCTAGCAAGAACCAATGTGAAACTCTACTAACTCTACACTTTAGCAATCACTCAGAACACCTTAGCAACTGTAATAGTAAGCCTTAGCAATAGTAATGCTCTAAAAATCACTCAGAATACCCCAGCAACCACCTAGAAACGCCTTAGCAACCAGCCAGAACACGTAAACAACCAGCAATGCAGTGGTAATATCACTGAAGAATAATAAACTAACAACTACCCACAACACCCTGGCAAGCAAAGTAGCAACTGCGTAACATCCCAAACCACTCAGAATACCCCAGCAACCACATAGAAACACCTTAGCAACCAGCCAGAACACATGAACAATCACCTAGCAACGCCCTAACAAATTCTTTGTTAACCGACTGTGCTAAAAACACCGCATGACAATGCCCTGGCAACAGATTAGCAACTGTGTGTAGCACTCTAAACCACTCAAAGACACCCAAACATTTTAATGGTGAGCTTTGCAAGCTAAGATAAAACGGTTCACGTTTCTTGATAATATATGAAAATGTAGTCTAAAGATAAAAAGCTAAGTATTTTTGATAAGAATAGTACATTGAGATGTACTGAGGTTCAGATTGGCTCACAGTAATATATTCAGGGGGAGTGAGCTGAGGGCCGGTAATCAGACAGACGACTCTGAGAGCACACACTCACGCTCTCCACGCTGCACTGGAATTGACGAGAGCGATGCAAGAGCAGGATCCTCTCTCCGAGCCGATGGCAATGCGCACGCAGCGCAGGTGACCCTGGACTCGCCGTAAATTGGAGGAATGAATGAGGAGCGGTGGAGAAAACCCTTGGCCTCTCCGAAGCCGCACTCCCGCAAAATGACACCCACTTAATTTACAAGCAATAATGATTTTCAAAAGGTGGTGGTCCGCCACCCTCTCCCAGGAGGGTTATCGCAAATTGGACGTGATCCATCAAAACGGTGGCTTCTAAATCTATTTTTACAAACAGAGTATCACAGGGAGGTGAGAGAGGCGACTGCTTACTACGGATACGCCACATAATTGATGTGCTGCCCCTGAGCTGGCGAGAGAGAAGGATGATGAAGACGTTACTGACAAAGATGTAGAAAGTCATATTTTAATTAAAATGATCACCGTGCCCCTAGCCTTTAGTCCACCTGGTAACAAAAAAAGATCAACTTTTGTTTGCTGAAGGGCAGAGGCAATTACAAACCTGCCTGGATAATAAATCTCTTTTATGGGCTATGAGACCCCTGTAACCCCGTGGATTCATTATGATCTCGTACTGAAGGCCGCGGCTCCCCGAATTTCCACTATTACCCATAATCACCTTCCTAAGCGAAAAGGCAAAAAGAATAGCATTGAACCGTCTCACACAGTGTGTCTGTGTTTGCAATCAGCTGGAAGAAAGCTGGATTTCTCAAAACTACGCAATGAAGCTAACACTTAGGCTCAGTCATACCTACAGGAGCTTTGTGTTTTGTGGGGTTTAAGAAACAATTTATATTCAGTAATATTGAGAACTAAATCAGAATTGAGCTGAATAATGACACTGACTTTGCAATATTGATACAGTTATTCAAGTGAACTGAATCAACACTGAACTAAATTGATCTGAATAATAACACTACTGTTTTCTGTAAAACTGCTTTACAGCTTAAATTGCATTTGTGTCATAACTGATGAAATTTACAACATTAACACTGTTATTTTGTTTATTTGAACTATAGACCTGTTTCAAAATTACCATTTCTTTCAAAAGTACTAGACAAAGCTGTTCTCATTCAGCTGTCTTTGTTTTTTTTTGCATAAGAAATTAAAGTACTTCTCTCTGGGTTTAGAGAGCATCATACCACAGAATCTGCAATTCTTAAAGGTTCTTGATGTCTTGTTAACTGTAGACTCTGGGGATGCTGCAATTCTGGTATAAATAGCATTTGATACTATAGGCCATAGAATTCTTATTGCACGGCTTGAACAGTTGGTAGGGATTCAAGGTACTGTTTTAAATTGACTTAAGTCCTATTTAACTAATAAAAGTTTTACAATTACTTTAGGTGAATTTGCATCATCTTCGGCCCCTTTTAAGTGTGTGGTTCCTCAAGGATCTATTCTGGGACCCATTATGTTTTCACTATATATGCTCCAAATGGTTTTATAAAAAAAAAAAAAAAACATGGAGTATAATTTCACTGCAAGTAAAGAAGTAAAGTAAATAAAGACTTAAAGACATGGTTAGCTTTTTGCATGTTGATTTTTTTTTTTTGCATTTAAACAAATAAAATTCTTTGAGCCGTTATTGGTAAGTCCTATATGATTTAGGCCCTTTGTCAATATATGGTAAATCGATGGTAAAAAAAATAAATAAATACAAAAAAAAACAAAAAACTGAGGTGCACTTTTGGCTTATGACAAACTCAAATTTGACGAACACAAAAAATTATTTTGTTAGATCAAGCTTTTTTTCTATTAAGAACACTGGCAACGGTCAAGCCATTTTCGTCTTTTTGTGATTTTGAGATTTAGCCCTGAAGCTCTGGAGCATTTGCTTCCAAACATTAGAACTGCCTCCACACTGGTGTCTTTCAAATCTCTTTTAAAATGTCATCTCTTCTTCCAGGCTTTTTTTTTTGTCAGTACCTGTTTTGAGATATGTTGGAACCTGATGTTTTATGTTGTGTAGTGATGTTTTAGAGATTTGTTGGACCCTCAGTGTATGTGTTGTTTAATAGTGGTGTGTATGTTTATAAATGGCCCTTCGCAAAAACCCACCCTCCTTAGTTACTGTTGCTAAGTCCGACAAGCCATGCCACTCTCGTCAACATCCACGTCCAGCTAGTAACAATCCGGAGCAAAGTGGAAACTGACAACATGCCGACATACAAGACAGAGCAGGTTACTTCTGGTATGAAACAAGGTCTCAGCTTTCAAATTTTGTTATTTAAGTAATTCAAACAATAAATACCGTTTTGTGGCTCTTTAATGTGACGTGACAGATCGCTGTAGCGCCTCAGTTCAAGCGCCACGTCAACAGATCGTCTTTTCATATTTACTTAAAGCAAGATATAAACATAAATGAACATCAGAAACTGTAGTTATTCAAAGCGAAAGAGTCAATACACCCAATTTTTCAAGTTTAAGTCCACCGAAGTTAATGTACTCTCCTGTCTGACAGATGGATTTGGCGTTATGATTGGTCAGATCGCCTGTCAGTCAAGCTCTTTGCGAAGGGTCAATACACATTGGTCATCTGACTGTTGCTTTTAATTGTGCTTTATAAATAAAACTGCATTGCCTTGCGTTATTTTCATGTTTATTACTGTGAGGCTGCTTTGAAACAATCTGGATTATATAAAGCACTATACAAATAGATGTGACTTGACTTGACCTACAGGAACATTGTGTTTTATGTGTGCTTCGTTTAATTAAGAATTAATTGGGATTAATCTTACTTTTTTTTGCAGTTCTTGAAATTTGTCTCTTTCACATTGTAGTGCATTCAGTGTGAAACGGACTGCTGATAGTGTGGCTTATTGGCACGTACTGTCTGTGCTGTTTTAGCACCTGATTTCCTAAAGCAGCGGTTCCCAAAATAGGGGGCATGGAGTTATAAAAAGGGGGGCATGGCAAGGCTAAAGGACAATGCACAGTGAGATTGTTCTGCAAAAGAAACCCCTTCTGCATGATGCAAACCCCACTGCAAAATTATCCCGCTTAACACAAATTATAAATTTGACATATTTTATTACCTTATGATGTCTTGCAGTACCCACTGAAGTGGTCTGTTATCAGTTGTGGCAGTTGTTGTCATGTAATAACAGACCACAAGATGGTGCGATTGGCGAATCAGAATTGAGTATTGCAGGGAGTCATGTAAAAATTAAAATGAAAGATGCATGGCTCTGCACTAGGCATGGATAAGTTTGTGAAAAGACGAGGTAAACAATGCAGATGACGAATCTACTTTAAATCTACAAAAACTACATTTCTACATCAGACACGAGTGGCGTGATTCAACAAATCCAAACAGAACCCATTATAATCAGTGATCCTATATGCGGGATGACTCGACATGACACATTTCTGACAGTTAGTTCTGTTCCTGTGCAAAAAAACAAAATTCTACAAATGGAGGACCCACCGGAAAACCACTTTTCTTTAAGAAAATCTTGTAAGACTGAAAATAATTTGTTCGGAATGCAACAACATATTGCAATTTCCCATCTATTCCACTTCATTGGCAAAGAAAACTTTGTGAAATAATCAGTACTTCAGGACCAAAATTCCATTTACAAAGTCCACACACATTTCGTATATATTCTTTGATGCTGTTTGTTTGTCCCTGCTGGTCTACTGCTGTGATTTTTGATAAACCCGCCTCTAAGTGGAATGTAAAAACAATACGTCTGGCTGCATGAAACTGTTCAAAGCCTCCCCCCAAATCCGGATTTGATTTATAAAGAATTTTCCTCCGTTGTTTACTGATAAATAAGAGTACTGGGACTATGGGACTGCTGTGTACAGGACTGTTGTGAAGTTAAAATGCCAATCTGTGTAAAAGGGTTTATCAGCGTTAAACACATTTCAGTAATCTCATGACTGAATGAGAGTGTGAGGTGTGTGTGAGCACCTCTCCGGTCTGTCTGCGCGAGCGGCGCGGGATGTGGACAGGCGTCAGGCCCTGCGTCAGCTGCGTCATAGAGGTCAGTCCTCCTCTGCCGAACAGGATGATGCCGTTTTCACTCTTCGTGCTGAAGGAGAGAGAGATCTCTGAGCCCACATCAAACGACACAGGCTTCAGCTCTATGTACCCGGGCCTGGGGAAGCTCACGGTGTGCAGGTTCTGACAGAGAGAGAAAGCCAGTGTTTAGTTTGTAGTTTCACCCAAAATCCTCCTGTGGTTCATCAGCTGATGGCATCAGATTTGTCATGGGTGTTTCTGGAACTATGGAAACTGTCCTTGTATCATGCCTTCATTTTTTCGTTTTGGAAAATGGCTTTATGTTCCACATTTTTGCACCTGAATGTCGCACCAGGTCAAAATTGCATTGTTGAGAGAAACAAACAAACAAACAAACACAGTTTTGTCCACGTATACGTCACATATTTACCAGTAAATTAAATAAAATGTTTACAAACATTCTTAACACTGTGAACTTAATTTTAGTTTCACTCACTCCACAACTAATTATTTAAATACATTTTTTTTTTTTTTTATATACTGAATTACCAGCATGAGGGAAATGCACTATACAAACACAAGCACCAACTGTTGAATGTGAAGAGAGAAACTGAAACCCATGACATAAAACATTTCTTTCTGAACACAAAGGCCAGTCGTGTTATTCAGTTGATGGAAAAATGCTAAACCCTAGATTTAAATGACAAAAATGGTCTAATGTAGAAAAGCCATTTGTTCTCATAAAATGATATTAAACATCAGAATTGAACACAGTGATCAATGTTGATTCACTGTAGGGATAGGGATGCACCGAAATGAAAATTCTTGGCCGAAGCCGAACAAAATGAAACACTGGGCTGAATACCGAACACGGTATTTCCCCATATATTTAGCCTTTTTTTTTTCACCATTGCATAAATTGAATAGCCAAAATGTTCTTTTTACTTTTTTTGTCTAGCTTTTCAAAGAAAAATAAATAAATTACAAAACAACAATTTAAAAATATTTACTTAACACTGAACATTTTTAACATACCAGCAGACACTATACCACAAAGCACAATTTAACTTAAAATTAATAAGCTCTTAAAATCTTATTTTTTGGCCATTTCTGAGACCCCCTTCTTGAATCAGTTATGTATTTTTTACTGTACTAATAAATGCAGCCTGTGAGCAGAAGATATATATGTTACAAAACATTGTTGTGATGTTTTAATAAAGTATTAATAGAGTGTTGTAATTCTTATTATTGTCTTATTTTCCTTTTTTAGTTTAAAAATGCATAAAAATGTTAATGAGAAGTTGACGAATAACACTGTTTCAGCGCAGATTTTCCTGGCGCTTTGGACTTTGAACCCTGGCTAACGAGCAGATAGCGCCTTGAGCTGTCAGAAGAATACATGCAATTTGTGCATATATTAGAAAACAACGTTTTGCAGTGTATTTACTAATCGTTTGAGGCCATTTCAATCATCACACAGTAAACCAGCAACAATCACCCCTGCTAATTCTCTTCTGAGTTCTTTTAAAAAAAGAAGAAAGATTTATATATACTGTATATATGCAGAGTTCTGGCATGAAACTCTAGATGGCGCAGTCGGATAGGTCTATCTCAATCTGACCTGGCGACATCATTGTCACATGTTAGCTGATTGGTTCTCTCCTGTATCGGTAGCCAATGAGCTCGCTGCTCAACATTCAAATATATGACTAGTGCTTGCAGTAGCAGTTGCAGCTTGCTTCAGAAGCCCTCCACCTTCCCCAGCTCCACCTGTATAGATCTGCAACGAGGTGATTCATGTATGCTATATGGGGGTTATTTCATGTATGTTATATGTGCAGCAGCAATATTTCTTACATGCTCACAGCAGCATGTTGTGGATGTATTGGCAGTAGCAAGGCTCGGTACTTGCTCTGCCGCAGCAGAAGATCTATTCCACCAAGACCAAACACATTAACATTATCATGTATATTACCATGCCAATCCCTCTGAGAGTTGTCATGACAGAAATATATATATATTGCTTGTGGAGAAATACTTAAATTGAGCAAATGTTGCCTTTAGTGAAGAGAGACAATAACAAAGGCAGGAAGGTGTTGTGTTGCTGTACCTCAATGGAGCAGCCTTTGGTCAGTCCTGTGTAGTCTGGGCTGCTCAACAGATTGTACGGCGTTCTGGAAACTTCAATGTCTTTCATACAGCCAGAGAATCTCTTCAAAACCACCTCTGACCTGAGGAAATGTGAAAAAAAACTAGCAACTGCTTTATAAAGCAGACGTAAGATGAAACACAGGAGGAACTCATCTAATAACATCAGAATGCACATCTGCACACCTGTAGTTTCCAGTCTTGGGTACACCGCCAAAATACATCCTCTCATCCTCCCTCAGGTTGAGGCCTGTCGCTCCACCTGGAGACGCCATCCGCAACTGCTCGTCCTCATTAGTGTCGATGTTCACTATGGCGATGTTTGCTAAGCAAATGTAAAAGAGACAGTGTGATCACAGATAGTCAGACATTCACACACTGATTTCCCAGACAGGTGAACCTTATTTGCCACACTCATCATATGACTTCAGAAGATTTGAAATACATTGCACATGTCACATAGACTACTGCTCTGAAAGCTTGCAAGGGACCAATGTGAACATCTCCATTTGTGTTCCACAGAAGAAAGAAACACATTTGGAACAGCCATGAGGCTGGGTAAGTGACGGATGTTAATTTTTCAGACCGGCTCGGCACACTGCTGAAGGTGAGCTGTTCTGTTCTCATGTCTGTACATTCTTTCTTCATGCGGGACATGGTGAACGACTTCCATTTGCCGTCATTATAGCGTTTGTCACTGATGATGGAGCCGGTGCCTGAGCCCAGATCATAACTCACTTTTACCCTCCCATCGCTCAGCTCTGCACTCATGAAGTCCTTCTGCTCAGACAGACAGACAGAGCACAGATATAACCAGCAGAATGCATGCAAATACTGTAAAATGGCTCATTTATATGGAGAGGGCGGGCTGTAACCATGTCTTTGGTGGCGAAGTACATCATGAGCGCGTCTGTGGAGAACGTGCGAAACTTGAACATGACCGTGGAAACGTTTGGGTTCCATCGGGTGGGTCGGCTGACGGCGGCGTATCCCTCTCCGTCAAACTGAATCGTGCCTTCAGTGTCCGCTGGCTGAGGACTACACACACACACACATTACACTGAGCTCCTCAGCACAGCTGTGTGTGTGTGTGTTTGCTCACCTGACCACATATCCAGCACAATCCCCGTCTCTCTCTCTGTAGTTCCAGAGGCCGATGGGTTTTCCATCCAGAGACATCTCTCTCATACAGCCTGAGAATGTGGTGGTTTACAGCGTCGGCCTTCTACACACACACACACACACACACACACACACACACACACACACACACACACACACGAGGAGAAGTATTCACATGATAAAACAGTTCAGAATTAATATACTGATAAACTGCACAATAATTCTAAATATGTGCCCTGCAGCACAAAAGCAGTGTCAAGTCGCTGGGGGATATTTGTAGCAATAGCCAACAATACATTGTATGGATCAAAATTATACATTTCTATTTTATGCCAAAAATCATTAGGATATTAAGTTAAGATCATGTCCCATGAAGATATTTTGTAAATTTTCTACCATAAATATATCAAAACTTAATGTTTGATTAGTAATATGCATTGCTAAGAACTTCGTTTGGACAACATTAAAGATGATTTTCTCCATATTTAAATTTTTTTGCACTCTCAGATTTTCAAATAGTTGTATCTCAACCAAATATTGTCCTATCATAAAACCCCCACCTGAAATCAATGAAAGCTATTTATTCAGCATGCATAAATCCTTCAAAAAATTGACCCTTATGACTGGTTTTGTGCTCCAGGGTCACAAATATTCTTTCAAAATTGCCATTGTCACAGTAATATCATTGAATACACAGCACTGATACTATTGGAAGAGAACAAAACAATCACATTAGTTCACAATTCATGAATTTTGCGACATCGACACTTTGAATTGAACTGATTTGAAACAACACTGAAGTGACTCGAGCTGAATAACGTCACTACTGTCTTCAGCAGTGTTGGGGGTAATCACGTGCGAAACTTGAACATGACCATGGAAACGTTTGGGTTCCATCGGGTGGGTCGGCTGACGGCGGCGTATCCCTCTCCGTCAAACTGAATCGTGCCTTCAGTGTCCGCTGGCTGAGGACTACACACACACACACATTACTAATCTAATCTGCGGCCTGTTATGCATCAAAATAATATTGCTGTTGAGACAAAATGCAAAGTCATCAAGTTAGCATTTTTAAACATTCACTCACTAAAAAAAAAAAAATTTTCTAATCAATGTCTTAATAACCACAAACAACCTGGATTTAATGTTTCTAAATGAAACATGGCTAGAAGACAGCTGCAGTGCAATGGTCCTCAATGAAACAGCCCCTCCTAACTTCACTTTCATGAGTGTCTGCAGGACTGTTAGGAGAGGTGGAGGTGTAGCTGCTCTATTTAAAGATGTCTACCAATGCAAGCAAGTGTCATTTGGTCAATACTTGTCCTTTGAATATCTAGGTATTGTGCTGAAAGATGCTCCACACATTCTGTTTATCATTATTTAAATCCAGCCTTTGTTGAAGAGTTCACAGAAAACTATCAATGATTTCCTCAGAGTTTGACTGTTTTGCTATTGCAGGGGATTTTAATATTCACATAGATAATGCAGAAAACAAAACTACAAAAGAAATTATAACTGTTCTAAATACTTTTGACCTGATTCAGCATGTGCATGGACTCACACACAATCGTGGACATACTCTAGATTTAATAATCAGTAGAGGTTTAGATTCATCCATGTTATTAAGGATGTGCACATTCTGATCACTTCTGTATTTCTTTGATATATTGATCTCTGCTACCACTGAAAGGCTGGGATCCCGGTCTCAGTCAGAAAGAGATCAGAGAGCATTAACGAAAACACTAGTGTTCTATTTATGGAGGCTATATCTTTAACAACAAGCATTTCTGCAGACTCTGTTGATATTCTCCTTTATTCCTTTAACTCAAAAGTTAAGAATATTATTTATTGATGATATTGCTCCTGTGAAAGTCAGAAAGAAGACTGGCAGACAGAAATCAGCTTGGAGAAAATCAACAGCAGTTCAGAGTATGAAAAGACAATGCAGAAAAGCTGAGCGGATATGGCGGAAGACGAAACTTGAAATTCACTATAGCATATATAAAGACAGCCTTCGTACTTTCAATGTGGAACTAGGCAAAGCTAGACAGTCATTCTTCTCAAACAGTAACTTAAACAGCACTCGCACTCTTTTTGCTACTGTTGAAAGACTGACAAAAGTCAGATTCCCAGTGAAATGCTCTCCGACAGCAAATGCAATGAGTTTGCTCCTTCTTTTCTGAGAAGATCATTAATATCAGGAAGGTGATTAGCACATCCCCAAGTTATGCAGAGGTTAGACATATTCGACCACAATATCAAAAAGAAGATACTATGTCTGCTTTTGAAGAAATTGATAGCAACATTTTGGAAGAAATAGTACAGCACCTTAAATCGTCAACCTGCTATCTTGACACACTTCCCACATATTTTTTCAAAAGGGTGCTTAACTGTTTAGAAGCAGATCTCTTAGAAGTGGTGAACGCCTCACTTCTTTCTGGGACTTTCCAAACTCCCTGAAAACTGCAGTTGTTAAACCCCTTCTGAAAAGAGCAATCTTGATAACACCATACTAAGCAACTATAGACCAATATCAAATCTTCCTTTTATAGGCAAGATTATTGAAAAGGTAGTCTTTAATCAGCTGAACAAATACTTAAACTCAAATGGATACCTGGACAATTTTCAATCTGGTTTTCGACCGCATCACAGCACAGAGACAGCACTCATTAAGATAATAAATGATATTCGCTTAAATTCTGAATCTGGCAAAATATCAGTGCTGGTACTACTAGATCTCAGTGCTGCGTTTGATACTGTCGATCATAACATACTACTAGAGAGACTGGAAAACTTGGTTGGGCTTTCTGGCATGGTAATTAAATGGTTCAGGTCATACTCAGAAGGGAGAGGTTATTATGTGAGTAAAGGAGAGCATAAGTCTAAGTGGACGTACATGACATGCGGAGTCCCACAAGGCTAAATTCTTGCACCGCTCTTGTTTAGCTTGTATATGCTCCCACTAAGTCAAATAATGAGAAAGAACCAAATTGCCTATCACAGCTATGCAGATGATACCCAGATTTACCTAGCCTTATCTCCAAATGACTACAGCCCCATTGACTCCCTCTGCCAATGCATTGATGAAATAAACAGTTAGATGTGCGAGAACTTTCTTCAGTTAAACAAAGAAAAAAATGAAGTCATTGCATTTGGAAACAAAGATGAAGTTCTCAAGGTGAATGCATACCTGAACTTTAGGGGTCAAACAACTAAAAATCAAGTCAAAAATCTTGGTGTGATTCTGGAGACAGAACTTAGTTTCAGTAGTCATGTCAAAGCGGTAACTAAATCAGCATACTATCATCTAAAAACATTGCAAGAATTAGATTTTTTGTTTCCAGTCAAGACTTGGAGAAGCTTGTTTATGCCTTTATCACCAGCAGTGTGGACTATTGTAATGGTCTTCTCACGCATTCCCAAGAAGACCAATAGACAGCTGCAGCTCATCCAGAACGCTGATGCTTGCTGCCAGCATTCTGACTAGAACCAGAAAATCTGAGCATATTACACCAGTCCTCAGGTCCTTACACTGGCTTCCAGTTATATTTAGGATTGATTTTAAAGTAATTTTACACGTTTATAAATCCCTCAATGGCCTAGGACCTAAATACATAACAGATATGTTCACTGATTATAAACCTAAAAGACCACTCAGGTCATTAGGATCGAGTCAGTTAGAAATAACAAAACAAGGGGAATCCGCTTTTAGCTATTATGCCGCCCACAGTTGAAACCCGCTTCCAGAAGAGATCAGATGTGCTAAAACATTAGTCACATTTAAATGCAGACTCAAAACTCACCTGTTTAGCAGTGCATTTATTGAATGAGCACTGTGCGATGTCCGAACTGATTGCACTGTATTTTATGTATAATCGTTTTCTTAAATTCATTTAAACCTCTTAAATCAATTTTTTTTTTTTATAATTTTCAAAGTTTTAAATTACTTGTTTTATTGTTGTGATTATTTATTTTTCTTTTCTTTTAAGTAAAGCACTTTGAATTACCATTGTGTATGCAATGTGCAATATAAATAAACTTGCCTTGCCTTGCCTAATGCATTACAAGTAACACCAGTTACTTTGTTTCCCATGTCCTGACTAACAGCTCTCGTGTTGCCATGTTGAGAGAAATCAGGAGTAAGTGCCGAGGCGTTGTGTGTGAACATGATCTTACTGCAGTTCTATCTAGACTAAATATGAACATGTATTTACTCATCTCACCTGCACAAAATCAGATTCAGTATTCCTCAAAATAAATAAAAAACAGTGAAATGCAAACTCAGAATATGAAGCAAACCTGCAATGATTAAATATGTTAAATAATACAAATATCATTTATGTATTTAATTCCATTTTATTAACCAGTGTCTTTGCTGCTGACCTTCGATGATCCAATGCAACCATACTAAGAAGCAAAAATAACTTTAGATAAACATAACATTTGGGTTTAATTTTATTTCTGAAGAGTGTTGAACTTTGTTCTCCTGCGTCATATTCTTCATGCAGTTAGTTTGAGCTGCGCCCTCTACTGTACAGACGTGAATTTACATTTCCTTCAGGCTGACGCTTATTTATTTCACTTTTGGTGTGAAAGGGCTTTTACATCTGCCAAAATAGAACTTTATATATTAAAAACAAACAAGCAATCCCTGCCCAGATTTAAAAAGTAACGCAGAAGTAACGTAACACATTACTTTCCATGAAAGGTAACTAAGTAATGTAATTAGTTACGTCTTTATGGAGTATTGCAATGTTGTAATGCATTACTTTTAAAAGTAACTTTCCCCAAACACTGGTCTTCAGTAGAGTTGCTTATAGCTGAATTTGAACTTGTTTCATACTGAATGAACTTCACACAGTTATTGAACTGAACTGAATCAACACTAAACTGACTAGAGCTAAATAATAGCTACTACAGATTTTTTTAGAGCTGTTTTTTGCTTCTGCCTCATTTTTAAGTTTGCATCACTGATTCTGTGACTTTCCTGTTTATAACTGATAGCTGCTTTGAAACAATCCCTGTTGTATAAAGCACTGCGATATAAAGGTGACTTGACTGAATTTTGATTCTTAAGCATATTTATCTTAGTTTAAGGCAAGACATTACAGGTGAATATGCTAAAAATATTAACTAATAGATCTTACCATACTTCTTCAGCTGATTAATCACAATTCATTAAGACAACTGGGGCCCATTCTTCGTACATCGTTTATTACGCGCTAATCAGGATCTGGATAATTCGGTTCTTCGAGCACACCTGTTGTTGATGATTAGAATTGCTGGATAGAGTTATCTGAGATAATTGCGCATTCATGAGTTGGTTTAAAAGGGGCTATGTATCGATACTCGAAACCACGATCAGCAATGCAGCGATTGGCTGATGGCAAGACATCAATATAATAACATCATATAATTAAAAAAAAGACACCTGACGAAAAACTAGACACATTTTTTTACTTTTATAAAGAAACAGCCAAGCGAACAAAACTACATAAATGTTATAATAGATAAATGAAATGTGCACGTTTTTATTTTATTTAAATTTTTTACATGATTCCCAATTATTTATATTCACAATTTCTAGTACAGTACAGGCTTAACGTTTTTCATTCGCGGTCCCTTGGCAGGTAATCAAAATCCCAAATAAACATAAAAAACAAAACAACAAACACATACAATACAGTACATCCTATCAGAACCAAAAAAAAACAATAAAAACAACGTTCAGTTAAGCCACAACTATATCAGTGTTTACACATTTGAGTTGCTTTTAAAAAAAAATTAGTTTTAATTTAAACATGTCAATAGATGTGCACATCCTTATGTCTTCTGGTAAAGTGTTCCAGTGAATAATAGCTTTCACTGAGAAAGATGATACACCAAAGGCAGAATGATGAAAAGGAACAACACAATCACTAGTAGATGATGATCTAGTAGATCTTACAGAGACAGTAGAGTGAAAATGCACAAAATCACGAAGTATAGAAGTGGCCAAACCATTAAAAATTTTATATAACATACAAAAATGTGAGAAAAGTCTAAAATTATCAAAGCTCAAAAAAATTAATTTCTCCAAAACCCTACAGTGGTGATATTGGTTAGGCTTTTTGTCCAGAGTTTTTAAAGTCTGTTTATAAAGAGATTTTGAAGGTTTAAAAACTGTTTCTCCTGCTTGACCCCAACATGTCAGACAGTATGTCAGATGAGAAAAGATTGTAGCATGCATAAAAGTCTTGGCTCAGTGGGTAGACATTGTCTAATTTGTCTGAAATTTATCAAGTTATGTTTTATAGTCCTCACCAATTTCTTAACGTTTTTTTAAAACTGAGATTTGGATCCAGCGTTAAACCAAGATAATTCAACTCAGTAACAATTTCCTTTGTATCTTTTCACCATTTATAAAAATATCTGCATTGGAAGAACACACATTCATTTTAGAAAAAAACATCCCTTTTGTTTTACAAGTGTTCAAGGTAAGACACGATTGCTCTAACCGCTGTGTAATCCTTTCCATAGCAACAATTAGCTTTTCAGCTAACTCTGCTGTTCTCGCATGTGTAAAAATAACAGTATTGTCAGCATGCATTTGCACTTGTATCCCTCCGCACTGCTGTGGGAGATCATTAATGTACAAACTAAATAATAAAGGGCCTAATATTGATCCTTGGGGTACACCCATTGTACAGTTTAAGTTATTGGAATGACACCATTTAATTTTTACACATTGCTGTCTATATATTATATTATAGACTACACAACATTATTATATTATTTTCAAATTAATTTTTAAATTATTATTATTTTTAAATTACTGTCCCTGGATCAGTAGGGTACTCTTGTAATAAACAGCAGTGGCTGGGGCAGATTTTAAGTATCAATTCTGCTTAAAAAGATGCAATCTAATCCAGTTTACATGAAATAAGCTGCTCCCGAGCAGGGTAAGGTTACTGACTGTTGCAATGACAGGCAACTCCGGATGGCTTAAAAAAAAAACCAACCAATCAAGATCAAGCCAATAATTCAAAAACCTCAAATCCAGCTAACTGAGTTAGCGATGTACGAAGAACGGGCCCCTGGTTTGTATTACACATTTTTTAAAATGCAATTTTCATATGAAAATATACATATAATATAATTAAATATGCATCATTGACTACATTCTCCAGACAGGATTCGGAACACTGGGTGAGTCGGGTTCTAAATTCTTGTTTGATTTTGTTGACATATTAGAGGTAGGCTTTTACAGAAGAGATTTGGATTTTGGACTCTTTTTATCACTCCATTATTTAGAATATACTGTCAACAGGCATAAAAAATACATTTCCCACATGTTATTAGGAACAAAATTATATGTTACATAAGCAAAATAGCATAAATTCTCAAAATTGACCAGTGCATGAAAAAATCATGTTTTTGGCTTAAACATGATTATATATTTTTTACTGGAAAACCAGATTCAAGCACTAATGAAGAAAATGCAGTCTTGTGCGGTGGTGGATTGATGAAACAATCTCTCTCACCTTCACTGAGCCCAGCATGCCGCCGACAAACAGGTAAGCATTCTGGTCCACATCCAGCACGGTGTAAGTCTCGGGTGATTTAGCACTTCTGAGGGTCGGTAAGATGCCAGTTTTGGGCCCCTCCAGCGCATGGACGGAGATACTGCCGTTCAGCCCGATACTGGACACCACGAAAACATGAGAATAAGACCAACACTTGAGTCGCTGATAACCAGCAATACTAATAAATAGTATATAAACAGCTGTTTTCCCTTTTCAGTCATGATTAATAGAAGGATCGTACTGTACACTACAAATAGTAATCAATGTTTCCCCCAAAAAACTGTTTATCTGTACTTCTGTCATTAGATGAACATGTGAACTGAAATAAAATTTTAGTTTTGTAAAGAATATCTAATGTAGGCAAACTTCACATTTGTCTACAGAACTAACATCTGGGAAGGAATCAGAAACATTTAAGCAGAAGCATTTGATAAGAAGTAATTATATTTTACCAGAAATTATGACTTGGTTTTATTGAATTAACACTTAAAATAAAAAAAAATAAAAAAACAAAAGAAGAGTTTTTTAAAAATATATTTTGAATCAAGTTAATTTTTCCACAAAAACGAAAACCACATTTTTTTTTTTTCTTTTTAGTTTGAGGTTAAAACAAGGAAAAATATTTCACTGGAGTAAGAAAAACTTCTCTGTAGCATTTAAAAAATATATATATATTCTCTAAAAACCATGGAACACATTTTCCACCAAACAAATAAATAAAATAAAATGGTAGTTGCAACTTTTTATCTAACAATTCTAACTTTATTTTTCACTTTTTCAATTTCATATCTTCCTGTTTTAACATATTTTTTCTTCTTCTCTGAATTCTGAGTTTATATCTCTTTTAAGGGAGCCAGAATTATGTGGTATTACTTTTATTCATTTATTTTTTTTAAATGGCAAGTTGCGAGATATCTCACAATTATAAAATATAACACCTCCCAATTCAGAAATTTTTTTCATATTTCCTGAATATATATAGTACAATTATATTACACAATAATATGCACACGCATCGCACAAAACACACACAAACACACACACAACAACACAAACACACACACATAACACACACACACAACAACAAACACACACACACAGTATGGGTCAGCGATCCGTGTGGGGACTCTCCTAGTGCGTTAATGGTTTTTCTACTGTACAGACCGTATATTCTATTGCCTTTTACCAACCCTACCCCTAAACCTACCCTCACAGGAAACTTTCTGCATTTTTTTAGATTTTCAAAAAACTTAATTTTGTGTGATTTATACGTTTTTGTACCCGTGGGGACCACAATTTTGGTCCCCACCATGACACGAGTCCCCATGAGTCTGTGTGTAGTCAGTTTTAAGTCCCCACCAGAATATATAAACCAGTACACACACCAACACAAACATAGATATCTGGGGAGGCGGTGGAGGTTTCCACTCAAGCCCGACCCTTTCGGCAGCCTGGGAAAGCATAGCTGTCATCTCTGGATCTGATTCAGGCTTTGCCACCGTCCCGGAGGGCGGCAGCGCAAGGCCGAATTACCTCATTGGACAGCTCTCCCTGTATGCCTGAGATGGAATCTGGTCGGGGGCGAGGTCCACTGGATACCGCGGTATGCCTTTAAAGAGGGCACCAGGCGTTCGGGGTCACACTGGTATCAGAGGAGCTAGAGGAGCGATGGTCCCACGAGGTTTGGTTCCCTGAGGGGTTTGCCACCACTGTAACCCTCAAACCGCCTGCGCTACTGCTGGAAGTGGTTCTCGTCTGCCTTCCGCCAGAACGAGCCCTCAAGGCTGGATGATTGGTTTCTCGGGGTGGCTCGCGCTGGTTCTCAGCGCCCCCCTGGTGCCTTTCTTCCCGGAGGTGCATGACGAGCTCACCAGGTTGTGGACGGCACCTTTTACTGCCAGAAACCGGCCGGCGGGCTCCTCCTCCCTCACCACCCTCGACGGCGGTGCAGCGAAGGGGTATTCGGCGATCCCCCAGGTGGAGCGGGCAGTAGCGATGCAATTGTGTCCTAAGTCCGCCTCCTCCTGGCGGGGAGACCCGGTACATCCTTCCCGTGCCTGTAGGCATTCGTCTGGTCTAACCAGCAGTGCCTATACGGCTTGCGGGGAAGCTGCTTCCGCCTTACACGCTATGGCGTTACTGCAGGTGCACCAGGCTAAGGCACTGAAGGACCTGCACGAGGGTGGTCATAATCCAGAAGTTCTAAAAGAGCTCCGAACCACCACTGACATCGCGCTCTGAGCGACGAAGGTCACCGCGAGTTCTCTGGGTCATGCGATGTCCACGCTTGTGGTCCAGGAGCGCCATCTCTGGCTGTGTCTGGCAGACATGAGGGACACCGACAAGGTTCGGTTCCTCAATTCCCCTGTGTCCCAGACCGGCCTCTTCAGCAACGCAGTCGAGAGCTTCGCCCAGCAGTTCTCGGCTGCCCAGAAGCAGACTGAGGCGATCCGACACATCCTGCCCCGGTGGGCAGCTGCTGCCTCCATCCGTCCGCAGCGCCCCAGCCTGCTAGTCGCCGAGGGCGGGCCCCCGCGTCCGCCCCCGCTCCCGCGCCACATCCGCAGCAGCCTTCAGCAAAGCGGCGTCATGGAGCCAGGCATGGGCGGGCCGCCCCGCCTCTCCAGGCCCCCGGCAAACCTGCCGGCAAGCAGAGAAGCAAGCGGCCCTGAGACAGGCGACCCAGGGATGGAAGGATCTGCTCTTCGGGAGATGGTGAACGCACCACTCCCTCCCCCGGAGGAGGGCCGGGCGGAGATTCTTTGTGAATTTTTTCCCAAATTCTCGACAAAAGAGCAGTTTCCTTTATCTCTGGGTCCCAGGAGGGCACGGAGAGTTGCGGACGGACTAACGCCGGACCTCACTCATCCTCCTCCTTCACCACCCGGCAGCAGCGGGCGGTTCGAGAGCATCAACAAAGGCCCTACTCACGCACCCTCTGCCAACCCGTGGAACCAGGTGAGCCTTGCACCCCACACTCACACCCCTCTCCGGGCCGCTCACAAGCCACCCGAGCTGGGTCCCTGTGTTCCACCTCGCTGCCCCACTGCGGGTACATCGGTTGTTTCCCTGGTCCCGCTTGTTCGGTCACTGGGGGACTGGTTAGCGCTCCCCAGCCCGTCTCGCTGGCTTCTGCGAACCATCAGCCTCGGCTATGCGATTCAGTTCGCCGATGCCCCTGTTCTACGGGCAGAAATCGCAGTCCTAGTGGCGAAGGATGCGATAGTGCCGGTCCCTCCAGCCGATATGAGGTCGGGGTTTTACAGCCCTTACTTCATTGTACCCAAGAAAGGCAGTGGGTTACGGCCAATCTTGGACCTGCGAGTTTTGAACCGGGCCCTTCATCAGCTACCGTTCAAGATGTTGACGCAGAAACGCATCTTCGGGTACATTCGTCCCCGAGATTGGTTTGCAGCGATCGACCTGAAGGATGCGTACTTTCATGTGTCGATCCTTCCACGCCACAGACCATTTCTGCGGTTTGCGTTCGTAGGACGGGCATATCAGTACAAGGCCCTGCCCTTCGGGCTGTCCCTGTCTCCCCGTGTCTTTACGAAGGTCACGGAGGCAGCTCTTGTTCCCCTCAGAGAGCAGGGTGTTCGCGTTCTCAACTATCTAGACGATTGGCTTATACTAGCACAGTCTCAGGATCAGTTGTGCGAGCACAGGGACCTGGCGCTTCGGCACCTCAGCCTGTTGGGCCTTCAGGTCAACTGGGAAAAGAGCAAACTCTCCCCGACGCAGAGGATCTCTTTTCTCGGTATGGAGTTGGATTCGGTCGAACAGACAGCGCGCCTCACAGAGGAACGTGCGCGGTCGGTGCTAGCCTGCTTGAATACGTTCAAGGGCAGGACAGCGGTCCCACTGATACTTTTTCAGAGGCTCCTGGGGCATATAGTAGCTGCAGCGGCACTTACACCAGCCGGGCTGTTACATATGAGACCGCTCCAGCACTGGCTTTATGGCCGAGTCCCGAGGTGGGCGTGGAAGCGCGGCACTCACCGGGTCCAAGTTACACCGGCCTGTCGCCAAACCTTCACCCCGTGGTCAGATCTTGCATTCCTCCAGGCAGGGGTGCCCCTAGAGCAGATCTCCAGGCATGCTGTGGTCTACACGGATGCCTCCACCACCGGGTGGGGTGCCACGTACAATGGGCATGCAGTCTCAGGGGTTTGGATGGGCCCGCAGCTGCATTGTTAGCAGTGTGCCTGGCCTTGAACCGTCTCAAAGGGCGCTTACGAGGCAAGCATGTACTGGTCCAAACGGACAACACAGCGACCGTTGCATACATCAACCGACAGGGTGGTCTGCGCTTCCATCGCATGTCGCAACTCGCCCCCCACCTCCTCCTTTGGAGTCGGAAGGTTCTGAGGTCACTTCGTGCTGTTCACATTCCGGGCCTGCTCAACCGTACAGCCGACGAGCTGTCTCGAGCAATGCTCCCGGGAGAATGGCGACTCCATCCCCAGACGGTCCAGCTGTTTGGAGACGTTTGGAGCCGCTCAGGTAGAAATGTTTGATTCTCCAGAAACCTCTCACGGACGTTCGTTTATCATGACCCCGAGGGAAACAATCGGCCACAGACGCACTAGCACAGATGGCGAGCGAGCCTTCTCGCACAGACACTGTGCAAAATCCGGGAGGACGAGGAGCAAGTCTTGCTAGTGGCGCCGTATTGGCCCACTCGGACCTGGTTCCCCGAGCCAGTGCTCCTCGCGACAGCCCCTCCTTGGCCGATTCCTCTGAGGAAGGATCTACTGACTCAGAAACGGGGCACCCCTTGGCACCCGCATCCAGACCTCTGGAAACTCCATGTCTGGTCCCTGGACGGGACGCGAAGGTTCTAGGTGACCTACCCCAGGAGGTAGTGAACACTATCACTTCGGCAAGAGCAACAGTATAAGGTGGTGTCGCGGTGGTGTTCTTCTCGCGAGAGACAGGATGAGCACGATCGTGGCGGTCGTGATTTCTTTTGCAGCAAAGGGTTGGAGCGAAGGCTGTCTCCCTCCACCCTCAAAGTCCAGGTTGCTGCTATTGCTGCGTACCATGACCCGGTGAATGGGAAGTCCATAGGTAAGCATGACCTCGTCATCAGGTTCCTTAGAGGGGCCAGGAGGTTGAATCCTTCCCAGCCCCCCTCTATACCTTCTTGGTACCTGTCTCTAGTGCTAAAATCACTAGAGCAGGGCCCATTTGAGCCTTTGCATTTAGTTGAGCTAAAAAAAAAAAAAAAAAAAAAGTTTTCTTCAATTGAAAACTGCTCCTGCTTGCACTGGCCCCATCAAGAGGGTAGGGGACCTGCACGGAATTTCGGTCGACGATTTGTGCCTAGAGTTTGGGCCGGCTGACTCCCAGGTAATCCTGAGGCCCCGGCCCGGCTACGTGCCCAAGGTTCCCACTACACCCTTCAAAGACCAAGTGGTGAACCTGCAAGCGCTGCCCCCGGAGGAGGCAGACCCAGCCCGGGCTTTGCTCTGTCCCGTCCGAGTATTAAGGTGCTATGTAGACCGGACACAAAAGCTTCAGGACCTCAGACCAGCTCATTATCTGTCACGGAGGCCGGCAGAAGGGGAAAGGCATCTCTAAGCAGAGGATGGCCCACTAGATATTGGATGCCATCACACTGGCTTATCAGGCACAGGGTGTGCCATGCCCATTCAGGTTGCGAGCTCACTCAACAAGAGGTGTTGCATCCTCCTGGGAGCTGGCTCGTGGCACCTCGCTGACAGACATCTGTAGGGCTGCGGGCTGGGCGACCCCCAACACGTTCGCTAGATTCTATAGCCTCCGTGTGGAGCCGGTATCCTCCTGTGTTCTCACCTCAAACGGGTAGTGGCGCTGAGAGGCCCCGGTTAGTGTCGGCTTGCTAAAACTGCTCCAGAGTGTCCTACAGTAGACCCTGTTGAGATCCTCCGTCACCCTCGGCAGTGGACACGGCGGAATGTCCGGCTCCGGGCCGTCACGATGAATTTGCGGGCACCGTGGAAGGCTGAGTTCCATATTGAGACCTAAGCGGTTCTCGTATGTGTATAGCCCATGGTATAGCCATAGAGCCCGTGTTTCCCCCGGCAGACTTCTGCCTTTCCAAGAGGGTTACAATCACCTCCATGTCTCCATATACACCTAAACGGATGCTATATGTGTATTTGCTTCCGAAACCTCCTTCAGGAAGGATGGGGCTTCCTCAGCGTCCCTGTTCCAAGTGGAGCAGGTACGTTTTCCCAGTGTTATCCAGTCTCACTTAGTAAGGTAGTGCATTGAAAAATGGTGAGTGGAACTACTTCTCCCGAGCCCCGGCATTCACCAGATAGGGGCGCAGGCGGCTCGCACAAGCCACTGGAAGGGGCAGCACCATGGCGCTATGGTAGGGATCCCAATTCGTCGGTCAACGACGTGACTCGGAGTGACCAACTGAAAGGGAACGTCTCGGTTACGTATGGTAACCCTCGTTCCCTGAAGGAGGGAACGGAGACGTCACGTCCCGTCGCCACGGTTGCTGTACCACCGCTGAGCGGCCGGGTTGCCGGCTCGGCTCCTCAGCAAAAACCTGGTATGCATTGCACCTGCTGCCTTATTATACTCAAGCTGTGATCAGCGGCAGCTGGATGCAATAATTGCATGCCAATGTGCATTTGCTCGTTTAGTTTACACTCAAAGTAGATTGGTCTATCGAAGCGATATCCCAATTTGTCGGTCACGACGTGACTTCTCCATTCCCTCCTTCAGGGAACGAGGGTTACCATACGTAACCGAGACGTTTTTCAGCAAAACACACAGTGTACGTGAACCCTGAATTACCGTGAGGCCTCGATCCGATGCCAGTTTCCATCGTTGATGACGAGATCGGGATATTCGACACGGCCGACCCCTGATCCCACATCCCACAGGAAGTTCACCTTACCCTTCCTCATCTCCACTGCCAAGAAATCCACCTAACACCCCCCCCCCAATTGAGGAAATTCAGCTCTCATCAAACACGACATTATGTGTGTGTGGAAGAGTAATAAGCTCTTCTTATTTCCCTCGTCATCTCTGTTTCTGACTCAAATGTACATGTTAATTTCAGTGTGAGCCTCAGACTGACCACTTAAGCAGAAGAGCTGGAGAAATCCAGACAGTTTCTCACTCACATATTTGGCCGATCCGAGGTAGACGAGCAGGTTATCAGCAGCAACCGTCTTCACATGGAGGATGATGGTGTTATAGCGGCCTTTCCTGATCTCCGGCCGGTAGGTGCGGATACAGCTTCCACCGGACGACACAGACACCTTAATCTAGGGGTCAAAGGTCATGAGAGGTCAAGCCAGAGAGTGCAAACAGCACACGATGAATGATCTTATTTCTCTTCTTGCAGCTTGTAGCATATTTAAGGAGAAATCAACAAGAACATCTTAAAATTAAGACCATTCTATGTTTACTGATTTTGTGTTCATAGAATAGTGTGTAAAATGTAATGCTGACAGAAAGTATGTTCACATCAAGTGCTATGAGCTGTTTGCATGAGGATAATTAGGGATCTATGATTTCCGTGATGTGAAAAATGCAGACGGAATCCAGCCATAAAAACGGAATTTAATGTATAACGCGGAATGTCACGGAATTTGGCAAATTTTGTATGTAAATCAAAAGTAGGTCTGTACTTCCAATTTGTTGTTACGCGAATACGGAACAGAAATGATTACAAACTGGAAGTAAATAGATTTTTTTTTGCCTCAATACTGTACAACCGCATGGTTTGAATGAAGACTTGAATTTATCTCGTTTTCTATAATGTGAATTTAAAAAATATATATGTTCTTGCATATTTTGTATATCCTTCTCTTTAAATATATATGTTTGTTAACTATTATTACATATGTCAGGAATTGTATATTAAGATATGAAGAATTTGAACACTCTGCGTGAATGTTTGTTGTTTTAAAATGCACTGAGCACTTGATTTCTTGAACTTTGTAACAACAAAGAAGATTGCTTGCATCTCGGCATGTAAATAAATAAGAATTTATTTATGACTTTAAATAATGTTACATGTGGATTGAAGAGAGTGCTGGATACTTTAACGAATAATTAAAATTGTTTTAATTAATTAAATTGTTAATGTTTTATGCCTTCATTTGATTACCAGAAACAATAAAATACACAACACAAAAGATCTGAAAATAAACAGATAAAGTTGTTTTTTTATAATTAATTAAACCATTAGGAAAGAATGCCAGAAAAATTAAAACAGAAAGCACAGAACTTGGTTAAAAATGTCATAGGGCCCTAAAAATGTCATTGTTCTTGAACGTCAATATTTTAATAAACTGATGTGAAATTGTATAAATCTCATGATTTCAGTGAATAAAGCATGCTTCTCCTGGAGTATGATGGGCAGTACTCACAGAGTTGGCCTGTTTGCGAGCCTGGCTGATGAGCTCTTTGATCTGCGAGACGTTTTTCTTCAGGTTGTCCTGGAGCTCCTGAATGGGCTTCAGTTTCTCCAACAACCTATCGGCCTCGTTCTCCACATCCTTGACTTTAGCTCCGGCCGCATGAACTGCATACACACACGCAGAGGAGCGGCCGGCACCAACATTAACACACAGCAGAAAATAAACACCACATTAGAAACATGCCGGAGAGCGGAGAATGAAAGGCTCTAACATAAGAGCGCAAGAGACTATGAAAGAATTCAGAAACAAAAGAGAAAATGGGAAAAGTGACATGTTATATATCTCTCGTTTGCAGCGTAGGCAGCGAAAGACAAGGAGCTATTATTTCAAAAGAGAAGAGTTTCCATCTGTAATTAGCTAAAGCGCTCATTAGGATAACAAGCTTAGTGAAGCTTTCAAAGGCTGCGTTTAATCCTGTTGGGTTGAAACAAAGAACGGAGAAAACACTCTCTCTGTACATGCAGCGCTCCGGATAAAAGCACCATGCTGAAGCCTCGGGGAGCGGAGAGAGCTCTTAAACTCATTCGCACAGATGAAAGAAGAAAATCGTGTATACATACTTATTGCTGTCGACGTTCAAAATCAAATGGGGGGGGGGGGGATACCAAATAAGCATTTAAGTGATCTTGTAACACAAACATTTCAATTAAGAAATCAAATCTTCACGATCCATGCAGCTGTTGTCTCTATAAAGAAGGATTGTTGCTGGAGTTGGATGGGTGTCGTACTGTTTTTCTCCGGGTCTTTGATCAGGTTGTTGGCTGTCTTGACGTCGTCCTCCAGTTTGCTGTGGTTCCTCTTCAGGCCCATCAGGTTGAGGGTCATGTCCTTCAGGCGGTGGAGCACGTCTATGGCCGTGTCGTTGGCCTCCGCTGCCTTCAGCTTAGTGGCCTGGATTTTCGCTGCTAGATCTACCGTCATCCACACAACGAGAAAACACATCACGCTTAGCTGCACGTCTCAAACATCGTGTTCACTAAGCTGAAGAACAGCATTCGTTTTGAGGAATACGCTCAGGTCATATTCTACTCCATAATCAAAGAAAAAAGTTGTAAGATAAATTTAAACGAACCTGTTTAGTTAAGAACTATTTATTTAATTTTCATGCCAATTAAGCACATTTCACTCCAAATTCAGGCATCCAGGCATTTTAATTTTGAGTTTTCATTACATTTCTATTCGTCTCAATGATTCTCAGTAGACTGAATCAGCATACATTTACATCAGCACTATAAATACTACCACACTTTCCAGTTTTGATTATATTCATCAATTATTGCTATGGTTATTATTATATTTTCAGTCATTATGGTGGAGAGCTGTGATTAATTGTCATAAATCAATTTCACAATCCTAAACAAATCCTAATGGTTCTCAAGTTTCTTTTCTTTCAGGTTTCAATTTTCTGAAAGAAATATAATTAAAAAATTTTTCATTATAAAGAAAAATGCTTTGTAAGACCCACTCATAAACATAAATTTCCATTTTAAAACAATGATCTGTGACAAATTTATCACCTCTCTAGATTACACCTCTTGAAAAGACACTTGAATTATTTTAAGAGAATATTTGTTCTTTATTTTTTACTTTTTATTGTTAATTTTATTTTATTAGGTTTCACACACACACACACACACAAACATACCTCAAACCACACACACACAACACACACACACACAAACACACACTCACACACACACACACTCTCACAAACACGCACGCACTCAAACACACACTCTCACAAACACACACAATATCTCTCTCTCTCTCACACCCACACACGCACACACACACACACACACACACACACACACACACACACACACACACACACACANCACACACACACACACACACACACACACACACACACACTCACACACACACGCACACACACACGTACACACACACGCACACACACACGCACAAACACACACATCAGGGCTGGCATGAGTTTCTCCATTGTGTTGTTCAGGCCTTTCTGTAAGTCTTTGTTCTTTTTGTTGGCTCCTTTCAGTCTGAACTGAAGAGCACCCAGATTGTCTCCATTTTCTGAAAAAAGAAAGAACAAAAAGACATGGGAAAAACAATAAGGTTTCTCTCGGGAAGATTTGTGAGAAGCCGCAGGACAGTATTAATTCTGCTGAGGACGGAAATCTGATGTGGTTTTTCACCTTTCACGTCATTCTGCAGCTCTTTGGCCTCGTTCCACAGACGGTGACTCTTCTGAACCGAACCCTTGGCCTGGCCTTTCAGAGATCCTTTGGGTCCTGAGGCCTGCAGACAGGACATTATTACACACACATCAGAGCGGGTGCCACTCATGCTTCAGATGACACAAAACCTGCTGCTAAGGACTAGATGGTACTATAGGAAGGAACATGTTTTGAACATTTGTGTTTTATGCAATACATAAATGCAATACAATGCAAGAAAAGGACTGCATGTTATATGTGTATATATGACCCTGGACCACAAAACCATTCATAAGGTTCAATTTTTCGAAATTGAGTTTTATACATCACATGAAAGCTGTATAAATAAGCTTTCTATTGATGTATGGTTTGTTAGGTTAGGACAATATTTGAAATATTTTGAAAATCTGGAATCTGAGGGTGCAAAAAAATCAAAATATTGAGAAAATCATCTTTAAAGTTGTCCAAATGAAGCTCTTAGCAATGCATATTACTAATTAAAAATTAAGTTTTGATATATTTACAGTAGTAAATTTACAAAATATCTTCATGGAACATGATCTTTACTTAATATCCTAATGATTTTTGGCATAAAAGAAAAATCTATCATTGTGACCCATACAATGTATTGTTGGCTATTGCTACAAACATACCCCAGCGACTTAACACTGCTTTTGTGCTCCAGGGTCACATGTGCCACACATTTAATTCAAAACCTTGAAGATTTTTTAAATCTATTTGAAAGAAGCCTCTTCTGCTCTCCAAGGCTGCATTTATTTGTTCAAAAATACAATAAAAACAGTAATATTATGAAATATTTTTACAATTTACACAGCTGTTTTCTCTGTGAATATCTGATGAAATGTAATTTATTTCTGTGATGCGCAGCTGTATTTTCAGCACCATTACTCCAGTCTTCAGTGTCACGTGATCTTCAGAAATCAGTATAATATGCTGATCTGCTGCTCGAGAAACATTTCTGATTATTATCAAGTAATAGAAAGTCACAAAAACAATGGTCCTAAATGTGTGGCGATAAACAAAAATGATATTCAATATGATATTTAACACAGAAATGTTGTTGAATGTGATACGATCAGTGTGCTCTTGTCACGTATGTCCATGCTGAGAGAGGGAGAGAGGATTGAAAGCTCATTTTTAGTATTGTTGCATATTGTCATGTTTGACACTCTTGTGTGAAGCACCCTTGTTCAGTTTTAACCTTTTGCCCCACCGGTTCTGCGTCAGACGTGAGAGGATAGTGAAAGAGGGTGAACGACAGGAGCGAGGGATGATAACGGGAGAACAGGAGGAAAGCTTTGATCTCTGAAGCAGGACAAATGGAAATGAACTGAAGAGCTTTAACACGAGCTGCCTGAGGTGTGGAGTGAAGCACAGCATCTCTAGACATTACAGACGAGCTCCTGACACAAAGCGCCACTCCTATGTAATAGGTTACAGATTACAAGTTACCTTATTTAAAATGTAATAAGTAGTGTTACTATTCAATTACTATTAAAGTAACTGATTACTTTTATTAATTCCTAACAAATGTGTTCAACTGTTAATCATTTTGAAACATTTGAAGCAGGCAGGGTTAACCTTACAGCAGTACTCAACATCGATTACTTATTAAGATAATAATAGGTTAATTTTAAAACACGCCAAAAACCCCCCCCCCCCCCAGCTAAATCAGACGTTAGCACACCTTTAACTTTGAGATTGTTCTGATTTTTGGCATCAGAATAGCATCACTTTACTAAACAGCCTTTAAATGGCAGGAGGCATCGTGCACATCAAAAACAGGCAAAGCAACAGATAAATATTATTCAAAATATCCTAGCTATTTACAGAAAATATTCAGATGTAATCCTCTTTGTATACCATTAACATTTTCATAAGTAACTGTAATTTAATTACGCATTTTTTTCTCTGTAACTGTAACGGATTACAGTTACAATCATTTTGTCATTAAATTACGTAGCGCCGTTACATCCCCAACACTATACTGTATAACGTGTCCCTACATTTCCCTGTTTGCCATTGGCTGGGATATGAACTCTTGTAATATCTTGCAATACATTTTTTTTTTGACTTTTCTGCTTCAACACAAAAAGACACGAGTTGAAAAGATTTGCATGTACTGTAAGTAAAAAAAAACAACCGAATGTAAATGAGCTGCTGCCCACGTTGAGCACTTCACATCAGTCACTGATGCAGACAGGAGACCCTCCTGATTGTGTGTGTGTTTCCTCACCAGCTGTAGAGCATCAATGCTGCTTTTCTTTGCCTCTTTGGCCACTTTATCGGCCTCATCGATGTAGTTCTTGATGTTGGTGTAAGCGTTGAAAGCAGCGGTGGCGTTGAAGGACAGGTTCTTTGCCTCAGCTAGAATGCTACAGAAATCAAAGTTCAGAATTCAGATCAGTGAGAGAAGACAAATGAAATCAACCCAGGCTCACTGGAAAAACGTGCCTGTGTGGTCACATTTCCACAAACTGATACTACATCGCTTCTGCACATTTCGTGACAGCTTTTAAATTAAATGTCCAGTGAGCGGCACTGAAAGCACATTCTATCCAAAAATAGATTAATGTAAATCTGGCAGTGTTTTATTACATTGGTTGTTGTACGTATAAATAAAGTAGCACCTACACTAAACCCTACACTGACCCTAACCAACAGTTTTAACAAAAGCATGCAGAAGCAACCATGCCATTTTATCTGGTTTCTGCAAGTGTTTGAGCTCTTTTATTGTGACCTGTGTTTCACAGGTACCTGAGTGCTTCACATCACAAGTGCAATGCTGTACCTGGTGCCTTACCGAGCAAGTTTACCATGCAAATTAAAAAGAAAAAAAGTATTACATTTCACAACTCGTGCACTATGGTAAAAGTATTTTGATCTCACAACATAGTACTGTGCAAAAAAACATGCAGAAAAAGTCTACATTAATCAATAATCTGCCCCTTGTAATCATGATTTGTTTCGAAAAGGAATAACAGTTGTTGGTGTTTTATAGCTGGAAACTGCACTAAACACTCACTTTTACACACACACACACACACACACACACACACACACACACACACACACACCCCACAAAGAAAGAAAGACACAGACACACACAAACACACACACACACACACACACACACACACACACACACACACACACACACACAGACAGACAGACACAGACACACACACAGACACAGACCACAGACACAGACACAGACACACACAAAACACTCACACTCACACACACACACACACACACACACACACACACACACACACACACACACACACACACACACAGACACACACACACACACACACACACACACACACACACACCACACCACACACAATGCGAGGTATGGCAGCAGAATCGTTGAGCTGGCCGGCGTGGTCCTCCGCTCTCAGTAGCAGATCAGGGATGGAGTCGTCCAGACCCCGACCCAAGCGCGCCACCTTAAAATCCAACTTATCCTGCAGGGGGCCCAGCTTCCTGGCCATCTCCTCCAGCTCCTGCAGACGCCAGTCAGTAAGCCACGGGTCTGAGGATAAGTTATTGTTTAGTAACGTTCCTGCAAGAAACTGACCTCTTTGCCCCGGTTGATGCTGTCTGAGAGAGCGTTAGCTTCGTCCAGCATCTTCTCTCCTTCCGCCAAAATTCCCTCCATTTCCTTTTTCTGTTCACCGGCCACATCCCTCTTTCCCTGCTCAAACATAACAAAACGCTTTAGACACGACTCAGAGCGTTTTATACAGTAAGTTTGTGTAAGTGTGCACCTGCAGATGGTCGAGGTTCAGTTGGTTGTTAACAGCCAGTCCCTCGGCCTGTTTGGTTTTGTTGTGTGCGTCCCTCAGCAGATCCTGAGCTTCGTCCAGTTTCTGCCTGTAATCACCCATTTTATCACTGACCTCCTTCTTCAGGTCCTCTGTGGCCTGGTGTGGATCTCCAAACAAACGCTTCACTCTAGCCAAAAGAGCCTCTGCGGCACTATAAAGATAATGAGAGAGAGCGAGTGCTCCTTATCTGTGACTCATGACATAAGAAAACCCTTTAAGAGACCAAAGCAAAGCAGAATGACCAACTACACTAGCATTCAAATGTTTGGGATCTGTGAGATTTTGTCTTTTATTCAGCAAGGATGCATTACATTTATCAAAATTCACAGTAAAGACATTTAATATAACAAAAGTAAATGCTATTCTTTTGAACTTTCTGTTCATCAAAGAATCCTGAAAAATAAAATGTCTCACCGTTTCCATAAATTTTTTTTTTTTAGTTTTGTACACTGATGATAATCAGAAATGTTTCTTGAGCAGCAAATCGGCATATTATACTGATTTCTGAAGATCATGTGACACTGAAGACTGGAGTAATGATGCTGAAAATACAGCTGCGTATCACAGGAATAAATGACACTGTAGAAAACAGCTATTTGAAACATTACTACATTACTGTTTTTACTGTATTTCTGATCAATTAAATGCAACCTTGGTAAGCATTCAAATAATTCTTTCAAAAACAAAATCATACTGACCTCAAACGTTTGTGCAGTAGTGAATGAGACTTACAGTATATGATGACTGACAGATTGAGGCTACCCACTTTCACTTTGTGTGTTCCGACACATGGGTGAATAAATCACAACATGAGTGATGAATTTGTTTTTGCACACACTATTCCTTCATATATAAATTCCTACAACCCTGAATGAAGATGTTACAATCAGAGCTGAATACTGTATTTTGTAGGACATCTTTTGTCTTTTACTAAAAGACAGGGGATCTCTGAGGAGACATCAAATATGTACATGCTTCAGTGCTGCGCTCAAACAGAATCCACTTGTAAACCACCTAATGAAGTGGAACTGGCAGTTCTCAAACGGGTTCTGTGTGCTCCAGCTTTACTCGAGCACTGACTCATTCCCTCTGCCTTCCTCTAGGTGTCTCTCTCTGTTCTCTCATGGCCGTACAGATGCTGGAATCCATTACAGAAGTCATTTGATTAGGCTGGAATAATATTCCTCCCCTGCCCAACCTCTGTCAACTTTTAATTAGTTCATTAAGATTTTACATACGAAAGAGAAACTTTCTTCATTTGAGCTGTGATCCAATGAACCACAAAATACTACCGAGAAACATAATGCCACCAAAACAATTATTCCAACCTGTGAGCTTGAATGGCGTCCTCACCGCTGCATAGCTTTATGTGCTCTGTATGAAGAAGGTTTGTTGTGGTACTCAAACTGAGCAACATTCATGTGATCTTTACTTATGAACAGTACGCTGCATTAAAACACCTTGCAACAAATCCCAACACTGTCTGTTATGAGAGCTTAATATTAACCTATGTCCCGCATTTTAAACACAACCTCAATGCTGCATGATTTTTTCCATTATAGAGTGCAACAGTCTGTATAAACTCCATTAATTTTCTCCATAGGGAAATTTTTTAATGATAACTTATAAACATTGCTAATCGATGGAATACGCTTGCGTTGAAAACATCAACCCACATTATTTTAACTTTTACCTATTTAACAGCTGAGTTTATGGTTAAAAACTACATTAGCCATGATACTGTACAGAAAAATCCACCAATCAACCAGTTCCAACCAGTTGCAGTGAACAAAAGATCTCTTTAGCTCCACCCACAATGATATAATCAAGTCAATCTCACTACGCTGTCATAAAACATACATATTTGTATACATATGCATATTTTCATGTTACTATAGATACAACCAACAACTAAATAAATAAATAATTGTTTTGAAGACTTGCTTCCTGGGATTGTAGTTCCCGATCTGTCGGTCACTATGAGTTATGTCGTGATCGACATTATGGGGATTCACTTAGGAGCCCTAATCATCTCTGACTTTAAGAGAAAATGCCAATGATGTTTGGCTAGTGGATTTTGCATACCTGAGCCACTCCCCGTGCATACAGGTATAAATAGGTGACAGGTGCATCCACTCATCGAGTGGATGAACGTGTTGATCTCCACAAAGCCATTCATCATCTGTCTGGAAGCTGTTCTGGTTGGCGTCACGGTGCGAACAGCAGTGTCCCTGTCTGCAGCGATTCCCCTGGGCACTTCAACTAAAAGAGCAGATTTCCTAAAAGAGCAAATCACGGTCAGTTCGCGTCTTTTTAAAGACACCGTTCCGGCCATGTCCTCTTGGTTGTGTTTCCTATCCTCTGTTGACAGCCAAGATCGTTGTCTTCAGTGTCTGGGCATTCAGCACGCTGAAGCTACGTTCGTGGATGGTTCATGCATTCACTGTGAGCGTGTGGCCATCGGTTAGTGCTCTGGGCGATCTGAGGGTTACAGTGAGAGCCTTTCTGCCGGGCCAGTCCCCACGGACCTCTCACTCCTCCCGCAGCAGCTGTTCTGTACGGCTCCCTGATGATTCTGTTGTGTCGTCTCACGGCGTGCCCAGCATTTCATTCAGCGCGCCTATAGAGGATCAGTTGTCAATAGCAGTATTGGGGGATGGGCAATCATACTCTGAGGATGAAGATTCGGTGGGGCGGCCCCCCTCGGGTGGAATCGGACCCAGAGTTGACGGCCGTGCTTTCCCAGGCTGGAGGCGTGCACACCTCCCGGTCCCGAGCCCTTGCGGCGGGATGATTGGTTCCTCTGCACGGGTCGTGGCTCGTGACCACGCCCTGCCCTGGTTCCATTCTTCCCGGAGGTGCATGAGGAGCTGACAAAGTCGTGTATGGCCCCTTTTACGGCCAGAAGCCGCTTGTCTCCATCTTCTGTCCTCACTACCCTCGATGGCGGGGCGGCTAGGGGATACGTTGACATTCCCCAGGTGAAGAGAGCGGTTGCAGTGCATCTGTGCCCGCAAAACGCCGCCACTTGGAAGAATTGGCCTCGCCTCCTTTCCAAAGCTGTAAGCTGACGGCCTCTCTTGCGGCTGATGCTTACAGTGCTGCGGGCCAAGCCGCCTCTGCCCCGCATGCCATGGCTATCCTGCGAGTACACCAAGCCAGGGCATTTAAATGCACAAGGGTAGTACCAAACCGAGGTTGATGCAGGAGCTGCGCTCTGCGACTGACTCTGTCCTCCGGATGATGAAAGTCATGGTGCGGTCCCTCGGGAAGGGGATGTCCACACTTGTGGCCCAAGAGCGCCATCTATGGCTCAGCCTTGCTCAGACGAGCGATATCGACAAAGTGCGCTTTCTCAATGCTCCCGTCTGCCAGGCTGGTCTGTTCGGCGACGCCGTCGAGGACTGTGCCCAGCAGTTCTCAACAGTACAGAAGCAGACCGAGGCCATCCAACACATCTTGCCCCGGCGTGATGCACCATCTGCCACCGCTCTGCCATGGGCCAAGCCCCAGTTTACTCGTCGCTGTGGGCGCCCTCCTGCATCCTCCAGAGCCGCTCTGCCCTGTGCTGAAACAACATCAAGGCCAGCGTGTTTAGCCTCTCGCAGGAGTGTGGCGTCCCCCGTGTCCCAGCCGGCCGCTAAGTCATCGAAGTAGCACTGACATGGGCAACCCGGAGATGTGGGAAGCTGCTCTTTCTCAGGAGATGGCGGAGACATCGCCATTCCTTCCCCTGGAGGAGGGCCGGGCGGAGAATCTTCAGTTTTTGTTTGTTTCTGTTCTGCCGCTGGCTCAAGGGCCAGTGGTAGCCACATTTTCAAAGAAAGAACAATTTCCTTTTCCTCTGGGCTCTCAGGCCCGTGGGCTGACAGTGAGCGATGCACTGCTTCCTCACTCTCTCCCATGATGCCCCCTATTGCCAGTGGCCAAGAGGTCGCGGTTCGTAGACGCAACGCCTCTCCACGCAGCTCTGGCCAGTCCCTCCGGGGACACGGGAAGTTCTGCTGTGATCAGTCACAGTCACATGGGTTGCGCTGCCCGACCGGTCCCGCTGGCTCATTCGCACAATCCGACTCGGCTGTGCGATTCAGTTCGCCAGGCGACCTCCCAAGTTCAGCGGCATTCTCGAGACTTCGATGGCAGACCAAGATGCACCTGTCTTGCACGAGAAAATTGCTGTCCTCCTGAAAAAGGATGCAATCGAGCCGGTCCCTCCAGCCGAGATGAAGCAGGGGTTTTTACAGCCCTCCGGGCAATCCTGGATCTGCGAGTCTCGAATCGGGCCCTTCTTAAGCTCCCATTCAAGATGTTGACTGTTGGTTTGCAGCGGTCGACCTGAAGGACGCTTACTTTTATGTCTCGATGTGCCCTCGACACAGGTCGTTCCTACGGTTTGTGCTCGAGGGTCAGGCATGGAAGTACAGGGTCCTCCCCTTCTGACTGTCCCTGTCCCCCAGCATCTTTACAAAGGTTGCGGAGGGCGCCCTTGCCCCGTTACGGGAAGTGGGCATCAGGATGCTGTACTGGACTGCCTGAGTTCCTTCAGAGGCTGGACGGTGGTACCACTGAAAAACTTTCAGAGGCTCCTGGGGCATATGGCATCCGCAGCCACAGTCACGCAGCTCAGATTACTCCATATGAGACCACTTCAGCACTGGCTACTCTCCCGAGTCCCGAGTCCCGAGGTGGGCATGACACCGCGTTACACATCGTGTCACCATCACACCGACGTGTCGCCGCCTATTCAGCCCCTGGTCGGACCTTGATTTTCTACGGGACAGGGTGCCCTTAGGACAAGTGTCCCCGCATGTCGTTGACATGACGGATGCCTCCAGTACGGGCTGGGGTGCTACATGCAACGGGCTGGCAGCCTCGGGGCTCTGGACCGGGCCCCGACTGCTTTGGCACATCAATTGCCTAGAGCTGTTGGCAGTGCATCTGGCCTTGCGGTAGTTCTGGCCACTGCTGCAAGACAAGCACGTGTTGGTCCGCACGGACAACACTGCGGCGGTTTCGTACATCAACCTGAAGGGAGGTCTACGATCACTTCGCATGTCACAGCTCGCCCGCCATCTCCTCCTCAGGAGTCAGATGTGGCTCAAATCGCTGTGCGCCATCTACATTCCGGGGAGCTCAATCGAGCAGCTGACGCGCTCTCACAACAGCTCACGTTCCCTGGAGAATGACAACTCCATCCCAAGACGATCCGGCTGATCTGGAGTCGATTCGGGGAAGCCCAGGTGGACCTGTTTGCTTCCCCCGAGTCCTCCCACTGCCAGCTGTACTACTTCCTGACCGAGGCCCCCCTCGGCACAGACGCCCTGGCACACAGCTGGCCCGTGCTGCTTTTGCAATTCTTTCCCCCATGAGCCTTCCTCTCACAGACACTGGGGGGGTGCAAGGTCAGGGAGGACTAGGAGCAGGTCTTACTGGTTGCGCCTTTTTGGCCCACCCGGACCTGGTTTCCGGAACTCATGCTCAGCGCGACAGCCCCTCCCTGTCGCATCCCCCTGAGACAGGACCTGCTCTCTTAGGGGCTCGGCACCAATTGGCACCCACGTCCAGACCTTTGGAACCTCCACGTGTGGCTCCTGGACGGGACGTGGCAGACCTAGCTGTTCTGTCCCCTGCGGTGGTTAACACGATCACTCAGCTAGCTGGCCCGCTATGATGCAGACCTATGCTCGTGAACTGGTGTTCTTCTCGAAAGAGAAGACCCCAAAGATGCACGATTGGAGTAGTGCTTTCTTTCCTGCAAGAAAGGTTGGAGCGTAGGCTGTCACCCTCCACCTTGAAAGTGTATGTGGCTGCTATCGCAGCACATCATGATGGAATGGATGGCCAGTCCCTGGGAAAGCACGATCTCATTTGTCAGGTTCCTGAGGGGTGCCAGAAGGTTAAATCCTCCTAGGCCACTCCTGGTGCCCTCCTGGGACCTCTCTATCATCCTGGCAGGACTTCAGAGGGGTCCCTTTGAGCTGCTGGATTCAGATGAGCTTAAGTTCCTGTCTGCTAAGAAATGCTCCTGACCGCGCTCACTTCCATCAAGAGGGTCGGGGACCTCCAAGCATTTTCAGTGAGCGAAGAGTGTCTTGTGCTCGGGCCGGCCTACTCTCACATTGTCCTGAGACCCCGGCCTGGATACGTGGCCAAGGTTCCCACCACTCCCTTTCGAGATCAGGTGGTGAACCTGCAAGCACTGCCCTCGGAGGAGGCAGATCCAGCCCTTGCGTTGCTGTGTCCCGTAAGAGCACTGTCCATATACGTGGACCGCACCCGCAGCTTTAGAAGCTCTGAGCAGCTCTTTGTATGCAATGGAGGTCAGCAGAAAGGGAAGGCTGCCTCCAAGCAGAGGTTGGCCCACTGAATAGTGGATGCCATCACCTTGGCATACCAATCCCAAGGCGTGCCGTGCCCCCTGGGGGTGAGGACTCACTCCACACGGAGTGTTGCCACCTCCTATGCGCTGGCGCACGGCGCCTCTCTGGCAGACATCTGTAGAGCTGCGGGCTGAGCGACACCGAACACCTTCACGAGATTCTACAGTCTCCAATTTGAGCCAGTTTCTTCCCATGTGTTGTGTAACAGGTAATCGGCGGGAAGAGCTGGCCGGTGTCATGCTTGCTGCGCCATTCCCCCTCACCCAGGGGATGCGAGCGCCTTTCTCCTCCTCCAGTAAGTTCCCCGGACAGCGAACCCTGGCGGAGTACCCTCCAGCACCCCCGGCAGTCAGACTGGGCGGAGCAGTCTGACGCCAGGCCCAGTATCGGTGTTAGCTTGCCCGGGTCTCTGGTCAGCCCCTGTACTGGGCTAGGTGTCCATAAGGCTTGATTCCCTGCGGCCAATCCCATATGTGTATTCTTCCACGGTAAGGTTTCCCTCTCAGTAAACCCGTGTCTTCCCTTTGACAGTGTTCTGTCAGTTGTTCCATCCCTACTCTCAGGTAGGACCTGCCCCAGAGACCCATTTCCATATTTAACGCCCCACCCGGGGTCGGGGGGGTCCATATGATATTCTCCACATGTTACCTCCCTACGGGTAGGGTGTGGCCTCTGTAGCGCCCTTCTCCGGAAGGCTCGCTTCCCCATCGTTTCTGCCTAAGCTGTAAACTACAAATCGGAAAGACTTGAAGCAAATCTTTCGTTGAAGGTCGAAATCCCTTCTGTTAAGAAATTTCTGTCAGAAAAGGAACAACGGCTTGGCTATCTCCAGCAGCGATGTGTTCACCTGTGGTCCCTGCGGATACCAAGGTCAGCGAATTTGCGCTGGGGCGGTGGGAGGGTTGCGACCTTTGCGTAGCATTTGTCTGACACGCGGCCGCTTGCCAACATTGGCTACGTCATGGGGTTGTGACAGGGTTCAGGTTGTGGTGCTTTCCAGGGCCCCATAATGTCGATCACGACATAACTCGTAGTGACCGACAGATAGGGAACGTCTCGGTTACATACGTAACCCTCGTTCCCTGATGGAGGGAACAGAGACGTTATGTCCGCTTGCCACAACCTCGAACCATCGCTGGCGGCCAGGGACAAGTTCTCGGCTCCTCAGCATAAAACCTGCAGAGTGGATGCACCTGTCGTCTATTTATACCCGTATGCACGGGGAGTGGCTCAGGTATGCAAAATCCACTAGCCAAATTTCATTGGCATTTTCTCTTAAAGAATCATGACATAACGTCTCCGAACGAGGGTTAAGTACGTAACCGATACGTTGTTTCCCTCACTAAAGCTGTGAAGTACACAGTCTTATATCTTTGTATTTTTGTCCAATTTTTGCTTCAAATCAAAATGAGCAATTTAGTCATTCCACTTGTAACTGGTTGCTTGGGTTCATGGCATATAACTCTTTAAAGGGATAGTTCACCTTCAGTTGGTCCCCACTGACTTGCATAGTGTTTTCTTTCCATACTATGGAAATCAGTGGGGAACTGAAGGTGAACTTTAACGAAAATCCCTTTGGGAAAAATTAATGGGGAAAATACTTCCCGGAACCAATGCCACTGAAAAAGTGGGCAGCACTAACATCCAGGACATAATCTGGTTATTAAAGTGACATAATCTGGACTGCAGTGTGAACACGTTGTGTTTTACCCCAGTTCTTCGTCAGCAATGTTTTTCTTGCCAGAGAGGTGGCGTTTGCGTAGTTCTGCGAGCATTGTTTGGATTTCATCGTTCATCTCGTTCACACAGGGGAAGGAGCAAAGCTTCTCCGCCATAGCCCCCCGTCCTCGAGCCCAGAGTTGCGTTCAGCTCACGCGCTTTGTCCCATAAAGCTGGACAACACACACACACACGCGCACACACACACACACACACGCACACACACAGAGTCACATTTGCTTTAATGTGAGTAGCAGAAATTTTACACGCACACACAATGCACAAAAATACTGTAATTGTAAATACATTTACTAATGTGAACAGACCACCTATGAATCTCATTCTCATAAAATGATGAATGACACGTACGGGGACAATATATACACAGAACACATGTAACTTTCCCTTATTTCTTTTCGCCTCCATCTTATAGGTGTGACCTGCTTCAGTTTGCTTCAAAGAAGTTCAAATTTGACTCAGCAGAGTTAAGGTTCTTTAATCAAATTAAATTAGATTCTGAAACTCCAATCAATTCAAACGGGGGAGTGAAATAAAAGAGCGAGCAAACTTCTCTGCATATTCTAATTTAAATAAAAATCATTAAATTGAGATGAAAATGAGCTATAATTACATGCGTTTGTGAAATTCCTCGAGAGTTCAAACACAAACAGTCGATCGACTACAAAGAGTGCAGTATATACCTGCCAAGCGAGCTGAGCTGGAAATAATTGCATAGCGAGTTTCAAACGCAGCTCAGGTCTTTGGGGTGGACAGAATCATTTGATTCCTCCTCGTTTAGCGTGTGAGAGAGGATGAGAGATGAGGCGGTTTACTGGAGCAGGGAGCTCACGCACAGAATGGATAATGAAGCTCTTCCACTCCACGCTGACTGATGTCTGCTCTCCTCCACTTCTGCTAGCTTTTTGGAAGCGGTTTTTGGCCAGTTATCAAAATCCAGAGGACCAAAGTGCAATATGTTGGCTCTAAGTGCCAAACACGTATCCAAGAAAATAAGTTACCACTTTTTATGTATTTATGGTTTTAATCTGCTTGCATTCGGTGGGAGAGATGACTCCATCTGGTGTGAGAACTCCTCTCAGGTATCAACTACATTTGGATTACAGGTGTTCGGGGAATTAAGATTTTGATTTGTCCACAGAAACTCATAATCAGATTTTTTTTTTAAATGTGTGACTGATAAATATAATGATTAAGAATACACATGCAGGACAAAACATCACAGATATGTGCAATGCTGCAAAATATATCTGTGCTGCACAAACATATTACAAACATACACACAGGGCATAAATCTAACATTTTAAAACACCTGTAAATGGCCTGTGACTTGAGAATATTAACTCGCCATACATATTTCGGTTACACTTTATTTTACCTTACAGTGCAATTAGACATTTAAATAATGAGTAATATTAATGAACTACACGTACTTATTATATGGTTAGGGTTTGGCTTAGGGTTACTTGCATGTAATTATACTGTACATAATTTATTGTCATTATAATAGTAACGTGTAACAATGATACCGTAAAATAAAGTGTTACCATATTTTTGTACCAGCCACGAAACTGTATGCGCATTATTTCAATAAAAAACAAACATTTATTTACCTTTTTTTTTTTTTTTTTATCTTTTTTTATTTTTTTTTTTTTTTTTTATTATTATTATTATTATTAATTTTATTATTATTATTATTATAAAAAAAATCTAAATTTTATACTAAGATTTATATCATATTATACTATATTTATAACATACTAATATATTTATGGTCGTTTTTTCGTTGCTTTTAAATGATAAACCATAGAGCTTTTATTTTGGCAGAAAGCTGCAGAGAAACTTCTCTTTTGAAAGGCTTTTCTTTTGTGAACAACAGATTTATTATCCATTCTCATTACACTCTCGTTTTCAAATGCACAGAAAAAGTTCAAGAGCCAAAATGGAAAAATGTATGGAAATACAGCATACAACGATATATATTTAGACAGAACCCAAGCTTCGTACGACACTATTATCGATGCTTGTTCAGCTTTTATTGGCAGATCAGAGCAGAGATGCTATAATTTGTCACTTTTATTAAGATCCCAAGAGATGATTTTTAAATGTTAACTTCTTATTATCCAAAACAGCATCTTAAAAATGCTGCGCTCAAGGCGCGAGACACTGAAAAACAGCGAGAACAATCAAATAGCCTGTGCATATTTATACAGAAAACAGTCTAGATGGACAAAAGAAGGCAAATGCTGTTTGGAGTAATTTTTGAGTCATATGAGTCCTTGAATCTGCTCATAATGAATGAAGTCAGTTCATGGTTGAACTGAATCAACATTTAAATAAATTGTTGTGAATACTGAACACTATTGTCTTGAATTTTAGTTTGTTTCATAATTTATGATTTTTACTGTTCTGTTTAATAATGTGAAGCTGATTTGAAACTGAATCTGCATTGTATAAAGTGCTAAACAAATAAGCGACTTGACTAACTACACACACACACACCCACACACACACACACACACACACACACCCCAACACACACACACACAGTCAGTGTAAGTATCTGTTTAAGTGATTATTTTTCCAGTAATTAATTTTGTCTCTTTTAATTAAGGCACCACATAGTGTTAGCTGAACCTTCATTAACTAAAGCAGCTTCTCATTTAAAGCCATGTACAATGATACAAACAGACTCATTTACAAAACATCAGGCCTCACACACACACACACACACAAGCAAAAATAAGCAGCGCACTACAACCCTAACCTCAGCCTCACCCAACCTTCACCTCAACCTCGGCTAATATCACACTGATCCCATCAAAAACCTCTAAATCATATTTCAGGGGCCGCGCTGGTAAGAATTACTTCCTTAGTGGGAAGTCCATTGCCTATGGTTTTAGAGAGTCGGACCTCATAACCCAAGGTTTTAGGGTTCTCGTCTTTAACCAGCATGATTGTATTGGGGGAGTGAATGACAGTGCTCTCGTCCCACCTTCATACCACGACTGATGTGCCTTGAGCAAGACCCCCGAACCCCGACGTGGTCCCCGGGCACCGCGCAAAATGCTGCCACTGCTCGTGTGTGTGTGGTCACTGTTGTGTGTGTTCACTTTGGATGGGTTAAATGCAGAGCGCTATTTCCGAGTATGGGGTCACCATACTTGGCCACATTCACGTCACTTTACAAATTGTAGCCTGTTACTGATTCCAAATTACATGACAAAAATTGTAATTAGTAACGTAATCCATTACATCACACATTTTAGCTAACATAATCAGACTACTTTTTGATTACTTTTAGACTACGTTTGACCTAACTTGTTTATCACATTGATTTCAATAGAATTATCTTGTACCATATGGTTATAAAAATGCAAAGAAAAAGAAAATGACATGAAGTGCATTAAATATTGCATTACATCAAGGTTTCCCAAACTAGGGTTCATAAAGGAACTGCAGGGGGTTCGTGATTTTAATGAAAAGCTAATAATTAAATCATACAAATGTAAAATTAAAAATTATAAAAAAAAACTCAAAATAAAAATAAAAATAAAACACTTACTAAAAAATTATTAAATATTTTATTTATTTTATTTGTTTTCTTGCGTGTCATGTTTTAAAACCTCAGGGCTACTTCAAGTAAATACATTAGGTGAAAGAGGTTCGGGTGACAAAAGAAAGTTGGGGAACCCCTGCATTACATAAGAAATAAATAAGAAATAATGTGAATGTGTGCATTTTAATGTGTTTGAAGGACAAAAGTCTTCCAAAGACAAAGTAATACATGATTAAATAACCGAGTGATAATTAAAATACAATTTTTCAGTGTTCATCGGTAGTTGATGTAATAATGCTACAAAATGCTTCTTAAAATTGAAATGAATTTTGTAAATCCAGTGGTCAAATGCTATGTGGCCTCTCAACTTCCTGTGTAATTATATCCACCTGACTAATGACTGATGTCTGTGTGAATGTCCACAAAACTGGACTTTCTGAATATATACAAGCAGTAGGCGATTTGAGAAAGAAACATGTAAAAGAAGAAAAATAAATTACGGAGAATCAATAAAGTACACTCTTAAAAACAAAGTGTGCTTCACGATGCCATAGAATAACCTTTTTGTCTAAATGGTTCCATAAAGAACCTTTAACATCGGAAGAACCTTTCTGTTTCACAAAAAGTTGAAAAGAAGAAGGTTCTTCCGATTATAAAAGGTAGGGGGGGGTGTGGGGAAAAGAGATGATTTGACTGAATTGTTCTTCTATGGCAGGGGTGGCGAATGTCGGTCCTGGAGAGCCGCAGCCCTGCAGAGTTTTGCTTCAACCCTAATCAAACACACCTGAACACGCTAATCAAGGTCTGAATGGTTTCTAGGAAGCTACAGGCAGGTGAGTTTTAATTAGGGTTGGAGCTGAACTCTGCAGGGCTGCGGCTCTCCAGGACTGGAGTTCGCCACCACTGTTCTATGGCATCGCTGTGAAGAACCTTTTAAGCACCTTTATTGTTAAGAGTGTATGAATAATATGTAATCATGTAATCAATAAAAAAGTAACTGTAGTCTGATTCCGAGTATTTTAAAATGTAATTTAATTTACTTACAAGTACTACATTTTGGGAATCTGATTACATAATCCAGATTAGATGTTAACAGTTATACCCAGCTCTGTCAGCTGGACCAGCCAAATCCTCAGTTTGTCATTTGTTGGTACCTTCAGCAGCCAGCAGTGTGCTCCTGATGTAAAGCTCCAGGTCCTCGGCTCCTTTACGGCTCCGCTCTGCATCTGCTGCCGTCTGCTCCCCATCTGCAGACACTTTAGTCGTCTGCATGAGAGAAAAACCCAATGAAAGCGCAGTGAGATTTTATCGAACAGTCTCAGATCAGCCTCACATGCTCTTCTGCAGCCGTGTGAAGAAGAAACCAACCTCGGGATAAAAACAACAAGACACATTAGATCTGACACCTTTGGGGCCAACATGAACAAAAACTCAAAGAAATGCTGCAAAACCGCAATACTTCCAGTTTGGCAGAAATGTTTGTGAGCGCAGAGGTTTTCTACTGAACTGGCTCTTGAACATCTGCTCTCTGAAAAAGCTGCTTTAGAGCTGAACTATAATGAGTTTATCAAGGACTTCTGTTGAGAAGAAGGTGAAAGGTTCCCTTCTGCACAAATGAGCAGAACACTTCAGACTATGAACAAGTTAATGTTCTGGCTTTCTTTCATGTTGAAAAACAAACCGGCAAGTTCAGGGTCTTACAGGAGTGATTCAGACGGTATATGTAAAATACAGATTTACACAAAAACCAATGGAGCCCAGCTTCAGAAAACATGCCCATTCATTTTGCTGTAGAAGTATAAACTTAGGAATAAAAAAAAATGTCTGCATTCATAGATGTACAATACAGTCTATACGCATGAGACCTCAAACTGTGCTCAAGATATACAAACTGTCTTATAATTTATATAACCAGTAGACAATAGTCAGAAATAGGGACAGTCTGTGTGTGTTTTGCTCCCCATGTGCTCCCATTGACCTAGTTTTCCCTCATGTGTGACATGCCCATATTTGGTTATCTTCCTGTTCCTGTTCCGATTGTTTTTGATTTATCTCAGGTGTGTCTCATTAATTAGGTTAATTAACTCCCTCGAACCTAATACGTTATTTGCGTTTTCCCCTTCATTTGTTTTCCGTGTTTCGTACAGTGATTTTTGTTTCCGTTGTGTTCCCCATAGATCCCCTCGCCTCTAAGTTTACCTCCCTTGCCCGTAAAGACCTTCCCTTCTTGGAGTATGCTGTGGAGTTCAGCCAGCTCGCCGTTTTAACGGCGTTCCATGATGCTGGTTGAACTCCCTGTTCTGGATCGGGGCCAACTACTTCCGCCTCGTCGACCTCCCAGACACCACCAGACTGTGCTGGAGGGAGGCAATCATCTGGTGTCTGGAAAGCTTCTACCCCTGATCCAGAACACAGCCAGACCCAGAGCCCAGCCCACCATCACCCCGCTGCGCGGAGCAAGAGCCTGAGCCCACCACTGACAGAGAGCCAGAGCCCATCGCGACCGACGAGACATCGCCAAGGAGTGCGACAGAGCTGAGGATCGCCACGGAGCCAGAGCCTCACGGATCGTCAGACCAGGTGCGAGAGCCGGCTACAATGCCCGCCACGAGGGAGAAAACCACAGACAGAGAGAGCGCAGAGAGGAGCTCCGCCCCCTGAACCGCAGCTGAGGGTGAGCTGAGTATGGAGCGGTGAATGGAAGCGGAAGGATACCCTTATTGACTTGGATAACACCGACCTGCCCCCTCTCCTCCCTCCTCCGTCTGTGACCTCTGTCCCTCCCGTTCCTGAGTTTAGCCCAGAGAGGGCTCCCTTTCCTGAGTTTAGCCCAGAGAGGGCTCCAGTTCCTAAGATTAGCCCAGAGAGGGCTCCCGTTCCTGAGTTTAGCCCTGAGAGGGCTCCTGTTTCCCTGTCCATCCCAGAGAGGGCTCCAGTCCCCGATTTTAGCCCAGAGAGGGCTCCTGTTCCTGAGTTTAGCCCAGTGAGGGCTCCTGTTCCTGTGTTTAGCCCACGGAGGGTTCCTGTTCCTGAGTTTAGCCCAGTGAGGGCTCCTGTCCCCACGTCCAGCCCAGAGAGGGCTCCTGTTTCCACGTCCTGCTCAGAGAAAGACTGTGTCCCAGAGTGGAGACCTGTCAATCCCCTGTCAGTCGCGCTCCCCGTGCTGGGAGTCGCAATTTGGTGTGCAGTGCACACCATCCCTGAAAGCCCGGAGGCTCACAAATGTCCGCCCACCCACCTGCTCCTGCCTCCTCCCCCTCTGTTGTCTGGCAGCCCCTCTGCTCGCCCTCAGCCCACCATCTGTACGGTGCAAGCTCCGCGGGTCTGCCAGGCTTCATCGTCGACGTGGCTGGAGAATCTCTTGCCTCCGCCTCCAGCCTCTAAGCCCCGGGCTCCGCCTCGGCCCAGCGGCCCAGCGGCTCCACCATGGCTCCTAGATCCCTCCTCTTCGCCGTGGCCCATCATAACAACTCCTCCACCTCTGTGGTCGACCATTCTTATCTGTCTGTCTGCGCCTCGGGACTCCACTCCTCCTGCTGCGCCAGGCTCCTCCTTCCCTTCGGCTCCACCTTGGTCCTCTGTCGCTCCGGCTCCACCGCGGCCTTCTGAATCCCCACCTCCATAACAGTCGCCTGAGCCATCTCTCCCCGCCCCACCTTGGCTCTCCGGATCCTCTTCGTGGCCTGGGTCCCACCTGGCGCTGCATGCTCCAAGTCCCTCCTGTCGTCTCCCTGGCTCCTCCCTCCGTCTGATCCGCCCTGGCTCCTCCTGTCTCCTCCTATGGCTCCTCCCTCCATCGGCACCCCTCCCTGGACTCCCGGTGTCCGTCCTCCTCCTCCCAAGTTCCCACCCGTCCCTCCTTCTGTTGTTTATTCAGCGCGAGGACATGCCATATTTAGTTATCTCCTGTTCCTGTCTTATTGTGTTTGATTGCTCTCAGGTGTTTCTCATTAATTCCTCGGTTTTAGTTCAGTATTTAAATTGTGTTCTGCCCCTTGTTTTTCCTGCTCGGTGTTATATTCTTTGGGTGCTATGGTGTCTCCTGCTTGCCCTGTTTTTTCCCCCTGTGTTTTGGATTATTAAAGACTCTTGTGTGTGTAACCCTACGTCTCCTTGCTCCTCACATTAGCAGAACCTGGACAACACAAAATGTGTAATTTATTTATTTTATAACAATATTCTTGCATTTAAAATACCTGTTTTCTAGTGATGTATTTGTGAATGTAATTTCAGCATCATACTCAAGTCTTCAAAGTGTCACATGATGTTTCAGAATCATTCTAATATCGAGTTGCTGCCTCAAGAACATTTCCTGATTATTCTCATGTTGAAAACAGTTGAGCTGCTTCATATCTTTGTGGAAACCAAGATTAAAAAAGTCACAAAAAATGCTATTTCAAAGAAATGCCTGTTCTTGTATCAGCGGCAGTATCTTAAGTAAAATACAATGTTCTCAATTCCAATGTAAGATATCTTTATTATTGGTCACACAACTGTTTTCAACATTGATAATAATCAGAAATGTTTCTTGAGCAGCAAATCAGCATATTAGAATTATTTCTGAAGGATCATGTGACACTGAAGACTGGAGTAATGATGCTGAAAATTACATTCACAAATACATGATCATAGCTTTGATCACAGAAATAAATTACATTAACTTATATTCACATAGAAAACAGCTATCTTATGCAATAATGTTTCAAATTTGTACAAGTATTTTTGACCAAATAAATTAATCCTAGGTGAGCAGAAGAGATCTTGTGCACCAAATGTCTCTTTTATGTTACTGTGAAATAAATAAAACTTAACGTAGAGTCACATGGTTCAATTCCTAATAATACCAATGTTAAAAAAAAACACAGATTTAGACTCAACGAAGGCCACCAGGAGATGTTTGCATGCATGCACTTTCAGCTGGCACTAAACTTGATGCTGAATTTAGATGGTTTACAGTAAGTGAAGGAGTCATTACAGTAATTACAGTAAGGACTGAATAGATCAGGGCCTGTATTCACAAAACATTTTATCTTACCTAAAGTTCTCCTAAATAGCAGTAAAAGTCTCTCTGTCAGAGATTTATTCATCAAAATACTGCAGAGCGCCATATTATGTTCCCACATTAAGATTGTAAAATGCAGGCTAAGAGTCACTAATTAAACAAGTATATGTTCAGCTAACTGTCAGCCTCTTACATGTATGCTCCTCGAAAACAATTAGCGGATATGCATATAAACAGCCTTTTAATTAACAGAGTAGAATAATCACGGCTGACAGTAAGACATGCAAACGTAAAAGAAAACCAAACTGGACGCAAGCACAGCTGTTACTTCTTGCCGAGCTGATTAATGAAAACAAGGATATAATCAAAGGAAAATCTGGAGTTGGGATAACCTCCAAAACCAAACTGCCAGAAACAGCCATTTAAGGATAGTTTTTGGCTTGGTCTTAGTGACTTATGAGTCCTCTTCACTGCTCCTAACGTTTCACAGATTTATCAGCTAGTTTTGGCGCTACAACGCTTTTATGAAATACTCTAGGAGTCCTAAATTTAGGACTGACACGCCCCTTTTAAGATTTTCTCCTAAATCGGTGAGATATGAGCCACTTTTAGCCTTAAGATGTTTTGTGAATACAGGGTCAGACGTTTACGGTGTGAGAGACTCACCCTGCTGAGCAGCTCGTCCATCTCAGTGACCAGACTGCCCAGGTTACTGTGGGCCAGCTGCAGCAGTCTCTCCGGGGCTCTCTGAGGGGACAGCATGTGATGCAAACACACGTCACCGCCATCAACACACCACTGACCGACACAGACACACTCACACTCACACTCACATTACAGGCCTCATTTGGCATCACTCAATCATAAATCATGTAATGAATGATTCCAGCTATATGTGCAAAACTATATTGTAAACAACTCAAATATAGATGCTAATTCGCAGATAAGCAGATGAGTCCATTTGACGTAATTAGAGCTTCTCCAAATGAACCTGCTGTCTTAACGGAGCTTCAACTTCAAGTACAGCACAATTACTGCTATAGTGTCTGTGTTCAAGACTTTATACTTTACTTTCTAGTGCTGACTTTAACTCTTTTTCAGCTTCTCTGTGTCACTACCCAGGTGAAAAAAGTACATTTCTATAATATACTTAAAGTACTCTATTTTTGCACACTCATTTTTTCTTAATATACTAAAAATGATTCTTTAGTACTTCTTAAGAACATCTAAGTGTACTCAACTGTGCTATTTTGGGACACCGTGAATATGAACTAAACTGTGCTTTTAACATACCATCTCTGTATTTAAAACATTTACTTAGTCACCGCTTGTAGTACACTTGAGTGTACTAGTGTATGAAAGATGGTTCAAGTCTACTACAAGTGGTAACTAAATACATTTTTTAAATACAGAGATAGTAAAGTGCATTTTAGTTCATATTCACGGTGTCCCAAAATAGCACAATTGAGTACACTTAGATGTTCTTAAGATTATCTTAATATACTAAAAATGATTCTTTAGTACTTAAGTTCAAAATTAGTGCGCAAAAATAGAGCACTTAAAGTACATTATAGAAATTTACTTTTTTTCACCTGGGTATTCAGGTGGAGCATGCAACCAATCAACGTTGCACCAGAAAACATTTTACAGACTTTTTTGCGCTGTGTTTTCATGTGTATTTTGTAAATGAAATCTAAAAAATTAGGACTGTCAATTGATTAAAAGGTTTTAACTCAATAACATGATGTGCAGATTAATTCATCACAATTAATTGCAAATATCTCTTTCTGCAGAGAAAAGTCCTCAAATGAAGATAATTAGATGAAATTACTGTGTTGTGTAAATCATTAATTATACAGCAAGTGACTACTAGTCAGTTCACTGTTCCTGTATTTCATATCATTCTATCACTGGCCTATTCAGCAGCAATCCATTTTGCTATTGAATGTATGAATCTGATTGATCATCTCTGAATTTAATAACACATCCTGTAAATTAGTGCTCACCTTCAACTCCTCCGTCATGTTCTCGTATCGATACAGCACTTTATACGGCAGGGGGAGGGGCAGAGTGAGATTGACGCTGCCAATCAAACGCAGCAGACGATCCATGTCATGAATCAAGAGTCCCGCGCAGTCGTCGTCACATGCTGGAAACACAAGTCAAAAATCAACACATCAGACTCATATAGTAACACATGCACACACACCCCACAGGCAGCACTACAACACACTGCACACATCCTCCAGATGCCACCTTACAAGGTCACACGTAAAAAAAACAACCCTCAGATACGCATATGCATGCTCAAGGTCAAGGGTCAAAGGTCAGGCACCAGCCTCAGGGCAGACAGTAAACAGTACATGTGAACATTAGTGGACAGTAACAAAGTATTTTTAACTCAGAGTATCAGAGTATTTCCATCCTGACAAAATGTTACTTTTACTCCACTATCTACAAACACACTGTTCTGCATTATTTCAGGGCAAAATGAATAATAATGACATCTGATTAGTGAAAGAACAAAAACAAAACAAAACACAAAACAAAAAGACACAAAACAAAAAACACACAAAAAAACTAAACAAAAAAATGTGTATCATTCGATCATTCGTTTTTTGATTTAATATTGAAAGTATAAAAATGAGAAAACAGCTCCTTTTTCGTTTTTTTTTTCGTTTTTTTTTTTTTCCAAAAAACGAGAATTCAGCTTAAATTTTCGTTTATGGGTGGAAAAATGAATAAACAGCTTGAATATTTGATTTCTACACGTGGGCGGGAATTACACACCCCTTTCTGCTGATTGGTCAGCCGAAGATCAAACTGTGCCGTCATCAGTTCTTCTGCAGTATCATGCAGCAGAATAATAGTCCTCCACTGCTGCAGTTGTATTAATAACCCATTTTATCTATTTCATATTTTTCTCATCAAACAGACTAATGAATAGCTTGACACAACTCGTACTGGGGCAGAGTCTAGACAGGTCTTTCTTCTGTGTAGACCAGCGGTTCTTAAAGTGATAGGGGGTCCGAGAAATAATTTGCTATAGCCTAAAGTATTTCCAGACTGTAAAGTCGCTTTTTTAATCATGATACATAGGCCTACTGTGATTTATTCCAAAGTGACTTATATGATGCATTTAACGTCAAATAATCTAAATGAAGCCTTTTAAAAGACAAGTATTCGCTGTGGTTCATGTTTGTGGAAGCAGCGCATTCTGTTGATCTCTTTATTTTTCAAAGGCATAACATTTTGTAGTTATTTTGAACGTAACGTTACACAATTAAAAATATACATTTTAACATACGACTATAAATGACAGAGTATTACGTTATTTCCCCTCGATGGGGAAAAAATCCAAGTGAACATCAATCAGTACTCAATATTAATTTAAACTGCTTTAAATATGACTGCTGCTTATTTCCTGTGCACTTCAATACTGGTCTGCGCTTGGGCTGCGTCTGTCTGCTTATGGAGTTTATTTAACCCATCGCAATTTATTGGAACTGTGTGAACTAGAGTGACTACTCACCTTAATGTTATTCTAAAGGCTTATTACTTAATAACACAAAAATGTCCTGCTTGCACTTGCCAATTTAATGGCATATAATGGTGACTTTATTTTTTGTTTGTTTTTTAAGCGGATGCATATCTGTCGTAAAATAATCCTATGCATCTCGTGGCGTATATTCCAATCATTCTGAAGGTATACTGAAGGTTTGGTGAGAAACAAACCGAAATGGCAAGCTATTATATTTTATGAAAATCTTGCGTTGCAGTGCGAGTGCGCAGTAGCTCACGCCGCGCACAAGTGCATATCCTTTTGAGATATCAATTATAATAAATTTTAATAAAACACAAGACTACATTATAAAACTCTAACAGAAGGCTATTTAATATCTGTTGTTCTCCGTTTCAGTCAGATACAGTTCTTGCTTCCTTTTTGTCTTGGTGTTTAAAGTATTTATTTTTAAACAAATTAATGAATTAATTACTTATTAACAACAGACATACTGGGTGAGCAGGGTAGGCTATGACAGCTGTCATATCATACCCTGCCATGCCCAGCTGATGCAAAGAATAGAATTTATATCTACACAGAAGAAAGCCCTGTCTAGACTCTGCCCCGGTACGAGTTGTGTCGAGCTATTCATGAGCCTGTTTGTTTGATGAAAAAAGATTAAATGTAGTTGCAGTAAATGTGTTAAGAATCCGTACACCTGCAGCAGTGGACTATTATTCTGCCTCGCGGAACTGCAGAAGAACTGATGACAGCACGATTTGATCTTCGGCTGACCAATCAGCAGAAAGGGGCTTTTAAATTCCCGCCCATGTGTAGAAATCGAATATTCAAGCTGTTTATTAATTTTTCTACCCTTGAACGAAAAACAAAAATTTAAGCTGAATTCTCGTTTTTCGTTTTTTTGGAAAAAAAACGAAAAAACGAAAAAGGAGCCGTTTTCTCATTTTTCTACTTTCAATATTAAATCAAAAAACGAATGATCGAATGATACACGGATTCAATAAGCCAAATCCGTTCTTTCATCATGGTTTTACTAAAGCTCCCCATCAAAAACGTTTTTTATTTGAAATGTTACTGAAATAAATAAATTTATTTCAGCTAGTTGTCAAGGCAACATTTCTCATTTTTATTTTAACTTGATGTACTAAAATATCTAAAACTAAAACTGAAAAAAATACAAAATTAAATAATAATAATAAAAACATACTTAAAAAAACAGCTAATAAAACCTTAACTAATTCAAAAATTACTAATAAAAACAACAAAACACAACAAAATGACTAAAATTAATAGGAAAACAGAAAATACAGAATACAAACTAGTAAAAAAAAAAAAATAAGATAATAATAACAATAATTGAAAAAAAAGTTCAGGGAGTTTGGGGCGGAGCTATCTGATTGATTGACAGAAGGGGGGAGTGTTCAGTAAACCAGTCATTATTCTTGCAGCCCTATTCTGAGGCCTTAGTCACATAGGAATTACACACTTGAGCTACACTAGTTGTACGTTTACTCAAGTGCAAATTAAAAAGGAGTGCACATATTTGCAGACAGTGTCGGGCAGTAACGCGTTACTGTAATTTGATAAATTTTTTAATGAATGGAGTAATTTAACGCGTTATAATTTTAAAAATAGTAATTAGAGTATAGTTACAAGCCAGGGTCTCTATACGTTACTGCAGCGTTACATTGCTGACAGAATGCAGTGTTTTATCACTAGAGATTGTAAAAGATGTACACACAGCGCTGTCGATAATAACAAATATTTTATCTGGAGCATTTATGCTGGGATTTCATGTATATTTCATGGATGTAGCCACAGAAAAAAGTAATGCAACTAATTACTTTTGAAATAACGTAATCAGAACAGTAACGTGATTACTTTTAAAAGGAGTAATCAGTAATCACATTTTAACTTGTCCAACACTGCTTGTAGAGCAGTCATATTTGATCAGGCATATGTACAGGATATTGCTTGTGAATATTGTATGTGTGTGTGTGTGTGTGTGTGGTTGTGTGTGTGTGTGTTGAGAGAGAGGGCCAAGGATGGACAGGTCCTGGGGCAAGAATGCTGGTAACGAATGTTCCTGGCCTCTTTTGTCTCTGCTATCACAACAGCACTCATCCAGCATCCCTCCATCATCTCCATCACCTGCTCGGAGGGCGAGCCGTGTCCCCGAGCACTTCTCTCTCTCTAGATTAAACCTGAGCGAGGTGGAAACTCAGGGGAGCAGGACTTCTCAAGCGTGAAATTTAACAGAGAGTGTGAAACAGCTCCTGGCAGCCCATTATGAGTGTTTGACATGCTACGAGCGATAGCGGGAGGGAAAAAAGGCACAGACAGGCGCGTGGCTTTCGCTGCGGATGCAAAACACCGCTCAATTTAACCTCTTGAAAAAAATGGAGCTATTAAGATTTCCTGTGAAGACGCCTTTTCACAAAAAAGACCGAACGAGTAAAGGTGTGAAAAGATCTGGAAATAAAAAAGTCTCACTCAAGAGTACATGAAAGCAAAATCTGAATTATCAATCTTTACAGCAGGGTGGTGCCTCCATATTAAACAAAGTATTTTACTCATTCCTCAGTGTATTTTACAAAAGAAAAAAAATAGCACATATAGCACTTAGCTTAATGCACTAGCAATGAAAGTTAAATTAAGACTAAATTAAGACCCCTGACACTTTTAACGTATTATATCGTAAATTATATTATCAGTTTTATATTTGTATTTATTATTTTTTTATAAATCAGATTTATTGAGTCCGAAAGATTTATGTTTTTTTGAAAAACTATATTGAACTACTCTGTATCGTGAACTAAATACTATAACAAAAAATCAGTATCAATAAGATCATAATCATCATTATCATCTCACACCAAATGTGCACACCAGAAAAATACTAATTATTTAAATTAAATGAAAAAACAAAATACCTAGAATATATTTAACTATTGGCAACAACATCGTTTGGACAGTTAATTATATGGTAGCAGTATTATTTAAATGCATAAAATAAATAATAATAAATTATTATTTATTCTTATTTTACGGATCATAAATTACTACAACTAATTTAGTTCACGCTGGTCGGCTTCTCCGGAGGGCCAAAACCAAAAATCCAGTAAAAAAATGCAGCATTATGAGCAACACACGTCACACTTCACACAAAACGAAAACCACATGCATTATTACCCAATCTGCCATCACCCAATACAATTACGATAAAAACACATAACGGCTAAACACTGATTTCACTGTGTGGTGAGGAGCATGGTTCTAGCGCAGCAATGCATCCTGATCGCTCCAAGCTGAGAAATGATCATCAACATTATACGAAAAGTAACAGTAATTTTGTGAGGGGAATCTGGCTGTCTAATTATGTTTGTTTGTTCCTGGCTGCATATCTTCCTCTGCTATTAGAGGCTGTTTTATGGCAGAAGAAACCAAGGACACAGAGGATAATCAGAGCGACCTCACTAGTTATCATATGTGACCCGTGCTGGCACAATGAGTCGGAATACGCACGGTCTAATTTTGAGCTACAGGCAAAAAAAAAAAAAAAAAGGGAAACAATTTCGATTTGTATTCAAGCAAACATAATCTGTTATGTCTTCAGTTAACGTTTGGGGAACTGTTGGGGAAAACATCTGATGTGTAACATTATATTAGATCTGTGCATTACACTATGTCTTAATATATAGGCTGTCTGTCTCATTAATGTTAGTCTAACAGTAAAAGAAAAGAGGGAATCACTTGATTGAACTGCTTTTGTAGTACTCTATCAACTTCAAACGGCTGTAGCTCAGTAATTTTTTGTCCGATTCCAACAACTAATACGTGGACCCCGGAGCACAAAACAGTCCATAAGTACCATTTTTTGAAATTGAGATGTTTATACCATCTGAAACTGAGTAATGGCTTGTTACAACTTTATATAACTTTTTTAACGGTTCCTTGTTCGCAGGTAATTATTCTTTAAGAACTGAGTGATATTAATGACGACATGCACTTACTGTAGGATAGGTTAGGATTAGGGTTACTTTCATGTAATTATGCATAATTTATTGTTATTATAATAGTAAGTACATGTAACGTGTGTAACAAGGACACCTTAAAATAAAGTTTTACCATAAGCTTTCCATTGATGTGTGGTAAACAACTATTTGAAATCGGGAATCTGAGGGTGCAAAAAAACTAAATATTGATGAAAATCATATTTAAAGTTGTTCAAATGAAGTTCTTAACAATGCATATCAAAAATTAAGTTTTGACATTTACAGTAGGAAATTTACAAAATAACTTAATGGAACATGATCTTTACTTAATACCCTATGATTTTTGGCATAAAAGAAACATTTATAATTTTGACCCATACAATGTAATGTTGGCTATGCTAACAAAGATAACCATGCTACTTAACACTGCTTTTGTGCTGCAGGGTCACATATATCATTTTGAAGGTCTTTTAATTGAGAATGTAAAAATAAAAATAACTAATTTTTGAAAATTTGCTCATTGTGACTCATTTTGCCAGCACATGTTAAAGGAAGGCTCAGGGTCAAAGAGTGGCTCATGTTTTGTGTCATACGTACACACGATGCCCTGAGGGCCACACACATGCCTCTCCATGCACTGGTCACACTTCAGGCCGCTGGCTCCGGGACGACACCGGCACTGTCCGGAGCGCGGGTCACACGCGGAGGGAAATGCACCGTAAGCATCGCACTTACACTCCTCGCACCGGCCGCCCAACACGCTCAGGTTACCGTGGAAACCAGCAGCGCACCTGCACAGAGTGCAATCACATTATCAGGCCTCTGGCAAAAATTACTAAGATTTGACTCGCATTCAACACTGCACGCTCATTTTCAACACTTTATTGACAGATTCGGCCATGTAAGTAACGACTTGTTTTACATCATTTAGAAATATGTTTTCACCTTTCACAGTGTTTTCCCTCGTAGCTTTCAGGACAGGCGATGCAGCGGTAGTCATTAAAACCCTCCGTCTGACAGGTGGGACTAAAGCTGAGAGAAACACTGCGAAAGTTAGACTTTGGGTTGTGTGTGTGTGTGTGTGTGTTGAGAGTGTGTGTGTGTGTTTGTGTGTTTGTCTGTGTGTGTGTGTGGTTGTGTTTGTGTCAGTGTGTGTGTTTGTGTTTGAGAGTGTGTGAGTGTGTGTTGTGTGTGTGTGTTGTGTCATGTCTCAGGTTGTGTGTGTGTGTGTGTTGTGTCTCAGGTGGTGTGTGTGTGTGTGTGTGTGTCAAGTGTGTGTGTGTGTGTGTTTGTTGTGTGTTTGTGTGTGTGTGTGTTGTGTCTCAGGTTGTGTGTGTGTGTGTGTGTCGTGTGTGTGTGTGTTGAGTGTGTTAGAGTGTAATTGTTGTGTGTGTGGTCGAAGTGATCGTGTGTGTGTCAGTGTGTGTGTGTGTTTGTGTTTTTGTGTTTGTGTTTGTGTTTGTGTGAGTGTGTGTGTGTGTTTGTGTTTGTGTGTGTTGTGTGTGTGTTTGTGTTGTGTGTGTGTGTATGTGTTTGTGTTTGTGTGTGTCAGTGGGGGTGGTTGTGTGTCATAGTGTGTTTGTGTGTGTTTGTGTTTGTGTGTTTGTTTGTGTGTTTGTGTGTGTGTGTGTGTCTGAAGTGAGTTTGTGTGTGTGGCAGTGTGTGTGTGTGTTTATTTGTCAGATATATGTTTGTGTGTGTCAGTGTTGTGGTTGTGTTCGCGTGTGTTCTGGGTGTCAGATGATGGTTTGTGTGTGTCAGTGTGTGTGTGTGTTTGTGTGTCAGCGTGTGTTTGTGTGTGTGTGTGTCACATACTTGTTCTCCGGGTTGAGGAGTGGACAAGCACGGGGTTTGCAGTCGTCGGGAAAGCCGCGCACTACGCCGTAAAACCCTGCCGCACATCGCTCACACTTATCACCGGCTGTGTTATGCTGACAATTCTAGTAGAACAAAACAGCATAAACACACACATAACACTTTATAACATGTAATAATACTGTTATAACTACAGCTGCCAAATTTGATGCATTTAGCATAATTAATAATTAAAAAATTTTAATAAACACAAGTAAACCATGTTTACTGCACAATTAAATATTATGTGTTGACTTTCTAACAGCTCACAGTAAGTAATGCCATCATTTTATAATAATTCTGTCTAAAATCAGAGATGCTACTAAGTAAAATGAAAGCCATATCCTATATTTCTTAACACATAAATGTCTTCTAATTAAAGATGTTGCAAAATGTTAAACTCACATCAGACTCTTTGATAAGCATCTAGTTTTCACTTAAGACAACAGATTGTATCTTTATCAGTGTTTTCTGAGAATTGTTTCAATCCCTTAACCATCCGTTATGACTTTTCATCTGTGACATCTGATCTTATTTTCATTAATCATTTTTGAGAATCGCTTACCCTTGCTTTGAACAAAACCAGCCAATATTTAAATATCTTCATCGTCACTGCTGCACTGATACATGTGCTAGACAACACTATAAATACAGCTAAATCTAAGTCTGCAGGATCACTTGTATCATTGTTCATCATATCATCCAGCCCTAAAACTGCTCCATGCTAAAGCACTAAGACATTATTGACTTATACAACTCTCTGTAAAACTGCTTTGAAACAATTCCATAATAGATCATTCAGTTTTTTCAGTCTGCAGTGAAAACAGATTTACTGAGAGCAGACGGCACAGAATGAATGCAAAGCTCACAATCTTACAGAAACAGCTGGACGGAGTGCAACAGAATGCAGCAGAATGCAGGGTTTGATACTCACTTTTTAAGTTTAATTACACATAACATGACACTGGGTTTCATATCTGTGCTACATTTTTCGTTTAAAATAATGCATGATGATATCTGTGAGTCATTTTCATTTTGGGACAGCAAATATCAATTTTTGCAATGAATTGCAGTGCATCTGGTTTAAATTTAAATCGTTGCTTGATTGACAGCCCGAGTTACAGCATGTAATCACACTGGTAAGATGCGTAATGTTGCGACAAGGCGACAGCTTAATTTCATTACAGACAGAATCGATACAAATGCAGCTTTTCAACGAACACATAAAGCTCTCTCTTAATCTTGTTAAAATGCAACATTATGAACAGAAAGCTGGCCCCAGTTAAAGATTTGCATTTCTCAAGTTGCCCAAGTCACACACCAAGAATGAGAGGAAAAACGGAGAGAAAGAGGCACAGAGGCGCGGCAGCTTTCAGAGTGGAGTGTAATCAGACTGCTGAAGTTGCGCTTTACTGGGCCGTGTCGCTCTGAAACTTTCATTAACTTCCTGTGTAGCTCAATTACTCAAATTACCCCCTACACACTCGTTTACCATTTTCAATTTGCGAAAACCCGTAAAATGCAAATTATATTGCTATTAGCATGCATGCAATTGAAGGCAGAAGGTTGACTGTTCGATGCACAACTCTGGAAAAGCTGTTTGGAGAACTATTTGATTGCATGTCCACTTTGCACTGGACTAATGAACTCAACGGACCTGATTCTTCTAATGTGCTTTACTTGTATCTCTTTTCCACTAATGCGGTGCTGGATCCAGTCTGGCCCAATCTACATTTCCACTGCAGAAAAGCAGGTTCTGGGCAGCTCTTTTGTCATCACTTGGCCTGGAAATGCAAGCCAGTTCTGAGAGCGGTTCAAAGACACCCTGGCTGAAAACTGGCTCCAGCAGCATTTAGTTGGAAAATGGATATTGGATAATGGTTCATTAGCCGGGTTTCCATCCAAAGTTACGAATTTAACTTGTGCGCAAAATTGGAATATCGCATAAAACATTTGCAAACAAGCATCGTTTCCATCCAACGAGTCAAAGAGACCAAAATCGTCACTTCCTGATAAACTGACACTATAAATCACTAAGAAAAGTTCATTTTATATATAATAGGCCTTGCGCCCTCGAAGCGAACAGACGAAACACAATGAATGCGGTCACTGCTTTTGGAGGTAGATGCTGCTGTTTGGGAACGAGTCGTGTAAGACATTTCTGGGAGGCAATTATTCAGAAATACTTTGATGACAGACTTTGCTCAGGAATTTCAGAACGACCAAAACATTTCAGATGCGTGGATTAGATCGGGTCCCTGGTAGTGCAGGATTTACTGTCTGGCATATCGCAAAGTCACTTGGAGGAATTTATTCGCAAGATGCATTTCCATCTCCCATTATTCGCATTAAACCTTTTTCGCACAAGTCAAAAGCCACCTCAAGTGAGCGTAAAAAGAAATTTTTTTGAATTAAGGGATTTTTATTTGAAATTTGGTGTTGCCATCACTCGTTTCTCATGCCATACTTCAAAATGCTCATTAAAATAGAGTGATGGAAACATAGCTAGTGATACCATTGCTGAGATATTCTGAGTGCAATGCTACTTCAACTCTCCACCAATGGGAGACACTCACTCAAGCCAATCCAATCAGGAAGGACGTGGTCCAATCAGAGTAATGCAGCTCACAAACGCTTTCATTAAGGGTGTACGTACCTGGCAGACGGCTGTTTCAGGATCGCACGAGTCACTGTGTCCATTGCACTGGCACCGGACACAGGTGCCAAATCCCGCTCTGGACGCGGCTCCAACAGCGAGCCTGTAGAACCCAGCCGCACATTCCTACACAGACATATAGTTACTCGCACGCACACACCGTACTACATCAGCAGGATCTTACTTCAACCTCTCACAGTAAAATCATATATTCATCATATTAATGTGACACTAAGGGAGTGTTTATACAACACTGTTTTCAACTAAATAGAAAACTTTTATGTGCTTTGGTCATTCATTTACACAACAATTGCGTTTTAGTTGCCTGAAAACACAAACTTTCGAAAATAGGCTTCAAAGTGCAAGTTTTTGAAAACGATATTGTTACTGTTTCAGTATAAACTACAAAAACGTAAATTTGTGAAAACTGTGTAGGGATAGGCCTATGACCAGTTTGATGATAAACCACAATAAAAAGTCCTGACAGTTAGTATTACCATTTCATTTTTTAAGCATTATTAAAACAGTATTTGATTATCGCGATTTGAAAAACTCGAGGTAAATACTGCTCAGAGTTAAGCAAAGTTAGTAAGAGTCTCACGCAGGCACAACAGTGTAGGTTTGTTTTTGTGTGAAAACAATTTTCATTCTTTCAGAGTGCTGAAAGAAATTCTATGAAAGAATGTATGAATTAATTAATTCTATGAATGCATAAGGGACAACCGACTGTCTTCAGAAAAGTGTCGATGGCATTTGTTTTTCATCTTTCCTCCATGTAACGTCTAATAAAGTAATGTTTATAAGCGCAGCGCTTCGTTTGACAGTGTGACCGTGAATCCACTCTATTTCTGCTATCACCTGCTGTCCGACAGAGGATTTACATTTTCATTCAGCCCGTCTGCTGTTTTTGTTCAGACCGATGTGAAAATCAGATCAATTTTTTTGTTGTAAATCTTAACCTGTAGATGGAAAACAAGCTAATGTGTATTCTAAAAATCTCAACACTTTGAATAACAAAGTAGCCTATTTATAATTATTTTTAAAACAGAAAAAATGCCTATAATTTATAATTTTGACTCATCCTTTTTTACAAATAAAGACTGAAATGTGAGGTTTATAATTTCATAAAACTTTATTTGAATATGTAGTACATGTTAGTAGATAACATGTTATGTTGTGTACTTGTGTGCGTGCGGGTGTGTGTGTGTGTATACTTATTTGTATATACACACACCCCCACACACACACACAACACACACACATAGATATTACACTGTCCTTTCAATGAATTATCGCAATAAAGCTATGTGTACTATATCTATGTTTCCTGTGCATATTTCTTTGTATAAATACATGCACACACATACATTATATAGTTGAAAATATTTACAATTTGTATTTATAATTCTGATATTTTATATTATAGATATATATTTATATATAAACATAACAATTTTTCTTAATACTACATGCATTGTGTATTTATATTCATAATAAATATACACAGTATGCACACATATATTATGCAAACAAAAACATTTATTTTGGATGCGATTAATCAAGATTTCATTTGAAGCACTATATATATACATACATACAAACACACACACACACACACACACACACCACACACAACACAACACAACACACACACAAACGTGCATAGTGCTGCTAACTGTATTGATGTTTTTTTCAACTAAAACTTGGTGAATTATTTCAGTGTAGGATACTTTCCAGCACATTTTATAATACTGTGATAATAATTGATCAACCATGATAATTTTTGGTCACTTAATCGTAATAAGAAACTCTCGGGTTACCGTATGTAACCCTGGTTCTCGAGGGCACGGACGCTGGTCGAGAACGCAGGGGAACGCCTCAGTGACCTACGCATCTAATCACATGTGAAATCCCTTCCAATAGCTGAGGCGGGACGTCACGGCGAGGACGTCATACCGTGAAGCTTATAAAAGCATGGTGCGCCGGAGCCATCGTCACTTCGAGTAATGGCAGCGCCGCAGGGACGCCGGAAGTGTGGCACCGAGACGCAGTATCTCATTCCCTCGAGGAACCAGGGTTACATACGTAACCTGAGACGTTCCTCTTCAGGAACTCGAGCTGCGTCAAGAACGCTAGGGGAATGAGAATGCCCACGTCGCCAGACTTCCAAATCTCTGCCTAGTGTGGAAGACTGCACAGCTAGGGCGAGAGAACAAAAGAGCCTGGAGAGGCTAAAGTAGGCTAGGCTCGCCATCCCGAAGGCCAACTTCTGGAGGAGTGAATATTGACCCCCAAAGGAGAGGGGAGATCACAGGACTCGGGGTTATGTAATAGCATCCTGATCCACCACTTAGCTTAAGCTTCTCTGGCCAGAGGCCTCGGCTTCAGTGCACCGCAGAGGAAATGTGTAAGAAGAGGGTGTCTTCCCACTGAATGGCCACCGAGAGGGGCGTGGTAGGCCGCAATGGCCTCCACGAAGCCCTCTAGGGTGGAGTGGGTCAACCCTGCGTATAAACAGTCCTGCAGGAACTCCAGAACTGTACCAACGTGCAGTTAGCTGGGTCGGGCTGGTGGTCTCCGCAGAAATACAGTTTCCTCATAAAGGGAGCTCTGGATGGAGGATAGTCTAACCAACCTCGGATTAGAGACCGGAAGTTTTGAGTTGTGCCTCCTCAGAGGCCACACCCAAAGCTCCAGGCGGGGGCGTGCCCTCCGCCTGTGAGAGGAGATCTCTCCTGACGGAATCTCCCATAGAGCGCCGTTGAGGAGAGAAATCAGGCCTGAGACCCAACTTGGCCCGGCCGGAATGGGGATACTCACAACAGACGGGCCCTGTCCCGGCGCACTCTCCAGAACTCCCGGGAGCAGAACAATTGGGGGAAAGGTGTACAGACGACAGACGTCTGTACCATGGCTTCCAGCCCCAGTGGAGCTGGATGAGTCCAGAGAGAGAACCAGAGGGGACCATGTGATATCATATGAGTCGCAACAGATCCACCTGAGCCTGGCCAAACACTCTCAATATCTGCTTCACCACCTCAGGGTGAATCCCATCCCTGGGCCCTCAGCCCTTCCTCTACAGGATGTCTGTCCCATATTGAGATGCCCGGAATGTGAACGCTCTCAGCAGAGGATTTTGCCCTGGACCACACAGTACTGGGGCGCCATCTTGACAAGGGGCGTGAACGCAGACTCCCTGGTTTTGATGTAAGAGACCACCGGTGTGGTGACAACACATGTTGACCTCTTAGTTCTGGGCGAACTCGAAACTGGCAGCATCCTCCCACCATTTGAATGCCGATGTCAGATGGCACCACTCCCACCGCGTGCAGGTTGGCCATCTCATGGCCGCACCTCCACCGTGAGGGACGCATCCATCGCTAGCATTACGCATGACAAGGAGCTCCCAGCACCGGGCCCAGAGACAAACCCATGTCTAGGCACGTAGGCCCTCCGCGTGACTCAGATGATGCCAACCCTGAAACAACATACAGAATTTCCACATTTTGCTATAAGTTTGATTGTATCATGTAATAATTGCTGTTAATAGTGTTCGTTGTCTGTTTTATTATGTCTTTAATTGATTGTTTCCGTACTGCTGGTTCGTCTGGTCAGAGGAGACTGGCCCCCCGAACTGAGCCTGGTTTCTCCCAAGGTTATTTCTCCATTCTGTCACCGATGGAGTTTTGGTTAATTGCCGCTGTCGCCTCTGGCTTGCTTAATTGGAGACACTTAATATACAGCGATAACGACTTGATTGCACAGACACTATTTAAACTGAGCTGGATGTTGACATCACTGAATTCTATGATGAACTGCCTTTAACTGAAAAAGGATTGTTTATTATTGTCACTTTGCATTATTGACACTTTATTTTCCTAATTAATGCTGTACAGTAACTTTGATACAATCTGTATTTTTAAAAGCGCTATATAAATAAAGGTGACTTGACTTGACTTGACCTTGAGCATGCGAAGCGGGTTTCCCCTCAGGGAGAACCCCTTGTTCTTGTGCCACCACTGTAGGGTGCCATTATAATATAAGGCATAATATGCTTGTGTAACTGATGTTTGTGCAACTGGCGAGCTCTTTGACGCCCTCCGTATCAATCTCCTCGGAGAAAGACAGGCGGAGCGTCGCGCCCTCTCCCCGGGGGGGAAGTACCGCAGCGCGGGCTTCCGAACCCCGAGAGCGGGCGCCGGATCTGGTGATTAGCAGATCCATACGCGAAACCCACGAGCACAGCCGCCGCTCCGCCTCGGCGAAAGCGGGGCCGGCACCGCGAGGAACGCTAGTGAAGGCTCCCTCCTCAAAGAGAGCCCTCTGAGAGCGAAGCAAGGCAGTAACAACTATGCTTCGCTCTTAAGCAAACCACGCACAGGCTGTGTGTTTCCCCACTTGTGATATAACGTGGCTTTTTGCAGAGAGGAACACACAACCTACAACGTGGCCTGCTCCCGCCCTTGAAATGCTTTGTCCTTGCATGAGCTTAGACATAGCTGGAGCTTATAGACTTTTGACAGACAACAATAAATATGACTGACACACACAGAGCGCTTCGCTGAATGACAGGAGCTTACGCTGGCTCCGCCGCACGTGCTTTTATAACTTCCCGGTCATGACGTCATCCGCCGTGACGTCCCGCCCAGCTATTGGACTGATTTCACATGTGATTCAGAGCGTGGGTCACTGAAGGCGTAGCGTTCTCGACACAGCTCGAGTTCCTGAAGAGGAACTACATTTATCTCTAAAATGGAGACATTATGCACATGCATGTTACGTGTTTAGTCTATATGAATGCATAGGCGCATAGTGTTTCTTTACAAAGAGACATCGCCAATTACTGGCCTAGCATGAATAATAAAGCACTTTTAGACACTTTCGCTGATCTGTGTGAACAGGGAGCATTTTGACAACGTTGTCATTTTTATGTAAAAATCTTTAAAAACGCAAAGAAAAAACTTTTTCATTTTTAATATAAAGTTGTTGTGTAAACATACCCTAATGCAGACTAGGTAATTTTCTTTCATAATACAACAAATGATTATATAAATGGCCATGTTGCATGGCATTGTTGGATTATAGTGTTAATAGTTCTGTTTTCATAGTGTCCCTTTGAAGGGCATTTGGGCTTTACTTTCTTTTAGCCACCTTTTTAGCCATCTCCAATTTGTGTACAAATACCACGTCCCCTAGTGGCAGTCACACAGACCTTTCTAACTGGTCTTTACCCTCTGCTTATTTACGATGGTAAAATGAATGAATAATAACTGTCTGAATATTTCCACACAAAACAAATGATGGCCAATACATTTGAAGGTAAAGCATAGTAAAGAATAACATTTTAGTGCATAAATATCGGTAATTCTCAGCTCGTGCTTATAGTTTTGTTTAGGATATATCACATCCAGTCAGGCGGTTTCACATGGTCTAGCTGCCAATATTTGAATATTTCAACATTATTTGCGTATACATATAGTCAGAACTTTACACAGCTCCCGTACTGCTCACCATTGGAAATTAATGAGTTTTGGTCTGTCGTTTGTGTTGGAAAGTCAAAAAGTGGCTTTGAAAGTCAAAAAGTGGTGATGGTGGTGTTACAGCTGCTACAGTTTTAGTATAGACATTATATGTACAGTACATAAGGTTAGTAATTAACTCTTATTGAGTGCACGTTAGGATCAGAATTACTCTACACTTTACTGTATGTTGCATAGTAAAATAAAACAAATTGCAAATTGCAGACACACATAATAATTGTCATTAAACTAGTAAGCAGGAACGTGCTGCAAATCCACACTGAAAATTGTTACACCGTAGACCAGCACGTTCATACGGGGGAAAAAATAGTCCTCCGCTGAAACCATAGCAACACTCCCTCTAACCCTCGCTCTTCAAAATTAATCGCGTCAATTTAGTACACCATCTGTTCAGGGTGAACTTGCTAAACGCCAGTTTAAAAATACTTTATTAAGCACAGTATGGAGCGTTTCAGAGTTACGGCCATCTGTCTCCACGCGGCCTCGTCCAGCCTGAATGTGAACAACTGACACTCGCTGATCTGTAATCGGAGTCTCGCACACTTGAGCTTGTTAAAGATCTCACACGAGCGCTTTGTGGGTGGAGACTGGCGGCGAGAGAGCGCTTTAACACATTAACAGTCTGAGAAGCAGAAACACTTGCTGTAATGATGAGCGGTGTGCAGCGATACACCCAGCTGTTCGTCTCTCCACACTCGGCCAGTTTTCCAGAGCTGCTGTGTTTCTAGAGCCCTGTTATAAAAGGGCATGTCAGCACCACTCAAAGTGGTTGCATTATTGTGACAAGGATGTCACGTTAAATCTATTTGGAAACTGCATTACTTTGCTGGGACTTTTCAGAGTTGCTTTTTGTAATGTTATGAACAACAGACTGAGTTCAATCTCAGCCATATACTCTTAAAAATAAAGGTGCTTCACGATGCCATAGAAAAACCTTTTTGTCTAAATGGTTCCATAAAGAACCTTTAACATCGGAAGAACCTTTCTGTTTGACAAAAGGTTCTTTGACGAAAGAAGGTTCTTCAGATTACAAAAAGGTAAGAAAGAGATGGTTCTTTAAAGAACCTTTGACTGAATGGTTCTTTGTGGAACTAAAATGGTTCTTCTATGGCATCGTTCGAAGAACCTTTTGAAGTGTACTATGTAATAAATATAAAACATATGAAAATGTGTGTCCTTAGTATTTTTATTATGACGTTTGCTTGAGATTACACTATATTATCTGACCAACATTATGCTATAAGATCTGACCAACAGAGAGTTGGGTAATAAATGTATAACATTTTACACATCTTATCACAACCTTCAAGCACTTAACAGCTCTGCCATGTCAAATATTGCACACAAAAGCCATTACCTCACAGGAGAGACCGGCGTATCCCAGAGGACAGTCACATTTCTCAATCTGATGGGCGATTTCACTGTCCTGTGAGTGCGTCCCCACCTCAGCCACCTCCAAAGTGATCTCAGAAATCCTGCACACCAATCCAAAACATACAGTATATGAACCACATAAATAAGTCAAAACCTATGAAACTAGTTTTCCCCAGTGCTATTTTAGTATCGCTGAGTTATAGTTTTTGATTAATTTTATCAATTTATTAATTGGCTTTTTGTTTCAATATTTTCCATTTTCATTTTAATTTTAGTTAAAGTTTTAGCGATTTTGTTGTTTTTGTCTTTTTTAAGTATTATTAATATGTCCCTTAGACAGTTTAATGTTAGTATTTTAGTCCAAGGTTACTATGCGTTTGGGATTAGATAAAAAAAATATATACATATAAGCCAATATATAATAATATATATATATATATATATAAGATATATAGCTATATATATATATATGTAACAGATATATATATAATATAAATATAATATACTTAGACATATATAATTAGATTTAGATTAGTTAACCAAATACACCATGTTCTTCGTGGTAAGTTGAGAGTTTTGACTGAATTGTGTTCTTATATCGGTCGGTCACTACAAGTTATGTCGTGACGACATAGGGGGTTAACTTGAGAGCCCCAATTCTCTCTGACTTTCAGAAAAAACGCCAATGAATTTTGGCTAGTGGATTTTGCATACCTGAGCCGCTCCACGGCATCGAGTATAATAGGCTACGTGTATCCACTCATTAGATTTTTGCTTCGGAGACAAGTGGGTGAATGATTACTCTCCACAAAGCCTTTCTGACCTGACTGGAAGAAATAAGCCGCTCCTGGTTGGCATGACGGCACAAACAGCGGTGTCACTGTTGATTCAGCGATTCCCCTGGGTGCTTCAACTAAAAGAGCAGTTTCTCATCATGGACAGCTCGCGTCTTTTTAAAGATGCCGTTCCGTCCTTGTTCTCTTGATTGCGGTCATTACCTGTCCTCTGTTGATGGCCACGAGCGTTGCCTTCAGTGTCTGGACAGACCTTAAGCTGAAGCTGCGTTCGTGGATGACTCATGCTTTCATTGCGAGCGTATGAGCATGGCTTCGTTGCGATCTCGCCTCTCTCTCCTTATGGGGAACGAAGCGCTACCCTCTCTCTCTACCCGTCCTGGTTTCCCTGTCACGAGCAGGGAACCACCGGCTACAGCTCTGGGAGATCTGAGGGTCACAGTGAGAGCTTCTCCGCCAGGCACGTCCCCGCGGACCTCTCACTCCTCCCGCAGCAAATGTCCCGTGCGGCTCCCGAGTGATTTCTCCGGCCCGGCTCGTGACGGTCCCAGCATTTAATTCTGTGCGCCGCCGGAGGATCGTATGTCGATCTTCATTCTAGGAGGACGATAGCCCATCCCTCGATGCTGCGATCACAAGCCGGGCCAGCGAAATCACTCGGGATCAGACCTGGAACTGACGGCCGAGCTTTCCCGGGCAGCTGTGAGTATCGGGCTGGAGATGTGCATGACATGTCAAATATTGCACACAAAAGCCTTTTCTTTTAGAACCTTTTTTTCCGTTTTGTTTCTGTTCCGCTACTGATCCAACGACCAGCGGTACCCATATTCTCGAAAAAAGAGCAGTTTCCTTTTCCTCCGGGTTATCAGGCTCATGGGTTGACAGTGAGCAATGCGCTGCTTCCTCACTCGCCCACGACGCCCCCTATCGCCAGCAGCCAAGAGATCGCATCTCGGAGACACGCTGCCTCTCACTCCGGGGACATGGGGAGTCCTGCTGTGATGAGCCAGGACGCGATGCCTTCTGTGCCATCCAGCACGACTTCCCACCGCTGAACCACCGCGGGTGTGTCAATTGTCCCTTTGGTGCCACTTGGAAGCCAGGCTCGCGCAGCCCAACCTGTCCCGCTGGCTCATTCGGACAGTTCGACTCAGCTACGCGATTCAGTTCACCAGGTGAACCCCCAGGTTCAGCAGCGTTCTCGAGACTTCGGTGGCAGCTCGAGGGTTTTACAGGGTTACAGGGTTTTACAGCCCTTACTTCATCGTGCCCAAGAACGGCGGTGGCCTTTGGCCAATCCTGGATCTGCGAGTCTTGAATCGGGTCCTTCACAAGCTCCCATTCAAGATGTTGACGCAGAAGCACATCATCAGATGCCTCCAGCCCTAGGATTGGTTTGCAGCGGTCGACCTGAAGGACGCTTACTTTCATGTCTCGATTCATCCTCAAAACAGGCCGTTCCCTTTGCGTTCGAGGGTCGGGCATGTCAGTACAGGGTCCTCCCCTTTGGGCTATCCCTTTCCCCCCGTGATCTTTATGGAGGTCGCCCTTGCCTCATTATGAGAGGGCATTCGCAACCTCAACTACCTCGACGACTGGCTCATCATGGCCCGGTCACGAGAGCAGTTATGCGATCAAAGGGCCCTGGTGCTCCGGCACCTCAGCCAGTTGGGGCTTCGGGTCAACTGGGTAAAGAGCAAACTCTCCCCCGTGCAGAAGATCTCTTTTCTCGGTATGGAGTTGGACTCGGTGAGTATGACAGTGCGTCTCACCAACGAGCGCGCTCAGTCAGTGCTGGACTGCCTGAGTTCCTTCAGAGGCAGGAACGTGGTATCTCTGAAACACTTTCAGAGGCTTCTGGGGCATATGGCATCCGCAGCCACAGTCACGCAGCTCGGATTGCTTCATATGAGACCACTTCAGCACGGGTTAATATAACGCAATTCCCACTCCTTGAGCTCTTCATGTCAATGATGGAAAGTACGTGATCACACATCACACAGCACCATCTCACCAGAGTGTCGCCACCTATTCAGCCCCTGGACAGACCTTGCCTTGCGCGAGGCTAGCCTTGTCGGGCTAAATCTCCGTCTAACACAGATTTGGGATCTTGATCTGTCCTCTGGTCTCTATATCTGATGGGATATTTTGTCGTCTTGTGGCTAGGGGGCGGAGTGGAGTACTGGGTACTCTACAGCCGCAACGCTTGGCTGCCACCTCACTCTTTACAAGCCAACCTAAACCTGAAAGCGTTGCCAGAGGGTAGTTACATCACCCGAGTCCATGATGCGCACAAACGAATCCGTCAATTCTGCACTTACAACACTGAAGACACGTGGCTGTCTCTGCACAACGTCATAGCTCTCCCCATCCTCTTCCCTTTAGTCAGCCGCTCAAGTCCTGGCCGCCACATTCTTGGACTCATCGGCACCTCGCTCTCACGACAGCTCATGTTCCCCGGAGAATGGCGACTCCATTCAGAGACGATCCAGCTAATCGGGAGTCGATTCGTGGAAGCACAGGTAGACCTGTTTGCTTCCCAAGAGTCCTCCCACTGCCAGGTGTATTACTCCCTGATCGAGGCCCCCCTCGGCACAGATGCACTTCCACACAGCTGGCATCGGGCTCTACGCAGGTACGCGTTTCCCACAGTGAGCCTTCTCGCACAGACACTATGCAAGATCAGGGAGGACGAGAAGCAGATCCTGCTCGTGGCGCCTTATTTGCCTAAAAACCCCGAACCTGGTTTTTGGAAACTCATGGTCTTCGCGCAGCCCCTCCCAATGTGCGCATCCAGGAAAAAAGATGTCGGCTAAAGGAAAGTCCCGGTCCCGGCCCAACATTTGGGCACGAGATGGGGGGAGCAAAGAAAGCACTACTCCAATCGTGCATCTTCGGGGGTCTTCTCGGCGAGAAGAACACCGGTTCACGAACAGACTCCACTTCAGAGCGGCAGACTCTGACTTAAGTGATCTCCCACCGGCGGTGGTAAATATGATCACTCAGGCTAGAGCTCCCTTGACGAGGCACGGGGAGAATAAAAGGGAGAGAAAGAGCCTATACTGCAAGTGCTCATTGATTCTGTTTTTTGACAGTGTTAACTTTACTCAAAAAAAAAAAAAAAGGGAGAAAAAGGAAAAGGGGGGCTGAGTAAATATCACCGCAGTTAAAATGCACTGCTGATTGGATGGCGTCGGCTCCTCCTATCTGGCAGCCCTGTAGTAAGGTAGAGCTGCGGGCTGGCAACAAGCGCACTTCCAACTAAAATTTTTATCGAGATCGGGGGAATCGGTAGGACTGAAGGGAGAGGAAAGGGAGGGAGAAGTTTTCGCGTTGAGCCGGTTTCTTCCTGTTTGTTGTGTAACAGGTAAGTAGCGTGAAGAGCCGGCTTGCTGCGCCATTCCGCTTGCTGTGCCATTCCCATTCACCTGGGGATGTGAGAGCTTTTTGCTCCTCCAGTAAGTTCCCCGGACGATGAACCCTGGTTGAGTATCCTCCAGCACCCCCCTGAGGTAGCAGTCTGATTGAGCGATGACAGGGTGAACCAGGTTCCGGTCGAGGACCCCTGTTACTGGGCTAGGTGTCCATATGGCTTGATTCCCTGCGGACGATCCAATATGTGTATTCTTCCACGGTAAGGTTTCCCTCTCTTAGCACGCAGCCGGTCTTCCCTTTGACAACCGTTCCTTCCTACTCCTAGTTAGGACCGCCCCCAGAATCCATATCCTATGGAGTACTGCCCAGGGCTTGGGTCAGTTCGATTCTCATAGTCAGGGCCAATGACTCTTGATACCGGTAGGAGTGTCCCTACGGGCAGGATGTGGTCTCCGTTGTGCCCTTCTCCAGAAGGCTCGCTTCCTCTTCATTACTGCCAAGCTGTAAACAACAAACAGGAAAGGCGTGAAGCACCTTTCATGAAAGTCGAAATCCCTTCTTTTAAGAAAAAAATTTCTGTCATAGGAACAGCGGCTTGGCTATCTCCAGCAGCGATGCACTCACCTTTTGGTCCCTGCGGGTGCCAAGGTCAGCGATTTGGGCTGGGGCGTTGGGAAGGTTATGACCTTTGCATAGCATTTGTCTGACACGCGGCTGCTTTTCAACATTTGCAGCGCTACAGGGTTGTGACGCTTCCCATTGACCCCCTATGTGGTCATGACATAACTCGTAGTGACCGACAGATAGGGAACGTTTCGGTTACGTACGTAACCCTCTTTCCCTGATGGAGGGAACAGAGACATTATGTCCCCTTGACACAATCTTGAACCTTTGCTGGTTGCCAGGGACACGTTCTCGGCTCCTCAGTGTAAAACCTGATGAGTGGATGCACCTGTCGCCTATCTATACCCGTATGCACGGGGAGTGGCTCAGGTATGCAAAATCCACTAGCCAAAATTCATTGCCTTTTCTCTGAAAAATTTCCCCCCCCCCCACCCCCCCCCAGAGCGGATTGGGGTTCTCAAGTAAACCCCTATGTCGTCACGACATAACGTCTCCGTTCCCTCCATCAGGGAACGAGGGTTACGTCCATAACCGAGACAATTTTTTTATGAGAAGGACCTTGCTTGAGATCAGTTACCTGCTGTGTCTCATGACGCTGCCGTGTGAGGCCTTTATTAGTATATATTCGACATGAAACAGTATGTCCATGAAATCCTCACGAGACATCGGCCTGTCATCACTGTGCTTCCACTCATGCTGCAAAACATCAAAATTGTAGTGTATGCTTGAAGTAACTGTTGTAAACTAGATCAATTAAATGACTCCTGCACATGCAAACACTGTCATCACTCTCGTATAAGCGATCTGCTGTGTGTTTCAGTAAGTGGGAGGGGCTGAGCACTGACTCTCATCCCTGATTGGCTCACCTCTGTTATGTCAATCTCGTGACGGGTCAGCTGGCCAATCTGAAGCACTGGCATGTGGCGAACCATGACCTTGTCCTTATTGGGGCCGCCCTTTAAGATGACCTGGGGCTCGTAAGAGGTGCGGCCCGTCTCATCACGAGCCTCGTAATAGATGGCATACTTCAGCTTCCCACCATAGGCTGTTATCTGAGAGAACAACCTCTGAACGGTGAGTCTTGTTGTAATATTCATTAGCTGGCCTTGAAATTCAAAAATATTATTTAATATGACTGAAACAATTGGACTGTTTGTTTTCAAAAGTTTCACGTCATTTTTTTTTTTTAGAAATTATTTTATTTAGCAATGCTGAGAAATGCGGTACTTTTGAACTATTCCTCAAAAAAAAAATGTATCACAGTTTTCACAAAAATATTCAGCAACACAAAATTGTTTTTAATATTGAAAATAATCAGAAATGTTTCTTGATGAGCAGCACTCCTGACATGCAGCAAATCAGTATATTAGAATGATTTCTGAAGGATCATGTGGCACTGAAGACTGCAAGTAATTGGTGCCTGAAAGATTCAGCTTTCATCACTGCAATAAATTACATTATAGCATAATTCACAAACACCGAAAACAGGTGAACAGTTTTTTTTAAATTGTAATAATATTTTGCAGGGGGACCACTATTCATTGTTGTTTACTAAGCCTTTTTGATAAAATAGAAGTAAGACACGTTGGTGGCAGAGAGACTATCATAATCACATCTTAACAATACTGACTACAAAATCCCTGTTACCACAATTTGGACATATCTATTTCTAGCAATGTTGCATACGGGGGTTCATATGTGATAGACGTCATAGAATCATGTTACAAACAATAACAAGACAGGAAGAAGAAAAAAGGAAAAGAACAGTGGGGGAAAAAAAAAAATGAAATGGGGGGGGGAAAGAAGGGGGAAATGTAGAGGGGGAGAGGAAGAAAGAGGAAGGAAAGGGGAGGGGGGAGGGGGGGAGGGACGGGAGAAAAGAAAGGGAAGAGGGGGAGGGAGAGGAGAGAGACGGAGAAGGAGGGTCGGCACAGATAGTCTTACGTGAGGGTATACAATTAGTAACTGTGGAAGGGAAGATGGAAATATCACAGATGAGAGAGTTAAATTACTTGGCACAAGCTGATTGGTTCATGTTTACATATCCGCCGAAAAGAATGTAAGTAGGATCTGGGAACGTTTTGCCTTTGAAACATTTGTAGTAGATGAACCGGCATGGTCAGGCAGTATTAACAACTGAGTCACTTCCTCAGCTTATTGAGATGGCACTGGTCTACCAGAAAGCAGAGATGAAGACCGTGGAGTTCAACTACCTAAAATCCGGAATACACGTCGAGAGGACATGGCTAAAAAATCTGTTCTTAAGTTGTCATGATTGAATATCTATCATAGAGCTGTGTTACAGGTGTTGACCGGAACCACGTGATCCGGTTGGTTTGTTAATCTTTTGGCTATAGTGTCGACACATTAACGGAAGAGATAAATCAGATACACATGCACTAGCAAAATTAGATAAATAAATGTGAATTAGCAAACGGGACCTAGAGAGAAGTTCACTACAAACTGCATTAAATTCTAATGAGAGAATTAGAATCATTTAATTCACATCCAACAGCGGGGCGCCCAAACCATCCTTGACCAAGAGCGTACGTAAACCAATAATTGCGCGCCCGCCTGTGGTAAATCCTGAGAAAGACACGGCTGGTTAAACAAAACTCTACAAATGAGAAAGCTAGAGTTCAAAAATGAATAATCCACGACCCGACCAGGCCCAGAGGAATAGAGCTTAACAAGGACAGCCAGTTGAAGACCAGATTGAATAGAACCTGCTGAAAACACAAAAGAGGAAACATGGCTAAATAGCAGGCGGGTCAGAAGGCCGCAATCTAAAAAATACCAAGAACAGGAGGAAGGGTCGGGGAACAATTGACATGTATCACAATGCGGGAAGGAAAGAAAAGTAAAAAGCACGATGGCGACGCGTGGGAACTGGAAGCGACAGGGAACCACAGTCAAGACCATAGCCCACATGAGAAAACATTGGAACATGGTTGATAACCTTCCCAGGATTGGCCAGTGCCAAACCACACAACTATACTCAAGAGCAACAAACACAAGACTCATCCAAGAGTGCATAAAACCCAGAACAACAGCTAGACTGGCTGGGGCCGGACAATCGCATGTACCATCAAATTAAGGTCAAATGGGGGATTCATTAATGCAACAATAAGAACGGGCTAACATGGGGCAAAAGGAACAACTATCTTACCATGGGAGAGAGTTCAAGGCAAACCACTGCGACCAAAGCACACATCAAACAGGAAAAAAGCGGCAGTCTAATGTATCCAAAAAAAATAGCTGTGGAGGATCCCAAAAACAATGGTGGGCGGAAATCTTCCTAGTGGGCCTAATAATAAGCCAAAGTTGCGACGTTTGGAAAGGTGGGGGGCCCAATTCCAGCTGGCGGAAAACAGCACGAGCAGTGTAAAATACAAAGTAACACAAGCAACAAGTACCACCATGGGGGAGTAATGTGAGGATCCTGGGGCGAGCAATGTCAGCGGTCAGGGCCCATGGATACGACAGTGGTGCCATATTGACGAACCATTAATTCGCCCTTATCAACATGTAAGGAAAGGGCAAGTAACTGAGGGCACATAGGGCCCGGGAGGAAAAGGAGGAGAGGAAAGAAAAAGGAATAAGGGGTTGGAGACGAGCTTTTTTTTCGCCAGAGATGTAGAAATAAATCAGACTTAATAGAAGGCTAAGCAAATAATTGTATTGAAGGGGTAACAGCAGTATGCAAACTACAAAACAACCGGAGCGGAAAAACCTTAAAGTTCACATCACTAGATCATCTGTCGAGATAAGTAAAATAATAATGGGTGTGTGGTTGTGAGTGGGGTGTTGATTGTGTGGGTGTGTGCAGAAAAAATTGTGAAACTAAGAGGCAATAGAAGTTGCTTATTGGTCTAGAGAGGACTACCCATTGAGCGTGTCAACATGGTTGATTTGTCAGTCTCCAGTAGTTTAGGCATCCAACACAAGTTCATTCTGCTGTGACCACCCCAGCAATTCACCACTGAGTAGTCACGGATATGAGACGACGGCTGCGTCACGCCTACTGTATTTCCCCTACGACTGGTTTGTCCACAGAGGAAAACGGTGCGTGGTATATGGAGTGCGAGGATGCCGTATGCAGAAGAAGCCCCTATAGGACAGCAAAAGGGAACAGGACATCATAAACGCTCAGCCACATCAATCAGCTGAATTAACTTAAACAAGACCTGCACTTTGAACTTACAAAGTCAACAAATAGCATTTACAATTTTGCTTAAAAAATATTTCCAAGTGAAACAGAATATTCAGTGGGATCTAATGTAGATTGGATTGTGAGAAATGGGTTGCGATATTATTATTGGTTAATGTTTGTTGGGCTGAGACGGAGAACCGCAAAAGCAGCGGGAACAATTGTCAAATAGGTGGCGAAAGTAGGTGTCGGGTACATCTACATAGGAGAAAAGGGATATTTTGAAAACATTTTTTGTCATAGGCCGTCCTCAATTTAAGTAAGTAACAGAGTGTGAGCAAGGATGTGTACACACCGAAAGAGAGGAAAAAGAGAAAGAAGAGAAGGAGAAACTAGTATAGATGATAAGGTATATAATGTGATTTATACGGGTTCAAGGGGGGGAGTCTAGGTGTGAAGGATTGTATGGAGTGTGTTTTTGTGTATTGATAAAGGAGCTTTATTAAGGTGGGGGGAAAAAGTGTGGAACCCCACAGGGCGGCTAAACTACCCTCACATCAACACACAATCTCACGACTCACTGACTTAGAAAAAATCTCTCGTTTTCCCATAAATGAGCTAAAGGATTCCAAACTCCTCTCCGAAACTTAGATTAACTTTTGGACTGCAACCTTTGTTTAATTTGTTTGTCGATTTCATCATGTTGGAAAAGTGTCCTTCGAAAAATGGAACCAAAATTCTGAAAAGCATTTATGGTCCCCTGGACGACGCTGAGATGACGAGTTTTGTGAACTGAGATAGTGACAGGGTCAGGAACCCCGATGTATTAAAACACAAACAGGGCTCTGTAAAGGCAAGTAGCCGTGAGGCATGTTACATCTCTCAATATTTGAAGAAACAGGAAGGAAGGCAATCAAGTCAAAGTCAGGTACGAGGGGTCGTCACGTGGTGATGTGGGGCATCCGGATCAACACTGTCAGATAGTCTTGCCGAGTGTTATGATGATATAATGAAGGATTGTGGTGGGAGTGACGGAGGAATGATCGGAAGCTAGGGAAGCACAGAAGGATAAGGTTACATAGGCGTAGTGTTACATGTACTGTTTCCCTGGTACCGAGCACTCAGCTCGCCGATGGATGAGATCAGAGAAGGGAATTACAAAAGGGCCAGTCGGAACACCACCAACAACAAAAACAACCTTGGGTCCGCAAATGCTCATCCACAACCGGATCACATACCACATGAAATAAAACATAAAGGATCTTGATGATCGAGAGCACCTATCTTTTGATTGGAGCAGATGCAGTAATCACGGCATACTACGGTCAATAGAACAGATAGAAAATGGTTATTTTAATGATTGTGCGAATAATCACGTTCATAAAGACTTATAAAGGGTGGTTCACATGGTTGTCTAGGGCAGGCGTGAGTGTGTTAAGGGGTCAGTCTACAAGGGGATAGAGTGTAGATAGATGAAAAAAAGACGCGGGGCGAGGGGTCATGCAGTTTAAGGGCTCAAAAAACACAGTATGTATAAGCAACATGATGTTCGACGCCTTTACGATATTGCCGACTAGTAAAAACGCGCGCTGTCCCTTCAAAACAAATGACAAAACAACCCGGATGCTTGACCTTCTTGATTATACCCCGGGGGGGGAAAGCCCTCAACCGCAGAACATGGGGGGATAGGACAATCTGACTTGTGGGGATACCTCCCGCAGTGGGGGAATGTCATGGTTGTGACAGAAGGGGGCCGCCAAATCATAAAATACGTGGGAGAAGGACATAAAATGGCCACCCCAGCACACTCGAGCGATTGCTCCATTGGGGAGTTTCAACCAAAAGGAAAATTCTGCGGTAAATCAACTCACAAAAGCCCAAGGCTCCAATAAAGAAGATAGGTGACGTTGAGAACTAATCTATATCAAGGGGGCGAATCAGTCGAAGTGATAGTAAAGGTCTTGAATAGGCAAATTCCAATATGTAAATCTTTTCATGTGGTGGTTACAGGAAAGCTTTGGTGCATAGAAGATCGTAGGGGCAAGACTAAAAGTCAGTCAAAGAATCCAAAAGAAAATAATTCATTAAAATATCAAAATGAAGAGTAGCCACGCCGACTAAAACGGCGTTCGTTTCGGAACAGAGACCGCAACCACAAGGGGGGGACGGGGGCACAATGTCTACGGTGAGGTCAGACTAGGGGACACTGAGTTAGCGAGTAGACGTGCGCCCAACAAGGGGTACACTGGAACAAGACAAAGCTACAAAGGGTGACAGTATATTCATCAGCGTGGGAGGAGTAATGGTGTTATTATGCGCCGCCATGTCTGACAACCTGTAGTGATTTTGTGATGGGGTAGTGACAGGCAGAAACTATGATTGTGTTGGTCTAGCCAAAAGAACGAGATCTCGGCGTGAAGCGTCAATGCCTAAAGACGCATCGACCATAAACTGTGAGATCGCTTGAGGAAATCGACAACTGTAGGGCGGGCTGGGGGTGTATCGCGCGTGGATCGGTTTTTTCACCAAAAAAAATAGGTGACGAGCGATGAGTCCCCCGGGGAAAAGTGCGCAACATAAAAAATGTTGCCTCAAGTCCTGAGGACACGGTCGCAGGAGGGTGGTCGTGCGGTCTGGGTGCTGGGCGGGAATACACGGTCGCTAGAGAGCGCCACTGAGCGGTCTGCGAAGCCCAATGCCAGCATCAGCTCACAATCTACAACCCCGGCACAAAATCAGTTCTGCTCACGCTAGGGCCGCCATGTGTGAGCGGACTGTTTTCATTGTGAAGGAAACTACTTGTGTATTGGGCGCCCAAAATGGAGCACAACTAAATCAGTGGGGGCTAGAGGGTTGTAGTTAGTACAACACTGTTAGACCAGTGAACACACACAAGAATATCACAAAAATATTCACAGATGTGTGCAGCACACGAAGTTTTATGGAGACTGGCTTCCGTTCCTGGTAGTAGTAAAAGCTCCAATTTGCACAGGTGTGCTGGAGAGAGTGTTCATGAAGCAGTCACAGGAACATGGGCATGTACGCTTTGGGTTGTATAATTTCGACCGACGTTTGTATCTATTTGCGAGTTGTGAGAGATAATAAAAGTGTGGGATATGAAGACAAGTGGCTTAGTATTTATGAGATCATGTCGCTAACGAAGCGAATCTAGCGAAAAAGTAGACAAGGACGATCGTGGTTGTCTACGTATATACCTGGCAGGGCGCTAAGCAAGTGAAGGCAGAACCGCAACACGCGTAACAGGGGGTGGACGGGAGATACATACAAAAAAGAGGGCGGAGAGCCATTTAAATCCATAATAGTATTACGCCCACTGATGCAACGAGATTTTCCTCTTGTGGGTAAAATGTGATTTTCGAATGTTTATAGGAATCATACAGGCAAAAAGAAAAGGGGGAGGGGAGGAACGAGTGGAACAGGGGATAAAACACTGGCCAGAGCAGGGCCATACGAGTGCAGAGGCAGTATAGGTGAGATGGGCATAACCGTTTTTCGTCACACTCTTGAGGATTCGGCGAGAATCCAATCATAACTGAGACATGTTAGCTGGCCATCACGGAAAGCACACCTTGGTGCAGTTTCAGATCGATGCTCGAGTACAAATCGCTGCGTTTCAGAAGGGCGGGACATGAGGGAGACACGAGATAGGTGGGATAGCAGTTTGGTTTGTAAAGGTTAGATGGTGGGTGTGGTTTGAACCTTAAAGGGCCACAAGTAAAGCACACCTTTGGGCATGACAGTCAGGACGCAAATAGCGGCAAATCTTAGTAGATGCTTAGGTGTAGGATAGGAACAAAGTGGGGCAATAAGAATATAGGCACACTGTTAAAAGTTGTCTTTGATCGTTGCAAGAAGGGATCGTCAGTAGGAGAGAAGTGCAGGAGATAGGCTATGACAGATGAATCGGTTTGTAGGTGTGGGGGTGGCATTGCTCTTAGAACATGGCATATGTAAATAAAACGCCCAAGAATAGCCATAAAACAATTCTGTACGTTCACAATGGCTAGGCACGTGGGGGGAAGGTAAACAAGTGGTACCTAGCGCTGAACGAGGAGATGGCAGGATTGATGCATTTTAAGTGAGAGGGTCAGTAGGACATGTTTAAGGCGCATTATATCAAAAATGGGGATTGCAAGACAGGCACTGGTTAGGGGGCGTAATGATTCTAGCGTGTCAGGAACAGAAGGGGAAAGGGAGGGAGAGGCGGGAGGGAAAAGAGAGAAAGGGGGGGAATGAATTGTATGTAGAGGATTGCGATGCCCGTCTAAATTAGTAGAGGGGGGTTCGTGGAGTGGACATCGGTTGAGACGAGGGGTTTGCCGAGAGACGTGTGGTGGGTGTATGTAAAGGGAGGCGGGTTCGAATGAAAAAGGCCGGGTAGAGATAAGGGAGGGACGGAGACTTCCGTGCAATAAGAGATAAGAGAGAAGATAAGAGGGGGAATATGAGTAACGACACGTACAAACTACAGCGACCGTTGAGTCTAATTGGCTACAACGAGCAGCAAGAGTGGAAAAAGAGTGAGGGGATGAGACAAGGCGGTACCTGAAAACGTTGAGTGCATGTCCACATGTGGATACAGTTACGTAAAAGAACATGGAGTGGTTAAAGACAAATGTGCAAGGTGTTCAAGCAGGGATTGCTAGAAAGGTCGTCTAACATGGGTGGTTCGCGGATGGTGCATGAATATGGGGAAAACCTTGCTAGGCCTCATGTATACCAGTGAGGTGCCAAGAACAGTATAGTATGTGTTCCCACAGCGCAACGACATAGCGCATAGGGACAGCTCGGAACGTCATGACCTACAACAAACAGAGAGAGCCCCTTAGCAGCGTATCGTGAATATCACACTGTGTTACATCGAGAGGTTAGGGATAGACTACAGGGGTCAATTACAAGTGATATGATCGACCACTCGCACGCTATTCGATCTATAACAGCGAACACTGGGACCTTAATAGATATTCCCCCCTGACACATTAGGACACTGTTTTTCACATGCATCCACTTTTTGCGTAGAGACAAAAGTAACTTATATTGTTAACGATAAGCAAGAAACACCCCTGACGGCAGAGAGAGCTGAATATTATATTGATCCAGGGATAATCCAGCTCAGCACGAAGGCGCATATAACAAAGGATGGTGGGCAATGAAAACTGTGGATGGTAGAGGGAATTGAAGAAATTAAGAACGACTCTTCGCCGCGCACCGATTACTGGCGTACGCAGGCCCGTTTGGGCCCTTTAAGGATTATAAATAAGTCATTTTATTAATAAGTGGTTGAAAAGTGTACCCCTTCCGAGGTATAAGGTATTTATGCAGGTTTACACACTTTAATGTTTCCGATCATCAAACAAATTTAAATATTAGTACAGAGCCACAGGTGCAGCACCACCATGGCATTTTTCCACATAGAAAGGTTTTGAGTATCTATTAAGTAAAACACGATGCAAACTACAATGCCCTGTGTTGTGACAATGTGCCCTAAACCAATACGGGTTGTGGCCAGCCCTCAGGCGCAGCAACAATCTGCAAGTCACGCTGTGGACAGAACTTGACAATGCGTTGACTTGGTAAAACTAGCGCTATGGGAGTGAATATACATGTTCACCATTGGTCCAGCTCATCATGGGGCCCACAAATTGGTAGGTGAATTCAAGCCCCATGGGGGGCTTTTCAGGAGGGCGAGCACAATAAATGCAAGGACAGGACCCGGGTCAGAAAGGCGCACGTGCCGTTTTTAACACGCTCACACTGCAAGACGAAACAGCACTCCATGATAGACTATCAATGGGTCGTACTTTGTAGCTAGGCCACGTACACAAGGATCATAATCATTGAAGTGTGGGGGTTGCTCAGCCATATCAAAGGTGACTTCCTGTGGTTTGGATCATGTCCTGCGAATGCAAACGCCAATTCATTCGCCTGGTTCAAGCTTGAGGTCACGAACCGATAGCCGGACAGTCTCCTTCAGATTTTTATGGTAACAAACAGCAATTCATGAGTTGCCAGTTTAGCTAACAGCAAGCGTCCAGGGGGTCCTGAAGCTGAAAGCAGCCCCAGACCATCACACTATCACCACCATATTTTATTGTTGGTATGATGTTCTTTTTCTGAATTGCAGTGTTACTTTTACGCCAGACGTATTGGACACACACCTTCCAAAAAGTTCAACTTTTTTCTCGTCAGTCCACAGAGTATTTTCCAAAAAGTCTTGGGGATCATCAAGATTTTTTCTGGCAAAACTGAGACGAGCCTTTATGTTTCTTATTTGCTTCAGAGCAGCGGTTTTTTCATCTTGAACTCTGCCATGCAGAACCATTTTTGCCCAGGTCTACTTCTTATGGTGGAGTGCGATCATAACACTGACCTGTAACAAAATGAGACAAGGTCGGATCGCTGCAGATAAAAAATTTCTTGGATTTGTTGTGGGGTACTTTCATTGTGACATACAGTGTGATGGAGGAATCGTCAGGCTGGTGCGGTCTTGGAGGTAAATTTTGGCGTCAGGAAGAGGCACGAACACACAATCCTTAGCTAAGGGTCGTCACACACATTGAATACACTTTGATAAAATTGTGATCGGCCATGATAGTTGAAAAAATGGCGTAGCCTCAGGACTGTGGATGTGACGCTGGGGAGTCCCAAAGGGGGGGGCGGTTTAGAAAGGCTATATAAGATACCAGTTCCAGACTGAATAAGGATCGGGGGTCAAAAAGTTAGCTAATGGGGGTGCTGGGGTGGGTCTCGAAATAAATTTGTTTTCTGCATTTCTTGGTGATCAAGCGGCAATGACATTCTAAGCACTTTGGAGGGGGGGGGTGAGGGTGGCTTTTGGTCTACTTCACCTTTTTGCAGGCAAGGTCTATTATCAGAATGTGTCTGATTGGTAACAGGTTGGCAGGTACTAACCGGCCTGGGGTGATGGCTAGAGCAAGATAAACTAAAACTCAGGTGTGAGTAACCACAGTTTTAAACAGGGGGGCAAACACCTTCTTCGCGTCACAGCCATGTAGTTGGTTGTGTATTTGTGTTTTCCCTTAATAAATGAAATTTATTTAAAAACTGCATTTTGTATTTGCTTGTATTATCTTTGTGTAATATTTAAATTTTGTTGATGATCTGAAACATTAAAGTGTGACAAACATTCAAAAAAATAAGAAATCAGGAAGGGGTCCAACACTTTTTCACACCACTGTATATATAGATAGTATATATATATATATATATATACGTATAGATCTATACATAATCAGATATTCAGTTTAATATTTCTATTCATTTATATCAGTAGCATTTTTTAGAAACACAACATCTCCTTACTATTTTTATAGACATATTCAGCTTCTACTAAACCTTAGTATACGAATCGGTTCCTTTGCACCCCTCTGTTTGCTGAGAGACATTAAAGTTAACACAATACAAATGCAAAACGCGTTTAATCTCAGTAAAGCGTTTTGTAACAGCACATGAATGAAGGGGGAGAACGGTCGTGTGTATGTTGAGGGAGAGAGAATGTTACATTGTGTGTCATAATGGTCACGGGATGGTCTAGAAGTAGGAAAGCGGTGTGTGTGGGGGAGAGGCAAACAAGTGCTTTAGGAAATCACATTCAGTGGGGGTCAGTTAAGAATATACAAACAAAGTATACAAAACAGAATATCTTTATAAAAAATATGTGAGATACAGAGTAAAATTATCAAATTTGTTCTTCCATCACATATCCACTCTCCTTACAAGATATGTATCGTAAAGTGTGTGTTAAACGGCTGTAAAACAGTTGCTTTAGAAGTAACGAACAAAATGGTGGTGAGATCTTCTTGAGAAAAAGCGTGCTCGCATCGAGGTAGAGCTGTGATGTGGTTTTACTCCCACGGCTCTACCGAAGTGGTCAAAATACTAAGGCCGGGTGGGGGGAAAAAGAAAAGGTCACAACATGAGGCTGCGTCAACAAGGCCGAAGCAGTAGCACTGCCTGCAGCCGCAGTGGATGCCTGTGACTGAGGCACTCTCTCCTATACCAGTAGACCATCGGTCAGACGGTCGACAACTTCACTCCTCCACATAGTATGAAGGGTGCCTGACGGCGCAAACACGGTACAAATAAGGGTGCAACGGGATATGAGAAAAGACTGTGTGGTGCTGGGTCACAGTCGCGCGTGTGTGGGGACCAACGAGAACATTGTAACTAGCAGATCATACATAAACCATAAACAAACACCATGGGCGATATGTGCTATCAGACACGTCTAATTAGGGTACAATGCTTTTTGGGCAAATGGCGCCCGCGCAGCATCTCTTACGTTTGCAGTGTAAACATGCATTTATGTACAGATTTGAGATGATGCTACGTAAAGTCTGAGAATAAGTCAGAAAAGAGTGCATTTCTAGACCCTAATATCCAATAACTAATATAATGACCGTGGCTCAAATAAGTTTAAAAGGGGGTGGCCCTTTTGAGCACAGTTACTGTACAACACTCTTATATAGATCAGTGGCTATATTTCGAGGCTCATTGGACATACCGGATTGGCAAGAGCATTGCCCACTAGGAAAGGGGCGAGAAGCAAAAAAAGAGGAAGAGGAAAAAAAAGGAGTCGAGTAAATCTGTCTGCACATTGACCAGAAGCGCCGATATCAGTCTGTGCAGTCGCAGGTGTCCAGTGACGCCTGTTACCAAGCCCTGCAGGAAATGCATTGTGTAAGTCTCTGTGTTAACCCAGCTTACCCGACATAACACATGTTCTCATGTCAGGAAGAAGAAAACCAGCATGACTGAGGCTACCTGAGGGCCAAAGCATACAGCAGCCATAGTTCACCTTCACAACTTGCTGTGTCCACAGACCCCCATACGTTCTGGGAGCGAGTCCCGCGAAACAGCTACAAGAGTAAGAGGACAATAGTATAGGGGGGGGGGGGAGTCCCATAAACTCAAAAATTCATATTACATATATTCCTGATTAGCATCCCAAACAGTATTCCAATCAAAAGAGAGCATTCACATTTCCTACAATGTGAACTGAGACACGAGTCTACGAAAGATGACACTGAGTCCAACTATCACTGACCAGTTATGTGTTTAAACAGTATACAAAGTTCGCTGGCAGGCTGAGCCCGGTTTGCCCACTCAATAAAAGCAAGGTCAGACGTAAAAAGTGGGCCGGTATAACGCCGGCGAGGCCCTGGGGTAGGCTGCTTGCTCGGCCTGGGGCATAGGGGGGTGTAACAATGAGCTTTGGTTGAGCATTAGTAGATTGTGGTGTAGCGGTGGAGCTGCTTTTTTTTCTCTACAAAATCTTATACCGTGCGGTACCTCCATGCACAATGTGTTGGTTTATGACACTGGGTGCGTTGTTATAAGAATTTTTTTTGTAGAAACACCGACAATGTGAGGTGCTATTGTTGATTATTAGATGAGAACACTTGTCCTTTTCGTTCTGCCTACGAAACTCTGTATGTGCCACAGGGACAATAGAAAAGGGATAATAATGGCGCTACACAGGCGTTGTGTTGTAACTAAGCTAAACGTGTGTGGTGCGTATTTTAATTCATGGTAACAATGCTTATGAATCACATCAATACTCTGTTGGCAGAAACTCACCACACAGTCACAGTTGCAAACGTATATAGTGCCGTAGACATTCTGGGACTATATAAAAACAGAACCAAAAGAAAGTAGAGGAGGGGACAAGATTAGGTAGAACAGCACCGAAGCAGTCAAGTTCTTATGGGGGTTGTACCACAACCAAACAATAACAGTTATGGGTCGAGATAAGAGCCATGGGAAAATGGGCCGGAACATGCAGACATCACAACCTGGGTGACGAATGTAACCTTACCTATAATGTAGAGGAAAACTAACACCCATAACTTACATCTAAATGGGGGAACATGTGTATCTGTTTTTGTATGCGTGTTATATTAGATATCGGAGAACGTGGATATCAACTATGATCAGATGGTAACTTAGCAATAAAGACAGCTGTGCTGAATTTCCACGCTCACCTTCCATTCTCTTGCTGCTCGCGACATTAACTCAAACGATCCCTCGACAGACTTTACAAGGTGATAACAATATTTTACAGCAGAAGATAAATACATACACAGGGCAGAGCAGACAGAGGCAGCCGTGACGCGGAGGAGATGGAGAATACCCTACCAAAAATATAAAAACAGCCATGGCAGGATGTGACTCGTGTGTCCCCAGTGGTTATAGCGCACATTTTGTCACGTCTCTCTCCCACGGATGGTGGCGGAAACAGAGAGCGGCAGGCGTTGACCTTGTGTACAAGGCGAGCATGATGACTTACCCCAACTGCGCACAAAACTGCAGCGACATGCGAGTGCAATGACAGAAACCAGAAGCAGTGTTTCTTGCGGAGAAAGCAGCTGTACAACAAACTGTGGTCCTAAAAGTGTCCAGAGCGGGAAGGCCGGCTCAATGCCTCATGCTGTGGTAATATACAGTGTGATAGCGTGTACAAGCCGAGACGCAATCAAAACACGGCTAGGAAAGAAAGGTCAAATGTTACACACCTCCCGACAGAGAATTACCTTTTCTTCTTATGACAGAAACAAACCGCAGATGAAAAACGATCGCGAACTACACAGACTAGCAGGGCTCGTATGACGCATAACGAGCATTCTGTCGCAACTGATGCATCTCGAATCTAGGAGGACACATCCAAATATCAGAGAACATAATATGGGTATGTAACAACGGCAACCCTTGTGCTCTGCCATAGATCAGCATTCCATATTGCACTTACATCTATTAAACTTCTTTTACGTAGATGACAAGGGGATTCAATTCAGCGTAAAATCAGCTCGACGACACCATATGACCTTCACTCGAACTTGGTGTCAGAATACGAAAAATCAAGTCCATATTGGATACACTGCGTTCATAATGTTTGCAGGGTGATAGTGGGATGTTACATGTCTGTCAACAGTAAGGGGTAGTAAAATAAGCAACTATACACAATAGAGAGTGATGGAAATAGGATTCACAGTGGCAAGTGGAAATTTGATAGGATACATGTGGTATGGTTCAGTAGGGTGTGATAACTATCGTGTGCAAGCCAAGACATTTATAAAAAAAGCGGAACAGGATGGATGAAAATGAATGTAATTTAAATAACACAAGCGCACCGACTGGTTCATCACGCGTCTTGTTAATGTGTAGACGAAAAGGAGGACCATTACTCATAACCTGCAGGAAAACATTAGGATACACGATAGTGAGGTGATATAAAACAAACGAACAAAATATTATAGGTAGTATGTTAGAAACTGTGGACAACATGATTTTATACTAATGTTACTACCCTGCATGGCCCCTATGCAAATACAAATAAACATGACACACTTGTGACATTACTGTAAATTAAAGATGAGTTTAGACTGACTTTTGCAAAACGCACAGGAAAAAAACAAACACAACAACATATACTTGAAAAGAAAATGAGGTGGTACTAAACTCTCCAAAGTCAGAAAGTTTACCTTTATGACTGGACTTTGGGGGTTTTGGGATTCCTACCCTAGGGAATTACTTGGTATTCGAACAAATAAAAAAAAAAAAAAAAAAAGGGGGGCGAATTTGACAAATAAAAATCCAAATGCACGGGTGGATCTGGATTGAATTACAGAGGCACAAAGGGTTCGGAGGTGAATTCTTACGTGTGCAGCCGCCTTCCTGAAAGCTGAAGTGTCCGGGAGCACAGCGGTCACACTTCTGTCCCGTCACACCAGGCTGACAGCGACACTGACTGCTCTCGTCACAATCAAACGACTTCGATCCAAATGAATTGCAGTGGCATGGGACGCAGCCTTGAGCGCCCTGCATGTGTAAGCCAGACTGGAGAGACAGAGAGGAGACAGTGAGGAGGGACAAATAAGGCGATTCTCAGAGTGATGGCTAGACTATGCTGTGTGGCACTTTCCACAAATAAGGTGCAAGTAGTTTAAGAAAGCAATGAAGACACAGATCCCATATTTTTAGAGCGAGAACTATTACAGATGTTGGAGAACCCAGATGTATCAATTGAATCTCCACAGATTGTGGTTCAACCATTAAACCCTCAATCTGTTATAAGGATCAAATGTATTATAGTTAAATGAATATATTAACAACTACAAACCACCACTGGTTCCAGACTGGAAATCCCCAGTATTAATTTAGGCTAAATGAAATTAATATTGGGGATTGCTGATTTATCCATTCTGGTGCATTAAAAAAATAATAAATAAAACTAATAGATAATAACCAAAAAACAGAATTATTTTGTTTAGTTGTTTACTTTATTTAATGATTACTGCTACCCAAATAAAAATCAGAACCACAACGGATTCACACTCATATCACCAAGTGGATTTCTAAATGTGCCATAAATGTTGCCATCAGGTTTCTAGAATGGAAATAAAAACAAACCTCTCACTATAATTTTAGTTTAAACCTGCTGACAGACAGATGTTTTTCATGTGTAGTGGCGTTTTAAACCTTTATAAAAATAACAACAAAAATTGACTTTATACAGAGCATTTTTTTGCACCTACTCGTGGAATGTGCCTTGTTTAGTCATGCAAACAGTACAATATCTCGCATTTATGTAAAACCTCCTTCAGTCTCGTTTAGATGACTCAAAAAGACCTTCACTAAACCCAGCCCAATCACGCACGTAACAGCCATGCAGACATATTGCAGATCAACCAACCACAGACTGTGCCTCTGTCTCCAGTCTGTACTCTGTCCCCTTTTTACAAAAAGACATTTTGAGAGGTAAACTGCCAACAATGTCATGTTAATGAACAAAAATGATCATGCAGTGATGATAAATCTGCACAACCATGTGGATGTGAAGTCCTGGCAGCCAGCTGTGCTGTTGGTGATGACTAGCCATCTGTCTGCTAGGAACAGGTGCGCTGTCACCGTAGCAACCAACGAGAAGCGGCCCTGGCACAAACTGTCGGGCAAACGCCATGGAGGCCAAAAATGAAGACACACAACACACACACACATCCCATCATGCAAAGCTGTGAGCCAAAGTGACAAAACTCTCCTCCAAGAGAACTCATAACCGTGCCTGGCACTTTTTAAAGACTAAGTAACGACTAAAACATTAAGAAGCACAGCATTTGACAGTTGCTTTCTGTGCATGAGAGTGATTAACTCTCTTAAGCACTACTTAACTAATGTTACATGTAAATGTATAATTAAAGGCCAAAGCAGACTGCACACATTATGTTTCATCTGTCTTAAAGCCAAAGGCTGTCTTTTTGAATTATGTACTGTATATATATTTTGGGTCTCATTCACTAATAACTGTACACAAGTTGTGTACTTAAGCATGCAGAAATGTTTCTCATGCAAAACTAATGCACAAACACAATTGCACATGGATTTGTTCTTGATCTTCAGTTAAAGCAATAAATTGATTACTGATCTTTTGACATGTAAGATGTGACTGTAATATAAAAACATACTGTAAGTTTTACTGAACTCTAGTTCATAACAGTTATTCCATATGCAAATATGTTACCAATGGGCATGTAGCAGTGGGAATTTAATCTACAACCCTTATACAACCCCTAAACTTAAACCATTTATTTCCAATTATGACTGCTTTTGATGTAAAAATCCTACCAGCATTATAAGTTCACCTCCAGGAACATTAGAAACATTGTGAATGCAATGCATGAGCCCTTTAAAGCAAAGTGTGCCATTATGGGTACCAGATGAAACACAATAAACATCTTTATGAAGAAGCCAGATCAGGCTCTGACGTGCTCATGATGTTGCTGTGAAATAAACAAGACATATTGTAAAGTCACTTAGCAACCCTGTTTCTAATAATAATAATCATATCTATAAAAAAAACACTTTGATTCACACGTTTCTAAGGCCAGCAAGTCAAGCACATTCTACATGTAGAATAAAAGTGTGAACTTGTTGATTACAGTTTGTAAATGAAAATGTTCACACAGGTTTTGTGCAAAAATACGTGTTTATGCAGAGGCAGTGAAACAGACCAAGCGTAATAATTCTAAACCTTTTTTGATTAGTGTGCATGTGAGGACCTACAATGCATGATGCCCTCAGTACCGCATTATTGTTACTATAAACTATAATTAAAAGCAGCATCATACATTATAACATACATTAATTGAGATTTCTGCATCATCTGAAAGCTGAATAAATAATCTTTCCATTGATGTATGGTTTGTTAGGATAGGACAATATTTGGCTGAGATACAACTATTTGAAAATCTGGAATCTGAGGGTGCAAAAAAATCTAAATATTGAGAAAATCATCTTTAAAGTTATCCAAATGAAGTTCTTAGCAATGCATATTACTAATCAAAAATGAAGTTTTGATATATTTACGGTGGGAAATTCACAAAATATCTTCATGGAACATGATCTTTACTTAATATCCAAATATTTTTTGGCATAAAAGAAAAATCGATAATTTTGACCCATACAATGCATGATAATGCATTGTTGGCTATTGCTACAAAATACCTGTGCTACTTATGACTGGTTTTATGCTCCAGGGTCACAAATTTAAATATAACAGACATAAAATATAAACAATTAGCACAAAAAAAAATGCTAACTACTAACTGCAATAAGCCCTCATTTATATACTATTATAGTTTTTATTAATATTTTCAATTAGCTTTTATATTTTCAGCTTTCGTTTTAGTAATTTTTTTTGTGATAATTCTTTGTGTTATGTTTTTGTCATTTATATATATATATATATAGGTGGTTTTAGTATATTTTTAATATTACTATGTAGGTATTAATTATGTGTTTCTATTTCAGGTTAGAATGTATAGTCCAGTTCATAACCTTGATATTAATCCAGTTACAAGAACTGGTATTGTATAGATCAGATTAGTTATAATTATTCATGGTGATAAAGCAGTATGATTATGTAAGCGAAAGTTTCGTTTGGATAAGCTGTGGGTAGTTGTAATTGACAAAAAATATGTTAATAGATATAGATATAATAGCCCCGGCTGGTAAACTGTAAAGAGGAGTGAACTGCATCAATGGTGAAGTTAATCTAAATAAAACAGGCAAAATTCAAAAACAGCTGATTTGAGCAGAAGTAAAAAGAAAAAGAACAACAACAATGTTATGTGTATAATGTGTATTATTTTGAACACTCTTAGACTTGTTACACTCATATTAGATGTTGATTGTCACAGGAAGTCACACACATGCACACAGATCCTGTGCACCCATCATGCCATGCGTTTACCCCTGTGCTGGGGCGATACGCCCCTCGAGGGCAGCCCCCTCTGCTTTCCCATCTCTGGATGTGTTGGATGGGAACCTGTTGGACGGGTCACCGGGTCTCCCTGCGGGCGTGAGGCGGGCGCATGAGGTCACACCTGCGGCCCACGTATCCGGCCCGACAGATGCACCTGCCCTCAGAGTCACAGCGCTGGGACACAGAGCCCCGAGCGCTGCACTGACACGGCCTACACAACTGAGCCTCACTGTCCCACCAACAATTCGGCTGAACACACTCATTCAGAGGTTTATAAAGAGGCAGAGATAAAAATAGTAAAATATTTTTAAAAAGAAAATGAAATGAAATGTGTAATTAACATGGCCATTTCAATCTAACCCAATGACAGAAATGACTGCATTTGGTGTTGTGCATACTCACCATACACTCATCACACTGACGTCCAACAACATGTTGTCGACACTGGCACTGTCCGGTCTCCTGATGGCACAACTCTGAGAGCGATCCGTTAGTGTGACACTGACACGCTACACAGAGACACAGAGAGAAACAACTAGACATGAAGATGTTACATCTAGAGAGATAGTAAATTATATTTTGTTTTGATCTCCTTTATATCCAGTACTGCCAGTGAAACGTTTGGAATATGGTTGTCATTGGTATTAAATGTCTCTGAAGGTGTTGGTGCCAATAGCCTCGTGGTTAGAGTGCCGACATACAGTATAGCTCAACTGTGCTCATGGTGACCCGAGTTCAATTCCCGTCTTGAGATCCTTTACTATTCCTTCTTCCCCCAATGCTTTCCTTTCTGCTCTCTAACGTGTAAGGTTCCATTTATTTGATGAAAATACAGTAAAAACAGTAACATTGTGCAATATTATTACAATTTCAAATAACTGTTTTCAAATTTTAATGTATCTGAAATGACTAACAAAATAACTAACAATACTTGATAATAATTAAGCATTATATTCAGGGTTGCCAGGTCCCATGAAACTTTCTAGCCCAAATCCCACTCAAAATCCACCCACACGGAATGAAAACTCGCCCATTTTCCTCCGGACGCAACCCACAGTCCTGTAATTTTTCTTTCAACTGCAACCCTGTTTATGCTAGGTATTTCTGCTTCCTTTGGTCTCTGTGTTTCCTGTGTTCAGTTCCCGTTTCATTAGTTGCCTTGGTTTTTGATCCTGACCTAGTTAGTTTCCAGTGTATCTGATCATGTTCTTCACTTAGGTCTTCTTTGGTTGTTAGTTTTCCATGTATATATTGTCCTGTGTTGTATGTAGTTTGTTGGTTATTGTTGCTTTTAATGGTGTTCTTAGTATCCCGCATTACCAAGTTCTTTGTTTTTGTAAATTAACTACTACTGCTGCTGCAAGTTGATCCAAGCATCTACTCTCTCCCTGCCTGTTACACTGTTACAGAATAACCAACCCACAAATACTTATGGATCTAGGAGCAGTCTCTCTCCACCTCGAGGACCAACTCCTGTACCCGACCCTGAGCCGAAGCCAAAGCCTGCCACAAACCCTGAACCAGAGGCCGCCAAATTGTTTGACTTGGAGCTAGACCTTGCCACCATTTCCATTCTGGAGCCAGAGCGAGCCTGTTGCCGTGTCTGTCTTGGAACTAGCATTGGAGGAATTTCTGATTGACCTGTTTGCCACAACCAGTTTCCACCCTTGTGCCCACCCTCAAATTCCTTCCTGCTTGGTCAGTTCCCTCCAGCTTATTGGTCCCACCCAACCTCCAAGCTCCCTTGTTTCTGGTGGCACATCCTCCCCTGCTGGTTCTATCTAGTTCCCCAGCTCCACCCCACAATCACAAGCTTTGCCCTGGTCCTCAGATCCACCTCGGTCCTTTGACTCCTCAGCTCCACCTTGGTTCGTTGTTCCCTCGGTTCCTCTGGTCTGTCAGCCTTAACTCCACCGGGTTCCTCATCCCTCAGGCTCTGTCAATCATCACATTGACTTTGCCATGGACTTTTGCTGTACCTCGGCTCTACATCCCTTTGGCTCCACTGGGAGCTGTTATTTCTGTTTTCACAACAGAAATAAAGAAAGTCCTATTATCTTTCATTAAAATCTAAACATGCTTTAGAGGTTAAAAATGGACAATCATTGGACAAGATTACAGCACAGATCTAAGCTCCATCCTCTCGGTTCCACTTCACCCCCCTTCACTCGTTTGTGTATTTGGTTACACTTTATTTCGATAGTCCACTTTAGACATTCTATTAACTATAAGTAACTTTGTAAATACATGTCAACTACATGTCAACTAATTCTCATTAATTTGCAACTACATGTCTACTAACTCTCAGAGTAGACTGGTAGGGTAGGTTTAGGGTTAGTAGAATATTGACAAAAAAAGAGTTAGAAGATATTAAGTAGACAGTCTACCAATACTCTACTAACTGCTAGTTGACATGTAGTTGCAAAGTTACTTACAGTTAATAGAATGTCTAAAGTGGACTATCGAAATAAAGTGTTACCGTATATTTTAGTACATACTGAAACTTAGTGCATTTTTTTTTTGACTTTTGTACAAAGTGTCTGGTATTAGTTAAATGTTTTTATTTAAAAATTTTCTAATTTAAAATAAGAACTTCCAAGCTAATTAAAATTAAGTATAACAATTTGAGTGAAATTTTTTATTTGAAGTTATAATTTCACAACATGAACAATTATTCATTTTTTTACACAATTTTTCACATTACAAATTTGACATAAAAAATTCCTGTTCCAATAAGACTTTGAATCACAGACTTCACCATCTGAATATGTTTTGCAATATTATAACCATATCAAATGCACTAAGCACTAATAAAATCAGTAGGAACACACAGACTCTGGGAGAACTCGTTGTCATGTTTCATGCACAACCAAGGGAATGTGTGCGACCCAAATGTGCTTTGAACTCGCCTCTGGCATGTATAACAACTAAAATTAAAAACCAGTGTGATTATTCAATATCCCATGACCCCTTTGCATGCTAATCAGTGCAGTGTGTGTAGAAAACAATCAAACAGAATGACTCTATCCTGCTTAAAATTACAGCGCGGTGTAACCGTGGGCACACTGCTGTAAGGCTGCAGGAGGACAGATTGCATTTCAATATAATGCACACACACTTTCTGAACAGCCTGACTCTGACTGAGATGGAGCACAGATGGTGTTGCATGAGGCTTGTTGGAGGGGAATCTGTGTGTATTGTCCTTGAGGGTAGACGGCCAGAGCTACTGGATCAACTCACCTCACACACACACACACACATCTGCCATGCAGGCTGTCTGGAAGAACACAATTTAATTTCTACAAAAACAGACACATTAAAAACTCCTAAAGTGACAACCAAATAGGAAGGGTGAAAAATATCTGCCTTTTATTGTAGTTGTAGAGTACTTAAGAGAGGGTGCACGGTTTTCTGTTCTGGGAGTTTTTTTTCTTCTCCAAAATCAGTGTTACAACATACTATGGAAACTAATAATAATAAGTGTGTTTATGTACTTGAGTATTATTTTATTGAATTTGAAATTGAATTCTTCTGAAACTGAGAACAGTTCCAAGATTAACATTTTACTTTTCACTCCTTATGATTTCATTTAGACATTTTCATTTAAATATGCACTTCTAAGTCATCTTAACTTTACAAAAACAATGATGTTCATAATATAAAATATTATTGTATCATAAAGGTCTAAATTATTTTGTGTAATAATGAACTAATAACAAGACAATCAAATTACAATTTCATAAAAATAAAAAGGAATTGTCTACAACTGCGATCATGGTAACAGTGACTTGATTGGTGGATCTCTCTACAGGATTATGGGTAGTGTAGTTCTTCACAGGGCATTCACTCAATAAACATGGTTTTTAAAAAGCTGAAATCACTCTAGATGTCTTCTACCGGCCCAAATATAATCATCTAACAAACTCAGAGGTCATGGTAGATCTGCCTTTTGGTTGATATAGTATTTATAAAAATCAGTTGCGAGCTGATATGTTTAATGTATCCATGTTATTGATCTTATTATGAACAATTATTTCATGTTTTGTATGTTTATTATTATTATTATTATTATTCAACTTGTAATTTTTAATCAAAAGGTCATAGCTGGATCTTCTAGTGAAACGTCAGCCTTACCTCTGGTGACATATTCAGAATTTTTCCAATTGTTTATTCTTAAATTGCTTGATAATGTGATTATAAGAGATTAGACATCACATGTTGCTGATAGCTAAAGAGCTATGATCCGAAAACAATAAAACTCAGCTCATTCACTCACCTTGGCAATTTTTGGCTATAAGGGCATCCCCAAAGTATCCGTCAGCGCACCTTTCACAGTCCGGCCCTCCATATCCCTCACGACAGTGCAGACAGGCTCCGGTCACCGGGTCGCAGCTGAGCTCTGCTGTAAGATCCAGGTTCCCATTACATGTACATGGCTGACAGGAACCTCCAGGAATGTTGGGACGACCAAAATAGCCATTAGCACACCTGAGGTCACCCAGAGTAGAGAGAATACAGGCTTTAGAGATGTATACAGGCAAAATACTGCAAATAAACACACTTCAGACCTTCTACAGTGGCACAAAACTATATAATGCATCATTTAACCATCTTTCATCACACATGATACAATAATTTACACTCAAATCAACTTTTCACATGCATTTGTTTTATTACTTGCTGTGTAGCACTGTAATGAGCTGGATAATGTACAGTCAGCCAACTTGTGGTCTTAGTCCCTGTGTGTGGGTTAGTTTTGTGATAATTGTTTTGTAATTTCAGTTTGTATCAGATCAGAGGTTGCTTTAGCAGTTGCGATAGTGTATGCAGAAGCTAAAGCTGAGCTTAACAGATAGTCTGTCAAGAATAGCTGGGGTAAAGTGGGATAAATGGAAACACTTAAGGGGGAAAGCATTTAAGTATATTGCATTTCCTGACGAGTCATTTACCGTTTCTCTTTTAAAGGAGCTATGTACATCTGAACTGATTCCATTACAGTACGTCTGATGAACAACCTTATTTTGATCATGAAAAGAACACCCGAGACTTTTCTCGCCAAAACAAAGAGCAGACGATGAGAATGTGAGAGAAATATAAGGGGAAGAGACGCTATCACTTCCTCCGCTCGCTTCGCCCACCCGCTCTTCTTATCTGCTGTCGGTCCGTTTGGATCCTATATCTCTACTGAAGCAACTTGTGCTGGTGGCTGATAAACACGCAGTCTATCCACTGCCTTCATGTTAAATGGATTCCTCTGCGCTTATCTGCACACGACTGCGCTATCTGCATGATGGTGGAAAGAGAAAGTAATCACCGTGTTTCACTCACGCTCAGCGGATTCCGCGAGCCACCCTAGACTTAGACTTAATTGAATATGTTATTGCTTTTGACTGTCTTTACAGTCCCAGTAGCATGCTAGTGCAGAATCTAGTTCTAACTGTGCAGGCTGGAGATTTCAACTTTAAACTAAGTCTTAGATCTCACAATAACTTTAAAATACATCATATCCCTTCAGCAGTACAAATGCTCTGGGATCATGTCTTATTTAAGACAACTTGGTACATTTACAGTAATATCTGCATTTATAGTTGTGCTACTTATGTTGGGCTACATTAAAAGTGTGATTTTTACCACAAATAGTGTATCTAGTACTGCCATTTAAAACGGTTAATGAACATCATGTAATTTCATGCTTTGGTAGGAAATTGTCCCCTAAGGACATGACTGTAAATACAATATGGAAAATGTGAAGATCAAATAATGGAATAAAAATTAACCAATCATATTTTGTAGTGTAAAATATAACAAAGTATAAAGGAACTGATATTTTGTCACTTCATATCTAAGAATATGAGAAAGAAAATACTTGTCAGACTGATGTTTATCTGAATTTTGATGTATTTCTCTGTACTATAGCTAATAATATTCTTCGGAAAGGAGTGGAACCATGTTAGCACTGGCCTTGTTTAAATTTTACTAGTCAGATTATTCCTATGGATGTGTGTAAATGTGGACGGTTTCTGCTTGTGACTCAGGGTCAATGCGGGTCGTATCGCTCAATGTATCTCTGGTGGGGTTGCGTTGGGGTTAAAGGGGAATTGTTGGGTGGCGGTAGGTACGTGCAGTGGGCTGGGTTTGTAGTATCTTGGTCGGGGTTCAGCATCTCTGTGTGCCGTATTTTGTTAAGCGAAGTTCTTAATCACACTGTGTCGTCAAGCAAGGTGTCGAATCCAAAGTTAAAACATACAATGCGTGCCTGCCACTGTTGTCCTGCAAGGGATGTAGGGGACGGGAAGGAGGAAGCAGCGACAGTCAGGGCGGTGGAGAATCACCTGGATTGCTCTCCATATTGTGGCTATCCAAGGCACAGTGGTCGTACAAGGGAGAAAGCGCACGCAAACGTACCTGGATGAAGGCAGCCGAAAGTACGAACACTTTACAGACGGGCGCGTCGCGCTCGCCACATGGGGGGATGGCCGAATGAGTTCCGGAACAGATTATCGGTTCTAGGGCAGACGAGGCAGGCGCGTCGGTCGTGAGTTCGCGCCGATTGTTAATGCGTTGAGTTACAAGTCCTCGGGCGCCTGACTACTGCGAGTTGCAGATGCAGTGGGACTAATCTCACTATGTGGCAGACAGGGCAGACTGTAAGAACATAACAAGCTGTTATCCATTTGTAGTGACAAGTAGAAGGCCGGCGGAACAAGGGAAGGAAATGCTTGCAAGCGCGTAGGCAGGCGGGAAGGAATGTCGCACCGACCGTGCAAAAAGACATAACCCCCAACCACGGTCAACACGGCCACCGCTGCACGCGGCCGACCGGGGAAAGAAAGGACTGAGCTCTCTTCCTCCCTCGTGCTGCGCTATTCTCCTGGCTGCGCTCGGCGAGGAGCAAGATGTACACCACGGGATACGAGGCCAGTTCTACCCAGGCCAGAATTCAACGTCGGTGGCGGCAGGACATTACAAGAAAAAAAAAACCTGGGACGGGCCAACTCGTAGGTCGGGGCCGCGCTTTAACCCCCTCCCTCAGCTCGCTCCCTCTACGCCGCCGCACGGTTGGGGGCGCTGGCCGGCGGAAACTCACGTAATACTCTATTCAAGCAGACCAGGCAACATGGAGGGACCGCCTGCCTTATCATGGAAAGACGTGGGTTGGAGAGAGGGGATGTGGTGCCTGGGTGTCAGTGATTCGTAAAACGGAGTATCACTAAGCCATTACTGTTACTGATTCCTACTACACTTCAAGCAAGCTTACGGCCTCCGTCACAACAAACACATACACCGTGTGAATGAAGCAGGGGGACAGGAATGAACATACGACCTGTTTCACAGAGCTTGCACAACTGCAGTGTAACTGCAACAGCACATGAGTAAAGCTGGTCCTGACAGGGTTGCGCTGATAGCACTAAACTCGACCAGGAGTATGAGTTCGGAGTGAATAATTTACAATCTATAGGCCTGGTTCCCACCCCTAATTATGACCCCCACTTAACTGGCTTACAGAACTGCCCTTCTGGTAAGTCTCCCTATCAAACACAAATATTCAACTCATTATAGACTCCAAGACCTGAAATGGGTGTGTCAGTCAAAGGTGAGATGCAAAATATGCAGTGTTTGGGGAATTAATCTACATAAGAATCACATTTATATCCAAATACAGTAGTAAAGCACAACTACACTAAACTCTGTATAAACCCCCAAGAGTAGCTTCGACTATAAATATAATACACAAATGTAAATCAAATCATCTGGATTCTGTTTGTGTGGCTGTTAGTGCATTTGGAATTTAGATCTCCAATTTATATTTCATGAGGTTCAATCATCATTGCAATCAACACTAAAGTATATGAAGTTGCATCTTAAGAAGAGTGAGATATTTCAATATTGACGAAATCAGCAACTGTGGCACTTGTTGCTCATCCTGTACTCTAACTAAACAGCCTTTACAGTCTTTGGTAGCACTCCAGTGAGCTCAGTTTGGCTCTACAGATACTGGATAGTGTTCCTCCGAAGTTTGGGATCTGGCGTTGAAAATTATGTATGATGTCTTGTATTTTGCAATGATTCCTGTTTAAAAGAGAGCCAGTTATGTGCGACTTTTGACTGCTGGACAAATATATAACCACAAATTTAGGATCTATTGAGAGTAAATGTAATAATTTAAGATTTAACCAAAGAAAATTACACATTGGCTGACTGCTAACCTGAATACTGGAACTGACATATCCTCTTCTATGTCAATGGTGTTTATGGCCATGTTGGACAACGTTTTAAAGTTTATTGAAATGTCAACTTTATCTCAGATGTTTCTCTTAAAATTCTATAGAACACACAAATAAAGAGGCACTGATGAGACCGTAGATGGCATACAAGTATAAAACTATACAACAAACGTGAATTAATTGATGTTTCCCAAAAGCAATCAAGTAGATTGAAGAAGCCCCTTGGCACCAAAGGTCTCTAGGTCTACTTAAACATACAGTACTTTTGGGAAATGCAGATTTTGGAAGATTTGATGATAAATGTTTGAGTTCATATTGAGATCTCTGCCTTCTCATTGCAGATTATCTGAGCATTCTATGAGGAATTCTTGAGACATCCTTTGAAAGTCCTTTGACATGTGTGTGATTAAGTCTCTATATATGCTCCATTTAATGTGGCTTCCCTGTTGAACGGCCTCGGTGCAAAGCGTTTTTAAGAACACGTTTTAGGAGCGACATGTGCTGCCTGACTGAGTTTGTGTGAAGTATGTCCTTCACATCTCTTTCAGTGGGTCTCTCAGGGGACAGACTGGGTTTGGGCCCCGTCTGAGCAGTGATGGATCGGTCCCATCTCGCCCCATTAATGTGCGTCTGTCCCTGGCTTTTCCCAGAAAGAGAAACCTTTTGCATTCACTCTCTCCTCTCTAACTTTCCTCCGCTTGTCCTCCATAACACACCACCAGCTCCCTCATTTCCGCTCCCTCCACCTCGTGTCTGCTAATGGCTCAGCTTGGAGAGCTTTGGTGCCAGCTAGCGTGGCACTGCAGCAGTCCCTCTCCATCTGTTGGGGTGGGGTCACAGCATAGCCGAGACCTTTCTTCCACCTAGACGCCGTATTCCACGACACCACTGTGATTTAGTTTGCGTACAGAGCTGGCGAGACTGCCAACACAACATCCCCAGAATGCAGCATATGCTAATGCTAACACATCAGTATATCAACCTTCAGAGAACGAGAGAGATTGACGCCCAGTGGGGAAAGTGAAGGGATGAGAAAGAAAAAGAAATAAACAGAGTGACTGATGGAAATATTCTGCATGATAGATGAGCTCAGTGATTTCTGATGCTAATGAAATTAAGACAAAACCATGAGTGCCACAGCTGCCAATGTTAGCGAGGTGCTGCTTTGTGTTATATTGCATTTGTGGCCACTTTGCACTGACCACAGAGGATCAAGCCATTTGCTCCATCTTATCCCTGAATTTTATTTCATGTCACACTGGGACAGAGATCCATATGGCCAAGAGATTAAGATTTGTTTGACTAGTCTACTCAAACAAACACATTACAAACTCAAACATATGGTGTTGTTCGGCATTTCACACACACACACACACACACACACACACACACCACCACACACACACACACACACACTGGGTTTTGCATGTTTTATGGGGACATTCCATAGGCATAAAAGTTTTTCTACTGTCAACGTATTTTCTATCATACCCTACACCACCTACACCTAATTTGCTGCTTTTTTATACATACCTGTGTATATATGATGTATAAGCTTGTTTCCTCATGGGGACCAAATGTCCCCACAAGGACAAGGATTTCGGATATTGCCTTTTTTGGGGGACATTTTGTCTTGATAACATAGGGTTTACAAGAACCGCCAGAGATCAGTACCAGTGTTCCTGTGGCTCAGTGGCTTTGAGAGCATTGTAGAGCATTGTGTTAGCAGCGCAAAAGGTCATGGGTTTGATTCCCAGTGACACACATACTGATAAAAAATGTATAGCCAGAATGCACTGTAAATTCGCTTTGGCACAAAGGGGCTGCTAATGCATAAATTTGCATTAAATTAACCGCACATGCGCGCACACACACACACACAATGCACAAAACAAGGGTTAATATTAAGATTTATTGGACGAGTACGATAAAGCTTTTTCGCTGCCCTTGTAAGAGGTGTCCTTCTAAGGCTGTATCCTAAATGAAAAGGAACCACTAAACTGACTGATTTCATAACTGATTTCTACATAAGCAGCATTAATGCCAAGATTATGGGTTGATTTTCAAGGAATTCATGAACTGATGAAATACCTTTGAATAAAGCATCTTTCCCAATTATTTTTAAGATTTAAATGATATTGATTTCAAGAATTTAGTGTTAAATTGCCAAGTTAAAACGGCTATTCTAACAAACATAAAATCAACACCAAGCACACACAAAAGATGAGTAAAAGATTCTAATGTAGTGTTAGTTCGATATTTGCTATTTTTTAACAACACTTATCATAATGGAGGCACTACACATATTTTTTCTAGTGCAAAACCATTTCTTTGCTGCATCCCCTTTTTGACAGTCCCACGAGCACAATCAGTATGACGTCTTGTGGTGCCTTAGACAACTCTTAGGGTGTTGGTACAATGCCTTCAAGATTCTCCAGGGAAGTTCCTGGTCAGTTTCAAACTGCATCAGTCAGCAATATAAGCCAGCTTGAGACTTATGGTAAACTTAAATTGTTAGTCATTCATGTCATTTTCTTTTAAATTTAGGGCCTTTTTTAAAGATGGTAATGTAAAGGAACTACCCAAGGATCATTGGAAATATTTTTTCTCTAAGGTACCTATATGTAAAATTGCTGGCAGCTTCAGTCGAAATTGAACACTAGAGTGCAGTAACAACTCCTATTTGCCTTTTCACGCAAAGTTTGATTTTATAGGGCCAGTTTTGATTGAAAGCTAAATTGTTCGCACAAGTCCCTTGAACAATATTCTGTTAGGACAATTCAACATGCTGCAATATTTGAAAATGGCTCTTTGATGTTAGCGCCCATATACATCTTCAATGTATGGGTTTTCCTTATGCATAGGTTTGCTTGGAGTTCACCGATCGGCATTGCACTTGGAGGTAACACTCCGGTACGAATCCACGAAACACAGTAGGGAAACTCACCCTTACAGCATGATGGTAAAAGTACCTTTTTTCACTTCCAGCCTTCATGGACAATGAAATTAATAGTAGTTATTAGGATTGGTGTGCTTTGGAATTGGTAAAATGTGCTTGGAAAAATAATATCATCAGAATATCAACTCCGAATCCTTGTGCATGCACTACTGCCGACGTTAAAGCGCTGAAATATCATTAGCTATAGTCAGTTTAGTTTCTTTTGTATAGAGGAGAGCCTGAGTAAAAAGTGGCGCAACTTACCCCACTGAAGGTAAAGTCTGGAGGTAAAACCTTGTCGTCTTACCTGTCACAGCGTGTGCCTGTGTAACCCGGTGGGCATCGGTCGCAGATCACCTCACCCCTGGCATCGATGTGACATGTGGGACTGAAACTACGCTGTTTTTGAGCCAACAAGGGGACAAAGAGAAAAACAAAAGAGCAGCGAATTAAAAACATCCTTCCTATTCGTCATAAGTGCTCACTCTGGATCTAACCGACACCAGAGTGTCTGAACCCCAAGATGGTTTAGCTGGTGGGCAAAGCCTGTGCAGCGAGGTCAGACAACACTGGAGCCCGGCTGAGGGGCATGCTGGGAATGCTGAGGGTAGGAGGGGAGCGACGCTTTCTTTAGCCCGCTTGAGGATGTGGAATGCTCAGCTGTTGGATTCTGGGACATGTCTACTCTTTCTGGATTAGCCACTAGCATGCTACAGCCAATATTAGCCTAGTGCTGAAATCAAGTTAAAGCATGCAGGACTTTGCATGCTGGAAGAGCTACAAGTCATCTTTTATAAATACTACCATGCTAAAAATAAGACCAATTTAAACTGAATTATGGTCTTTAACGGTTTTAGTTAGACAAGTTGAGTCTGCTACTGGCACAAGATTGTTAAAGATAATATGTGCAATTTTTTTTTTTGCGATAACATTTTTGAAATGGTTTCTCATCTCCCATTGTAACATACAGGTTTATTGTGTTGTTTGAGTATCTGGCACAGTCACAACATTGCTCGGTCTCTTCTAATAGCCCAGCATAGCAACACAGACTCAACACTGACTCTACGACTAACCAATAGCAATGTTCGGGAAACCTGTTTTCACAGAGCAGTTTATTTTATGCAAGGTTCAGACTACATGATTTTAGCCCGATTTTGTCACGATTTGCTTGACGTAGGGTGTCGTGGGGATTCGTAAACGACAATGGGCGTCGGGACGCAAGATTCCATCGTTTCAACACGTGTAGTGTGTCATAGTGGACTACAACCGATTCCGCATCTGCGATGCTTCACGACATCACGACAGAAAGACTAGCATGTTTCATTTTTTCTTCCCGTCGTACACGATGAGTTCTGTCACATTGGTCACGTTGACCAATAGCAGCACAGAAGCTCTTTCAGACACAGGTTACGAAACGAAAGAGAGATGATGGTGCTGCTAGGTGGAATTATGAGATGGAGGGGGGGGGGGGGGGGGGGAAACAAGGTTCGTGGACGCTGTGGCCACATTACTCCTCCTTATGTGTTATCGAGGGACTACCACGACAGAACAAAGAAAGAAAATGCTGGCGAACTATAGCGGAAGCGCTTCAGCAATGTTTACACTCTTGTTTTCGGAAGTAATTCGCTAGTTCCACCTTCTCGATGACATCACGCGCATCGTTAAAGACGACATGACAAGATTTTAGGAGTCAAAATCGTGTTATCTGACACAGTGACTATCGTGACCGACAAAAATATTGTGTAGCCTGAACTCGGCATTAGTGACGCTACACTTTCAAAAAAAAGTAGCTTGTCACTGGGGCAGTAGCCTCAAAAGAACACCTTTGTGCCTTATTTAACCCTGAAGGTCACCAAATGTCCCTTAGATGAGTATTAAGAGTTTAGTCCCCAAAAATGAAAATTAGCCAATGTCCTCTCACTCCCTTCTTCAAGGCATCCTAGGCTGACTATACGTCGCTTCTTCAGAATCCATCGAGTTATTTAAAAATTGTCTTTGTTCTCCAAGCTTTATAACGGCATGGGCGAGTGTTTTTGTTCAACACTCTAAAAGTAGTCACATAAAGTGGCATCCTCCTAGGCAAATGTCATCACACGGCTCCCGGGGCTGAGTGAGTATTCCTCCTTTATGAATAATGCTTTTTTGTAAAAAAATCCATATTAAATTGTATAAAATGTTTTGTGTAGCTTCCGCTACTGTTGTATGCGCGTTCACAAGAAACTGCCTTTCCGGCGGATGACGTAGGACGTAGGCGTAGCGCATGCACGTGTGAGTCTTGCGAAAACCAACATTTGTTAACAGGAGCAAAGGATAAGCAAAAGTTTCCTTCCTCACTTTAGCAAAGGAAAAACGCATCTCCTCCTTGGCTTATATCGAAATCCTCTGACAATCTTCTTAACAAATCCTCGTTTACTTCTAATCCGTGACCGGCATGTTGTTATGTTCGCTCGCAAAATCACCACCACAATCAAAACAATCTCATCGTGTCCCACCTTTGGCCAACACTACAATAAAACACCGGGCACGTGCGCTACTAGATGGTCCTAGCGGCATCCAGCCGGAATGGCTTTGCACGTATGACAGATAGCAGAAGTGAGAAAAAGGTGTTTATATCATTTTAAATATGGATATTTTTCTTACAAAAACACATCGATTTTCTACAGGAGGCCTTTACTCACCCCCCGGAGCCGTGTGATGTACGTTTTAATATGGATGCATGCGCTTTATTTGACTACTTTTGGACAGTTGATCAAAAACACCCGCCCACTCCCGACTACACGCTTACATTTTTTTTTCTGTTGCACTGAGTCAGAAATCTCCACTTCAGCAGCACTTGCATAAAGCAAACTTTACAGTTTTATTCCTATCTATATGAAGAGGGATTTGCTCATATATCATTTGCCTGGTTTAGCTTTTTAACATTTTATTCCTCAAACCATGTTGAAAATGTCTGAAATGTATGTGTGTGTGTGTGTTTTCTCATTGCTGACAGTATTTTCTGATTTATGGAGTGATAAAAAGATCAATCTAAAATCCCCTCTGTAAAAACCTTTAACTTAAAAACCTCAAACAAGAATTTCAATCCTAGTTCCAATGTTCATATTTCTGTTCTGGAAGTTTTTGCAAATTAGTGCATATTTAATTAGATAGTAGTTAATTTGCATGTTTAAATATAACATTTCGAAACAGTTTGTTCAGTACTGTGATTAATATTGGGGTTAAGTATGGTGATATCTCTTACTTTTGCCTTAAAGGTTCTGCCCCAGTGACAAGCTGTTGTACCACTAAAGGCACATTGATCACACACATTTCAGATTTGTAATGTGATTTGTAATTTAGCAATGCCAGCTCAAACCATGATTTTATGAATATATATTTGGTTTAGTATCTCTATAGTTTTACAGTACAATATGGTTGTTTCTTTATTTATTTACTTAAACTTTTTTTTTTTTTTTACTTTCTGTGACTTTAAAAAAAGTTATTTTATTGATATTTTATGCTATATCCTCTGTAGAAGTAATCCAGGCAAAAACAAGGTTTTGTTTTATTTTGCCTTCATCGACTAATCAATTTTTAGCAAAACTTTGTACAAAGATGATTCTCAATTATGTTATGAAAGATATTACAGAATGATTTATTAGACTATTTGACCTATTTGCTAAAATATATGGTCTTATAAAGAGGCACAAGTCTATGGCTGGGTCTCAGGAGGATATGTATTTAATTTATGGAGAACATAATATAGCCTGATAGTTACATACAATAATAATCTGAAAATACTGTTATGTGACTGTTTAACTGCTTTGATTATGGTTGGTGAGAGTTTATTTGTAGGTTCTGATATCATGACGTCCTGTTATCAGTGCTGACGAACTTGTTTGATGGGCTGAGAAGAGGACAAGCACATGGCTGGCAGTCATCTGCAGTTCCTCTGGTGGCGTCTCCATAATATCCAGGAGCACACTGGTCACAGTACGGTCCGACCGTGTGATCCCTACAGCCCTACAACACACACACACACACACGACTAATGTCAAGAGATGGATGTGTTTTAATATATATACTATATATATATACAGGGCAAAGACAAGTAGTCCTATATTAGTGTTCGTATCCACAAATTAAATTTACTAGGTGACCCATACTTGGAATTAGTGCTCTGCATTTAACCCATCCAAAGTGCACACACACACAGCAGTGAACACACACCCAGCCATTTTTGCTGCGGCGCCCGGGGAGCAGTTGGGGGTTGGGGGCCTTGCTCAAGGGGACCTCAGTCGTGGTATTGAAGGTGGGAGAGAGCGCTGTACATTCACTCCCCCCACCTACAATCCCTGCCGGAACGAGACTCGAACCCACAACCTTTGGGTTACAAGTCCGACTCTCTAACCATTAGCCCACAACCGAACCACGACCCACACATATATTTATGTAAAAATGCAACATACTTTTCTGACCTGAACTTAATTAAAAAATCTAAAATAAATACAAGAACAAACAGTAACACACAATGTTATTATATTTTAAAACTATATTAAAAACTTCTTGCTGACAAATGGATAAATCATAGTGGTTTGAAGGATAGTAGTCTTTTAATGTCATCTAAAGATTCTTGTTCTAAATATGCCTGACAAGATTTTGTTGTAACTATTGTTACACTGAATGACATTTTAGTGGCTGTTTTTTGTAAATCATGGTAAAAATGTATGATGGTCATTGTTTTAAGTTCAGAAAAAAATTAAAATAAACAGTATGAATTCTAAACAAATAATAATAAATTAAAGCTGTATTTAACTTTAGTTTTTAATGCCTAAAAACCTCTTTTCGTCTTTGACCCGTAGACAAAAAGTCTGCAGATGAGTAAATGAAACCACTTTAGAGCCACCTTAAACTTCCATCAAAAAACCTGAATCGTTCTCTCACATGCAGCTTCTGTGCAACTAAGCCAAAACTACCAATTACATTACATTCCATAAAAAAGAGACAATGTAACACCATTGCTTACATTTAATTAGGCAATACACAATATTGTGATGCCTAACTTTTAAAAGTAACATGAGGCAGTATGGATTCACACTATTAATCAGTCTTTCAGAGACACACAGTGTCAGACTAAAGGATCGGAGGGACAGTGCTAGTATTTCATCTGTGAGCGGTAAATACACATGCACACAGTGATAACCACAGCGCAATCCTCCACACACACACACACACACACACACACACACACACACACACACACAATCATTCAGTCCAGTTCACTGCTGTAACAAGCTATGGACAGAGGAAGTGATACTGTTGTATGAACATGTTTGTTTGCGTTTGCTAATGTTTGTTAATGTGTCAGGTATGTAATTCAATACTCACAGATCATGTGGACCCAAGCCTCATTTGTGTTTGCATAATGCATACAAATAAACAACCCATTTTAACCCGTGCCATTTACTCTGGCCTAACAATCACACACTCACTGGATAGAAGTGAAAGAACAAGACAGAAGAGAGCGTGCAACACACACACACACACACACACATGAATTGGAATGGTTCTATTTTCTGTGACTCCATCTGAACTGCATTCACAGCAGATTGTGTTATATGCAGTTCTGTTATTATGGGCAAACAGCTACAACAATAAAAGCAGCAATGACAGTTCTGTACACTCACTATGAAAAAAATAAAAAAAAAGACGGTCACACTTTATTTTAAGGTTCAATTCTCACCATTAACAAACCAATAACTATGACTTTTGCCTGAATAAACTCCCAATTTGCTGCTTATTAATATTTAGTAAGGTAGTTGCTAAGTTTAAGCATGGGGCAGGATTAGGGATATGCTCATGCAGAATATGTGCTTTATAAGTACTAATAAACAGCCAATATGTTAATAATAGGCATGCTAATAAGCAACTAGTTAATAGTGAGAATTGGTCCCTATACTAAAATGTTACCCACAATAGTTATTGGAAATGAGCAGCTGTTGAGTTATGACAAACCGTGTTGTCACACACACACATTACCAGGCAGTGTCCAGTGACGTCATGGCAGCACTCCACATGTCCGTGGCATTGACAGAGTTCACACACGCCGTGGTACAGTGTCCCGTTCACCCTGCGGTAGCCCATCGCACACATCTGTGAAAACACACACAATAACTCATATTTAACACATCAACACACATGATACTTCACAAGGATGAGCGTGGTGTTTTGGGCAGGTTTGGCTGAAAGTGCATCAGTGTGTGAGCGTCTGTGCTGCCAGTAATTAATCTGTGCTGTGCTAATTGATGGATCATTGTAAAGCACAGAGTGCTTTGATTTACTAAATGAGGGAGAAGATTTGTTTCAGTCAACTGAAGCACAAGGGAAGTTTATAGAGACGGCTGATAAATGCCTGTTCAGACAAAGCATGTCAAGTGTGTGTGTGTGTGGTGTATTTTCTTATTCAAATTGCCTTGTTTTGTTTCATTAATGTGTTTGAAGTTGCTCTCTTCTTCTTATATTTGAGTGATTGTTCTCAGTGTTTACTTTCTACACAGCTGTCGGCATGGAATCACAATTGACATTTATTTAGAAAATAATTCCATTATTTTTTTATATGCATGCTATTGGTCTTGTTGTGAACAATTCATTCATGCATATTTTGTATATACCTCGTAATCTTTGTAATTAAAATGTCAAAACGTGCTCTTCTTGTGAGACTGCCATTTATTTAAGCCAATGACATTCAGCATGTGGGCAACCTCACGTTCACAGTCTAATCAACAACCGATGTTTTAAATTAAGTCCCCAATCCAACTAAGTCCCGAGCCCCATAATATATATATATAATTTTTTTTTTTGTTTTCTTCTTTCTAACTCAGCCTTCACATCGGGACGATGCCTAAATGTGCTGTCTAGGTAGGCAGATCACTAGAACTGCTGACTGCAGAGATCTTACACACACATGCTGAATATGAAGTGGATATTGGAAATGACTACAGTGCTAAACATCACATTTGTTTTCCTGCTGTCTTTCAGTGACCCTGCTGACCCCGTCACTCTCAGAGCAGCCCGTCCTTCCCAACACTGAGCCGAGACACACAGGGAACATTTAAAGGGATAGTTCATCCGAAAATACACATTCTGTCATCATATCCACCCTCCTGTTCTTCTAGACCCTGCATGACTATTGTTCGTCTTCAAAATACAAATGAAGATATTTTTAATTAACAACATTTTTGTTTATCTTCTCAAAGTCCATGCAACCAATACTCTGAGGCTTCAAATCTTCGTACAGTCTATATGAAATTCATATGATTTGAGCGGTTTAATTCAAGTACTCTGCAGAGACATGATCACTTTACATGATGAGCAGATTTAATTTAGGCTTTTACACACTACTAGTCAAAAGTTTGAAATAATAAGATTTTGTTTTATGTATATATATTTCTGAAAGAAGTCTCTTCTACTTAAGACTGAATTTATTTAATCAAATATACAGTAAAAACAAATACTGTGAAATATTATTGCAATTTAAAAAACTGTGCATATATGTGAAAATGAATACTTGTTCAAATGTAATTTATTTCTGTGATCACAGCTGAATTTTCAGCATCATCACTCCAGTCTTGAGTGTCGCTTGATCCTTTGCAAATCATAATAATATGCTAATAATATTCTGATATTGTAAACGTTACAAAATTATAAACAAATTATTTCTTTAAAAAAAAATTAATACTACCGCCATACTTTAGAATGGTGAAGCTACCGTTTTTCCATCCCACAAAAATATTGGTGCAGCACAACTGTTTTCAACATTGATAATAATCAGAAATGTTTGTTGAGCAGAAAATCAGCATATTATACTGATTTCTGAAGGATCATGTGACACTGAAGACTGAAGTAATGATGCTGAAAATTCAGCTTTGATCACAGAAATCAATTACAGTTTAACAGATATTCCCAGAGAAACCGAGCATATTGAAAATTATCGTAGTACTTAGTAAAAGCAATAAACTGTTTTTTAACTAGTATTGTTTTATCAAATAAATGCAAAGCCTTGGTGGCAGACGAGACTTCTGTCAAAAACATTATTTTAATTATATTCCAAACCTTGCTTATGGTGTAAAAAAATTGATCAGCACACACACAGTAAATAAAGGTCATCAAATATTTTCAATGGAAACTCAAGTGTGCTTGATGTGTGACTTGATTGTGGACTGCCTCAGTAGGAAAATCTATTTTTAAATAAAACAAACACATTTTAATATAAAGAAAACATCTCAGGTTACGTATGTAACCATGGTCCCTGAGAAGGGAACAAGACACTGAACTAACTAGCGTCCCTTAGAGGTCCGTTTTGGGGAACGCCTCAAGCGTGACCCGTGTCCTGACGCAATTCATCTAAACAACGACAATACTTGGCCGTCGACAGACTGTGAACGGTCATCACCCCGAAAAACGCCACAGTATAAAAGGAGGCGCTGGGAGATCATGTCATATGATTATATCATTTAATCATATAATATCCGCTTCTTTGTCTGAAGCTTATGTCCGAAGCATGGCAAGGCAACCAGAGGAAGCAGTGTCTTGTTCCTTTCTTAGGGAACCATTGGTTACATACGTAACCTGAGACGTACCCTTTTTTTTCCTGAGGGAACTTCGAATCTCTCGAACTGCGTCCTCTAGAGGTCGCTTGGGGGACCGGTATTTACAAAAAAAAAACCAAAAAAAAAGCCCAACCCGCCCGCCATGCTGAGTAGAGTGCAAATAGTCCAGAAAACCGACGGCGAGCACTTAAGGTACCAACTCTACACAACTGACAACTCAACTTATCATATAACCCTCTATCAGATAATAGGCGCCATGGTATGTTTTGCCACCCAAAGGACGTCTGATGGCTGTTTAGTGACATTATCTCCCCCCGTTATAGACAATTATCATCACTAATCAATCTCCCCCTTCGGCGGCCCCCTTTTTTTCTCGGTCCAAGATGGCCCCTGAGCTCTTGCATACCCTAAAATAACTTACCGTGTTAAGGAGAAGAGGGCTGGGCTAGGAAGCCCAAGCTAGGAGCATATGGAGTGTTCTTGGCCTCAGACTCGGCGTGTTTCTTTTCTTTGGTTTGTTCACTATCTCTGCAGAAGACAAGAGATATTCCTTTAAAGAGGATAAACGGCCGATCTCTCTCAAAACAAACCAAAACCAAGATAGGGAAAAACACAAACCCTGGCCCTGGCCGCCACCCACCCAGGGGGGCTACGCCGGTTCTGGATAAACTGCCAAAGAACTGACTTCGACAGATCCTTTGGTAGCAACACGTCCTTAACAGAAATGTATCAACAGAGAATACATAGTTAGTGTAGCCCGGCAGACTGGGGCCTAGACACTCGGAAACGAGGCTGACAGCACGTAAACCTTACTATACAGGATTTTAGAAAGTGTGCAGAAAGCTTAGCGTGCACACTTACCACAATGTGGATTTAGAAAGTGCACAAAGCTCAGCGTGTGCACTTACCATAGCATAGCATGGATTTAGAAAAACCATTGCTTAAGCCCTACGTGACTGAGGTATGCTCATAAAACTGGATCCGAAGCATCTGCTCACAGATACTCAGATAGGTATTGCACGCTTGCAAGAGGCCCTTCAGGGTGAAGGGAGCACAGCTAGCTCACTTAACAAGCAGCCTGCCAGGGAGGCAGGAGATGGTCCAGCCACCTGTCATGATTGGCATCCGGAGCTCAAAAGAGCGGAGGACCAACTTCAAAAATAGAAGGGGGACTAAGACGCTCAGTTTGAGAGGGGCGTGCTCATATGAAACCCCCAAGGGCACTGCTAAGCTTGACCCACAAGGAGAACGGCTCAACAGGGAGGCGAAGAGAGGCCTAACAACCTGAGGCCGTTACTCAATGAAACTCAAACGAGCAGAGGACTCGATGAGAGAGGTCCACAAATGCTCAGTCGGGAGCGTCAGGCTCAAAGGCAACCCCGCCCCCCCCCCCCCCCCCTTTGATGGAGGAGAACACTGCCTAGCTTGACCCAAATTGGGGCAGTTTATCAGGGAAGCAGCAAGCAGCCCAACAACCTGATGTCACTGCCACGGAGCTCAAGAGCGGAGGGTTCAACCCCTAGCGAGGAGATAGAGGAACCCAGCTCGACCGAAGCGAAAAATAGCCCAGGGTCAGAGGACCTAACTTTCAAGTCGAGAGGAGGACTCACCCAGTTTGCCCAGGACCGGCGAGCTCAAAGGGACCCTCCCGCAGTGAGGGGAGCACAGCCATATCCGGGGAGCAGATAGATCGCAAATGGGACATCAGAAATGGGATCCTGCTAGAAGGCGATCACACATTTCTAAGGGAACAAAAGGTTCCCAACATAAAGGCAACTAACCAAGGAGGCGACAGAGATGGGCCTAACACTTAGTTAGTTGCAAATGGGTTTCTTCGGGAGCAGCGCTCTCGGCTCTCAAGCTGAGGAGGGCCCTACAGAACATACTGGGAGCGACTCATAGCTAACCCTCACAGTGAGGGGAGCACTTCTCAGCTCGACCAGAAGGGGGCGCTAGATTAGAAGGGGTAACCCAGCAGGGCTCAATAAGAGACAGTCCACTGGTGCAGCTAGACACGGTCTCATGCTTTCTATCTCGATAGAGAGCGTGTGTCCCGTGTATCCAGACCCGATAGAATCTGAAGAAATAGCGGGACCCAATAACCATTCATGCGTGTAGAGCTTACTGCTCCTCAGAGCAGAAGCATACAAGAGGGGTTTCCACAGAAACACAAATCCCTCTACCTCAGAGAATGCAGTGTACTCAAGACCACTCCGCAGAGGGGCGATTACTGGTTCGACCGCAAGGTCGGTGTGACAGGGAGGACCCGCGGGCCTGACCGTCTATGGAGCGTTGAGCTCCTCAGCACCTCAGCGAGAGGAGCTCTAGCTCAGAGAATGTGCATGATGATTGAGAGGATGACTCAAATCTCGGGAGACCGCTCAGGGTGAGAAATGAGTAGCGCACCCTGGCCAGAAGATAGGGAGCATGCCACGAGCATGTACTAGAGTACTAGCCCGTGAGAAGTACCCACAGGTTCTGAGGTTGCAGCGTTATACTGGGGACCTGATGCTGGAGGGCTTCTGCAGAAGCTCAGGCTGCGTGTCCAAGCCGAAGATGAGGGCTTTCACCAGCCTGGATCCAGAACCGATGAGTGAAACCATTACTTTAATCGGTCAACAGCAGGAGGTCCTGACTTAGCAGAACAGGTCTGAGTAGCACTGCAAAGAAAGGCTAGTATCGAATACCCAAGAACTAGCAGTAGAGTAATGAAATGGATCGTACTCACCAACCATGGCTCCCGCGCATGACTCAGGCTTATGGATATAGGCTGGAGGCAAAATCAGAAGAGCACTGGGGCGTGAGTCGTGACGTCTTCTGAGCCTGCCTTTGATCCTTAGATCGAGATGGGCCAGGACCCCTTTGATGTTCGGACTCAGACCTGGACCTTCGTGGGGGAAAAAATTGAAGGATTTAAATGCAAGCCCGAGCCCTCTTGGCCTCCTTAAACTTCTCGACCACTGTCTCGATGGAAGTGCCGAAAAGCGCAGAAGGGGAAACTGGCTTATCAAGAAGACCCGATATCCGCCAGATTCACCAACAGATGTCTCTCTGTAACCACCATGGCCGCCATGGATCTGTCCATGGCAGTGGCACTGCCCTGCTTAGTGGCACGGAGAGCAAGATCTGTTGTGCGATGCAACTCATCAGGGGATAAACCCTGGCCCTTACCCAGGTCTTTCAGCAGATCAGCCTGATAAGCCTGAAGCACCGCCATGCTGTGCAACGAGGCTGCAGCCTGACCTGCTGCCGCGTATGCCCTGCCTTTCAAACGAGATGTATCCTGAAGGGGTTTGGACGGCAGGGAGGGAGCCTTAAGAGAACATGTCTCCCCCATAGAGAGACAGCAGGCCAGCGTCTGTTCAACAGGGGGCATCTTTTCATAACCATTCTCACGCATGCCTCCGTGCCTCAGCAGCAAAGTGTCCTGAACCACGGGGAGCCGATGGCTTTACGCTCTTTCCCTCGAAAAGAGAGACAAACGAGAGCGGAGCTTTTCCATAGAAAAAAGCTCACTGTGCACGCTAGCTGCCCCCTCGAGGACATCACGCGCATGCTCTTTGCCCAAACAAAAGACGCAAAAATCATGTGTGTCATCAGGTGTCAAATAACGAGGACACGGATCCACACTTCTTAAATGCCTTACTAGTGCTCGCCATGGTAAAAAAGAATAATCGTTTTTACCGAAAAGGCACACTTCAAACAAAACAAAAAAGTCCTTGAAGACGAAGAAGATGGTGGTTGCGCCGGGTGATGACGTCAAAAAACAGGCGTCCCTGGCCATGTCCATTGTGTCATTGTCGTGTTAGATTTATGCTTTCAAGAGACACCGTTCATGCTAAAGGCGTTCCCCAAAGCGACCTCTAGAGGACGCAGTTCGAAGTTCCCTTAGAAGGGAACAAATAATTTCTATTATGATTTTAGTTTGTAGTCATTACAATTAGCTTTTCTCTGGTGTGTCCTCATTTAGCCGAGTAAATGTGTGTTTGTGATTTGAGCTTTGATTTTTGGTGAAATCCAGAGGCGGACAGTAACTAAGTACATTTACTTGAGTATTGTACTTAAGTACACGTTTTGAGTATCGGTACTTTACTTGAGTATTATTTTTTCTGGGAACTTATGACTTTAATTTCACTACATTTGAAAGACAAATATTGTACTTTTCACTCCACTACATCAGTAATCACTCTTGTAGGGCTACATGAAGTGATTTCCCAGCATTTTTTGATCACTGACCAGTTGCCAATGTGATATTTATTTACAACAATTCAATAATAAGAAGTTATATTGTGGTATATATTAGACACAATATTGTCTGATTTTGCTAAATTGTGTAAGTGAAAATATTACCTATAAAGCCACAGAAGAACTGTTGTGCATCTCCTAATAAAACACAATATGTGTTGGACTTGAAGCAGCACTGCACAGTACCATTCTGTGTGTGACATCAAAGTACCGCGAGAGTGATTAGACAGCATTTACAATGTTTGTTTTGATGTCAAATAAGTCTTGCAGTTTTGCTTTTTTGTTAAAGCAGTGTTGCTGTTGTAAAGTTATACATCTACAGTTGTGTTGTTGTGTTTTAAAGCAGGTTTGATTTTTTTTATTTTCTTCCTTATCAGTCTGTCTTTAGGATTTCACTGTCCACTCTGTTCAATTGTGATTGAATGGCTACACATAGATGTTTGCACACACTGTCAGAGCTGTGTGAGAGCACTACCATCCTGCTTTTGTGGGGGTGGGTAGGGGTGATAATTTTTTTTTTTAACATTCTAAAAGCTCTTTATTCCAAAGATACTACAAGCTAGTCAGTGTATTCAGTAGGTGTAATGTATTCTAAGTTGCTTCAGAAGTATTGCAAGTATTACATACAACATTAAAACAGTGCATTGACATAAAAAAGTAAACTTATTTTTGGTACATAAGTACTTCTGTATTTTTACTTAAGTAAAAATCTGTCTTTACAATTTTACTTGTAATGGAGTAATGTTTGACCAGTAGTATCTGTACTTTCACTCAAGTAATTGAGTTGAGTACTTTGTCCGCCTCTGGTGATGTTACAGGGTGGGTTTATCCTGCGGTTGAGATGATCACAGTCTCATTCTGTCTCTTGGCCAGTGGGACCTGCTCACATCAGCATAAAAATCTGCTCGCTCAGAAATCAATAACCACTGCAGCTTTAATAGAGGAGACACTTATGCAGAGAGAAAGCATATCCCAGAGATTCAACACAGTCCAGCACCCCTAGCGCGCCCAGCACGCACACATACGACACACACAACACACACACACCACAACACACACACCCCCACACCACACACACCACACACACACACCACCCACACACACACAACACGCCCCGAAACAAACTAGATATTCATCCCCTTGTTTCAGTTCTTTCCTCAGGAGGAGCATGAGGAACACCTGACAGTAAAGTGCAGTTATTTCAGACTGTCAGTGCATCGGTCCACTGGGACGCTGTTTAAAACACACTGACCGGCTTCAATTAACACCTCTGGGCAACAGCAGTGTCTGGATTTGCTAGTTTACCAGGTGGAACCCTTGAAGACAGAGTCCTGTTTGAGGTTGTTAGAAGCAGATAAACGCTTAATCTGTATAGTATAGTCCACTTCGTTTATATCTGTGAAATAATCCATATTCATTTTGGATGAACAGAAATTTTAAAACACATTTTTTGCTAATAGAGTGCTGTATGATGTATTTTTGGAGGCCAAAACCCGGACATGAGTTGAATTATAGTGCTTCTGGTTCCATCATGCTAAAAGTCAATGGGTTTTTGGTTAAATGCCTGAAATAGCCATAGTAAATAAATAAATATACTTAAATGTAGTGCTGGGCGGTATACCGGTTCATACCGAATACCGGTGTTTATTTTTGTTATGATATGAATTTTTAAAATACCGCAATACTGGTGTATGTTGCTTAGACAACGTTGGGAACGCGACACTGTTTGGAAGGGGTCCCTTTTCATTGTTGCACTGTGTTGAGGGAACAGCTGTATGTGTTACTAAGCGTGAAAGTTCAGAAACTGAAGCTGTAGAACTAATAGAACGTAATGACACAGAAGAACTCATCCACAATATCCACACTGACCTCCACAAATATCCAGCGCCCGCTGCCATCAGCTCCCGCGTCTCACACACACGAGCGACTTTAGCACTAGATTTAGCAACTTTCAGACCCTTTTAACTGCTTTTTCTCCATAGAATATTCATACTGACAAACCTAGAGACTTTTTTTGGATAAACCTTAGCTATGGTTCGGTTGGAAGATTTCGCCAGTGTTGTCCCACGAACGCGAGGTCTGACTTTCCGGAGAAGTGTCAGCTCTCTCGGCGTCTGTTCTGTGCAGTGAGCGGCAGAGAAGCACCGAAGCCGACTCGTCAATAAATGAGTACAAAGCAGCGTTTCCTAGCACTTGTCGCTTACTGATTTGTTTGGAATTATAAATATGAGCGTAGTTCATCTGTTATCACCACATGCACTTTTTTTGATTGTTGTTTTTTTTAGTCACTCAGACACAGGCAGTGCGCTGCATTAGACAAAAAAGTAATATAGCCAAAACAACCGCATAGCCACTTTTTAGTGTAGATGCATGTTGGTTTTATCAGACGATGCTGTGATTATAAATGAGAGTTGACTCCTGGTTAACATGTATTAAAAGTGTTGTGTTTAGTCACTATTTAGTGTGCTATTTTTTTTTTGACAATATTCACTCATCATGACAATAAAATATGGCATTCTAAGTCAATATACTGCAGTATTTCCTCTAAATCAGTAGAAGATATGGTTAACACCCGGTCATGCATGAAAAAAAATACCGTCTTGTTCCCGTGAAACCGGTATAATTTTGAAAAATACCGTGATATAAATTTTTGGTCATAACGCCCAGCACTACTTAAATGTATTTGAAATATATTTATTTCATGCTAAGGATACTACAAATACATTTACATATTTATGTACTTAATCAAATTTGCAGGAAATATTCTGCAATGCATTTTAGTCTGCTAAATATTAAAACTACATACAATTTATGTTTATGCAGTTTTAATTGTGGGGAAGTGAGCTGAAGTCCATCTAGAAGATATACTGCAGTAATATTGATCTTTGCTGAGTGGAACTCTATTGCATTATACTCAGGTGCACTTTAAATTCTTGCCTAAAGACGATATTATTCAAAGATCATACAATCTTCATCAATAGTGACATTAAAACACATGTTGGGCTTGCCATTAGGAAATGTGCGTTGGGCACAAGTAGCACTCCAAATAAAGTTTAATTATAATTTTTATATCAGTAAGTCTCGAGCGATGCGTCAGTAAGTATGTTAATAGATTTTAACTATACTTAGTATGAAATAAATGCATTTTAAACATAGTACTTTTTTACTAGGGAGATCATGGTGAACACAAGCTCAAGATATTTTTATGTTTTATTCTACAACATAAAATACATAATACACCCTTGTGATTTTTTAAAAAGCTTTTACTTGTCTTGAAAAAGGCAGTTGATAACAAGTGTCTAAATGGCACTACAGAGGTTGTCAGAGACATTAAAATTGACAAAGAACAGGAAAACTCATCTATTCACTTGCCTCGTTGTGTTTATAATCATGCTCTTGAAAAGCATTCTACTGTACTTTTCAAAAATAGATAGAGCTGTTAAAGTCATGCAACTGCAGTGTATTTTGTTTATATCCTATGCTTAGCTTTTTACTTTTGACGATTGTATTTAGGCTTCAAAATTCATAAAAGTTGTGTTCATTTATGAAGATTATCATGATTAACAAAACATGTAAGAATCATAAACTTTGGTTTATTTTCTGCAATAATCCTAAAGCCAATGGAAAAATCCTATTGTTTTTTTGTAGAGGGAACCAGGCTGATGCCAACATATGGGTTGACCTACAAATATACTGTGCTCTAATGCACTACAATGTTTGCGTTACTCCCTAAAAAGTAATTACATTTCTTAGTTACTTTTTATGGAAAGTAAAGCGTTATGTTACTTTTGCGTTACTTTTTAAATCTGGGGCATGGGCTTGCTAGGCTTGCTTTGTTTGTTGTTAATAATAACAGTCCTCTTTTACAAATTAAACCCTTTCACACCAAAGTTAAATGAATACTCGCTCAGGCTGAAGGAAAATGTAAATTCCCGTCTGTACAGTAGAGGGCGCAACTAAAAATAAATTACACAAACGCAGGAGAAGAAAGTTCAACAAACGCTTTCAGCAATAACAAAAATCAAACACAAATGTGTCATGTTTGCTTAGTATGGTTGAATTGTATCATCAAACGTCAGCAGCAAAGACACTGGTTAATAAAATGGGATTAAATACATAAATGATATTTGTCTTATTTAACATATTTAATTATTGCATGTTCGTGTAATATTCTGAGTTTGCATTTGACTGTTTTTATTCATTTTGAGGTATACTGAATCTGTTTTTGTGCAGGTGAAATGTGTAAACACATGTTCGTATTTAGTCTAGAACTGCAGTAAGATCATGTTCACACACAACGCTCTGCACTTACTCCTGATTTCTCTCAACATGGCAACACGAGAGCTGTTAGTCAAGACATGGAAAAACAACATAGCTGGCGTTATGTATTTGAACAATTAACTCAGATGTTTCCTTCTAAATTAAAAGTAATGCGTTACTTCACTAGTTACTTGGGAAAAGTAATCTGATTACGTAACTCACGTTACTTGTAATGCGTTACCCCCAACACTGACTACAATCACTAGCTATGTTCCCATCCACCTATTTTTATGCACATTTTGGGATATCTCATTAAAAAATGCTGGATGGAAACGCCAAGATGAGCAAAAATTCTAAAACTGCGCATTAAAAACTTATGCGCACAATTGAGTAGGATAAACTTTTTATCCGATAAGAAAAATGCGCATAAACTATGATGGAAACACATACAATTCCGAATAAATTCCACCATGCGCATTGAAAAAGTCAGGTGACTTTGAGCTATGAGACGGGTTAACTTGACAAACCAGCGGACTGATCTCGCTTACAGCATCTATATGTTGTTTTGGTCGTTCTGAAATGCCTGAGGAAAGTCTGTCATCAAAGCTTTTCTGTATAATTGCCTCCCAGAACTTTCTTGCATGACTGCGTTCCAAACAGCAGCTATCCACCTCTAAAAGCAATGACCGCATTTATTGTGTTACGTCTGCTCTCTCTGAGGCGCAAGTAATTTATTACATATGAAAATTACATTCAGTGGCTTCTCCTAGTTTATCCTAGATCTTAGAGATATTCAGTGCCAGTTTATCAGGAAGTGACGATTTTGTTCTCTTTGACTCGTTGGATGGAAACGGTGCTTTATTCGCAAATGTGTTATGCGATAATCCAGTTTTGCGCATAAGTTAAATTTGCATCTTTGGATGGAAACATAGCTTCAGAGAAGGGTCTAAATTCTCCCGTGTCAGACATAAGAGCATCTCCTGTCCGTTTTTACCTTGTTATATGTAGCTTTGTTTTTCTGGCTTACCTCACAGGAAGTGCCGTCATATCCGGGAGGACACTGGCACACCTCCACAGCGCGGGCCTTAACGCCGCTGCCAGAGCCTTCAGCAGCCACACTCATGCTCACGCGACCCAACCTGAGGCAGACACACAGAGAGAGAGGATATCACTGCACAGGATACTGCTATAGGGCTGTCAGTTGATTACAATGCTTAATTGTGATTAATCGTATAATTCGGTTAATAGCTAAAGAGTTAATAACAGGCTTGGTTTAATAATTAGGTCCAGCAGTTTGTGGGAATTCAGGCCTATTCTTACAAACCTATTCTATATTACTCAACTGCATCAAAACACATGCTGAAATACAAACACACCATGATAAGATAATATAATGATATAATGCAGAGGTTTCCTGACACAACAGCGCTCTGCTGGCGTTCACATTAACATTTCTACTGTATGTGATATTTATCTTGTTGAGCTCTAATGAAGATTATATTTAACCATATAAAGAGTACAAATGACTTGACTGTAGTTAAACGTCTAGGTTTGAGTGTAAATAAATAAACTGTGTGCGTGTGGCTCTGATTGCTTTTAATCTACTCTGAAACATCAAATCAGTTTAAAATCTGATTGTAAAAAACAGAAAAGAATGAACCAGTTATCACAGATAAATGCATTAATGGTGTTAAATATTTGATTAATTGCATGTGTTACCTTTGTCAGCCCTAATGCTTATACCAATCTATGGTCTATAGCTGGGGTTCCATTCAACTTTCTAAATCATTCCCAGAAATAGTCTGAAACATCTTGACTTTACTTCTTTATTGAAAACCTTGCCGTGCTTGCCGTGCTTATTAAAGAATAAATTATGCATAAAAGTTCAAAAATAAAAATAAATAAACTTTAGATATCAGTCTGCATATGTGACATTGGTCATGATCATCTTTGGTATCTCTTTGAATGCATCTTTCATGAAACATATCCATATTGAACAAAGCACATACAGAAGACCGGAAACAATGTGACCTGTTTTGCAGAATATGGAAGTGTTTTATGCATAACCCCTGTTGAAAGTAAAGTATTCAGTGACTGTTATGAAGGATGGATGCTGAAACCCTTGTGAATAACGTCAAATCTCAGGTTCACAGTCAAACGCCTCAAACAAGTCTAAGAGAGATGATTTATCCAGTATTGTTTTTTATGGTAAAACAGATGCAATATTAGATTTGATCAAAACAGATGTCTGTGACTCTAATAAATCAAATGCTACATCAAACCCTAAACTTTGCTGTTGTCATGACAATCCGTGTGCATCTTGTCTTCTGTCAGCTGTGTATGAGAATAAACAAGCAGCAGACATATTAAGGCAAATAGTGTTTTATATGTAAATATCCAGTGAGATTTTTGTCTGACAACAGCCAAGTGCTCCACACAGAGATCTGATCTGATCGTCATCAGTCTGTCTGGAATGACGTGAAGAAACAGAACAAACTGAGACAGACTCAATCCAGAAGAACTGTGGAGACGTCGCCAAGATGCTTCAAGAAAGCTTCTTGCAAAGCTAAAGTGCTGTTAAAAGTTTTAGGCACTTGTGTAAAAATGCTGTCAAATGAGGATGCTGTCAAAAATAATGCCATAAATAGATTTTCTTTATCAATGAACTTCTATTAACTAAATTAAATCAACATTTGGTGTGAGCATCCTTTGTGTTTAAAGCAGCTTTTGCCCTCGGTGCACTTGAGCATAGTTTTTCAAGCTTTGCAGGAGGTTTCTCGAAGCGTCTTAGAGACGTTCTCCACAGTTCTTCTGGATTGAGTCTTGTCTAAGTTGTTACTGTTTCTTCATGTCATGATTCCAGACAGACTGATGATGATCAGATCAGATCTCTGTGTGGGAGCACAAAAATCTCACTGGATTATTACAATTAATAGCAAAATGAATGTTTGGAAATGTAAACTGATATTTCCTACTGACACACTACAGCAAAAATAGAATTAACATTTTTTAACTGGTGAAAATACTAGTGTTCTAATCATTTGGCCACCACTGTATATATACATTTTAAATATGTTGCATGCATGTTGCAGCAGCTTCTGTGTTGCCTTCACAGTCTACAGACAAATGAAGAAAATGTTCAGAATTCCAATTTATGATAAATTATTTGAATTCTGGATGGAACCAATCTGTGCTCTGGCTCTGGATCCAGGCCAAAATCCTGACCTGTGGTTGAGTGTGTGTGTGTGTGTGTGTGGAGAGAGAGAGAGAGAGAGTGTGTGGTTGTCGTGTGTGTGTGTGTGTGTGCCTGCGACGTGCAGTGCACCTGTAGATGGCGCTGTGTTCCTGAGTGTAGGAGGCCCGGAGCAGCAGACGCTGGATGTTGTTGAGGACGCTGTGGAAGTCTCTCTTACTGACAGCCAGTCCTGAGGCCTGATGCCGAAAGCTCTCTGGCAGGAGATCTATCCTGCGCTCAGCTGTGGAGAACGGATACACCGCGACCCCAGAGCTGCTGTCAATCAACCTCAGCCCGCCGCCCTGAAGAGAGAGAAACACATCAACCTTCCTCCTGTCCGTCATCACATCAGGAGCAAAACTGCTGTCGTTCAGGAAATTACACACTGGCTAAGCAACAGCAGCAGTTATGTGTGCGTCTTTACTGAGCTGTGTACTTAGCTTTACAATTTGTCCCCATAATTGAGCTAGTAACAAAACCTCTCTTCCAAGACATGTAGTATAATAATTATAATCAGCTTTATATACAAGACGTCTTTGGTATGTTCTCAAACAAAGTGACTGTGTAAGTGTGGGTTTAGTTTGTTTAATCTGACCCCACATATGAACTAATATGACAAAACCTCATCTCCATTTGCAAAAAAACAATTCATTTATCATATAAGATTAAATTAGCATTTTTATTAGGCTCCTATGAAAATAACATTTGACTTTTTTGAAAATAAGGCATTCAATAACTGACCAATAACCTTTTATTTGCCATTAAAATGAAATTACTGAACCTAAACACAGGCCACTGATAAAAATGCTTATTTAAAAGAAAAATCTCAGACAAACTTTGTGCAGATTGGGCTATGAAATTATACACCACAAACTACCCACCAACACACACACACAGATTATATATATATACAGTATTTATGCTTTTTCATAAAAACAAATTTTTTCACATTTAATTTAATTTTTTTATTGTTTGTTGTGTTTACGGTTAGTCAATATAATTATTCTTTACATAAAAAGAGGTAAAAAGTGGTTTTGTTTCATTTAGGTAGTCTGTACAGTGTGTGTGTGAGAGACGTGTGTGTGTGTGTGTGTGTGTGTGTGAGATGTGGTGTGGTGGGGGTGTGTGGAGAATAAGGTGATTTATAAAGAGGCATGTGATGTGCATATAAAGGATAAGATATATTGTTTTGATGGAAGGAGGAATATTTTCAGGAAATTATGTTTAATAAATAGTGAAGAATTGTGTGAGTGTGTGTGTGTGTGTATGTGTGTTATGTGTATGCATGCATTGATGCAATAACAGGTAACCCATATATCTCCGCTCTGACATTGTGAGCAGACTCATCCTAGAGCATTATGGGATACGATTCATTCGGCTCATTTATTTACCACCACCACACAGACTGCTGGGAAAATCAGGCTATATTGACATGCACTAGCACAAACACACACTCACACACACACACACTCACCACTAGAAGAATGAGGATTTATGGGAGCTGGACTCTCTATTTACACAGAGTTAATGAGGTATGCACATGCAAAACAGGGCTTAACGAACAATAATTACCTGTCATACACACATGAGCCGGGCACACACGCACGCACACAAACAAACACACACATACAAACACACAAACACACACATTACACTAACATCTTTCCGATCTACAAAGGACGGAAGATTATCACAATGTCAGCAAAGAAACTTAAAGTGTCTCTCTCTCTTTCACACACACACACACACACACACAGGTTTATTGCATGCAGTAAAATAACAAGACAGGATTTCCCAGAGGAAAATCTCAGGAGCTCAGGAGACCTAATGGAGTTTTTTAGAGGTTTTTCTAAAATAAAAATAGACACAAGTGAGACAATTGCTGAAAAACAGCATAAATAGCATAAAAAATTATTGTATTTTATATTTAGTTATTTGTTTTTCCTGCTGGTCACCATATGTTTATTAGATGTATTTGCTATCTATATTTAGAATTATAATTAATATTTGAACCAGTGTTAGTGTCATTAATATACTATTGTGAATTTGTTAATATTTTGAATTAGATTTTTTTCTTAAATTTTCTGCTTTCATGTTCATTTTTTGTAATTTGTGTTTTTGTATAGTAAAATGTCTATTTAATTTTTAGGACTTTTTATTAGGTTTTTTATTTAGTATACTAAATAACTAAATTCAACTAAATAAAATAAGAAATGTTGCCCTGCATCTAGCTGAAATAAAATAAGTTTATTATTTTATTTTAGGTATGTTTTTTTCATTTCAAATAAATATTTTTTCATGGTTTCAGTTTTAGTTAAATATATACACTGAACAAAATTATAAATGCAACACTCTTGTTTTTGCCCCAATTTTTCATGTGCTGAACTCAAAGATCTAAGATTTTTTTTCTATGTACACAAAAGGCCTATTTCTCGCAAATATTTTTTCACAAATCTGTCTAAATCTGTGTTAGTAAACACTTCTCCTTTGCCAAGATAATCCAACCACCTCACAGGTGTGACATATCAAGATACTGATTAGACAGCATGATTATTGCACAGGTGTGCCTTAGGCTGGCCACAATAAAAGCCCACTCTAAAATGTGCAGTTTTATCACACAGCACAATGCCACAGACAGTGTTCAAACTATACCGTGGACTTTGGGGGAGCCCACTTGTTTTTTTTTTTTATAACGGGGGGGTTTGTGCGCTTGCGCGTGCCTCAAAAAAGGACTTACAATGACTTACAAAGATACATAACAGCTACAAGAGTATGCACTACTTGCTTTATGCAAGCAATATATAGGATAAATCACTATACAGGAGTTACCCTATTATACTTTATCGACACAAATCGATAGGTGAAACAACAAAAAGCCACCCACAAATAGTCTATAAACAAAACATCAGGCTGTCTGAGTTCACATAAACAAAGGTTAAAGTTACTCGTCGTCAGGCTACAGAAGTATACCATAATTAACAATGTTATTAGGCCTAACTCCGTTCAGTTAGGCCTAAGACATCGAGAGTCATGCAGACTTATAACAACCCAGCCACAACACATAACTGTGAATAACATGCCTTTCCTTAACACAGAATCGACCACAGAGTTCAGCGTTTATATTTTTTCTACGAATCCTTGAGTTAACATGAGTGGAATTTGCACCGCAGCTCCCCCACACCTTGATGATCATGACAAGAATAGCATGTATGGTTATCTTTATTGAAGTGAATTAGGTATAAATCACCGCCATGCATGAATGAATGATATTTTTGCAATTCTACACATAATAATCCACGATGATCACATTACACAAAACTGAAATTGCACATCAAAATAACACAGTCAATATTTTTTTAGACCCCCAAAATTTCACAAATCACGTTTTCAGGGGAGCCCATGTCTTATTAATGGGAGCCGAGCTCCCCCTAGCTCTCCCGTAGTTCGCACCCTGGCCACAGATGTCGGAAGTTTTGAGGGAGCGTGCAATTGGCATGCTGACTGCAGGAATGTCCACCAGAGCTGTTGCCCGTGAATTGAATGTTAATTTCTCTACCATAAGCCGTATCCAAAGGCGTTTCAGATAATTTGGCTGTACATCCAACCGGCCTCACAACTGCTGACCACGTGTAACCACACCAGCCCAGCCCAGGACCTCCACATCCAGCATCTCCACCTCCAAGATCGTCTGAGACCAGCAACCAAGACAGCTGCTGCAACAATCGGTTTGCAAAACCAAAGAATTTCTGCACAAACAGTCAGAAACCATCTCAGGGAAGCTCATCTGCATGCTCGTCGTCCTCATCGGGGTCTCAACCTGACTGCAGTTTGTCGTCGTAACCAACTTGAGTGGGCAAATGCTCATATTCGATGGCGTCTAGCACTTTGGAGAGTGTTCTATTCCGGTGAATCCACGGTTTCAATGACAGGGAAGATGGCAGACAGCGTGGGTTATGGCGTCGTGTGGGTGAGCGGTTGTGATGTCAACGTTGTGGCTACAAGTGGCCATTGGTGCGCGGGCGGTATGGTATGGGTAGGATTGTTATGGACACTGAACAAGGGTGCATTTATTGAGGGCATTTTGACTGCACCAGAGATTACTCGTGACGAGATCCTGAGGCCCATGTTGTGCCATTCATTCACAAACCATCCCTATGTTGCAGCATGATTAATGCACGGCCCCAATGTGCAAGGATCTGGGACACAAATTCCTGGAAGCTTGAAAACATCCCATGTTCTTGCATGGTCAGCATACTCACCGGACATGTCAGCCATTGAGTATGTTTGGGATGCTCTGGATCGGCGTTAACGACAGCGTGTTCCAGTTCCTGCCAAAATCCAGCAACTTCACACAGCCATTGAAAAGGAGTGGACCAACATTCCACAGGCCACAATCAACAACCTGATCAACTCTATGCGAAGGAGATGTGTTGCAATGTGTGAGGCAAATGGTGGTCACACCGGATGCTGACTGGTTTTCGGACCCCCCCCCGGAACCCCCAGTACAGTAAAACTGCACATTTTAAAGTGGCCTTTTATCGTGGCCAGCCTAAGGCACACCTGTGCAACAATCATGCCGTCTAATCAGCATGTGACATGCACACCTGTAATGAATTAGTCCACTGAAGGCGAGCGTAGTGAGAACCCAAGTGTAGTTTATTTACAGGTGATCCAAACATTCAAACATAAAATGAAGATAGAGCACGATGGACTTGACGAGGTATGAACCAGATTGCTTTGGTGGCATTAGAACAGGAATTGCTGAGGCATGAACAGAACTTGACGAGGCATGAACAGACTAGACTCACCGACAGCGTGTTACAACATCAATACACGACGAGAGACGATGGCAACAAGAGGGCTACTTATGGCAAATACTAAGGGTCACATGACAAGAATCAACCAATGAGAGACAGGACACATGACTAAGACAACAATGAGAACATGGGAAAATGAACCAAAGAACCAATTAGAACATAACACACAGACAAGGGTAGCACATGACATGATCACATGAGGAGCAAGGAAACACATGACAAACAGGAATTTAAATACGAGCAGGAATCAAAGAAAAGACTATGAACACCAAAACAAGGCCCAATTAACACACCCTGACAAGCTGTGAGGTGGTTGCTGGATTATCTCGCAAAGGAGAAGGCTCACTGACCAGATTTAGGACAGATTTGTGCACAATAGTGTGGAGAGAAAGAAATAGGAGTTGTGTACATATTTGATATATAAGTCTTAGATCTTCGGCTTCAGCCATGCAAAATGCAGGGCAAAATAAACAAATATTGTGTGGCTTTTATGAAATTTTGGTCAGTGTAGTTCAGTCATGAAACTCTGGATGGCGCATTCTGACGGGGTGTTAACCAAACTGATGATATTCAGAGAGTTAAACGACTTGGCACAAGCCGATTGGTTCATGCTGCATATGCAGCAAATTAGCTTACTGCCTTGCATTTATATGGCAGGCTAGCATTCACTTGAGATTCCTGCAACACGCTTTCAGAGTTTCTCTGAAACCCTACACCTTCCCCAGCTCCACCTGTATAGATCTGCTACGGGTTATTTTAATATGCTATTTGTGCAGCAGCAGTTTATCTTAAATACTCATGTCACTGTATCGCCATATGCATTGGCAGTAGCAAGTTCCTGTACTTGCTTGCAGCAGCAGCAATAATCTACAAAGTAGCAATTCAGCAGCAGCAGTGTAGCAGATCTGTTCCACCAAGACTAAATACATTAACATTGTCATATCCATCACCATGCTAAAATGTTCAGAGAGTTGTCATGATTGAACTATAATAATGCTGTCATTATCATTTCAGTCAGGAGTTTAAAGGTTGGTTGAAGCTGTACTCTGCAGGACCGGAGCTCAATAACCCTGATTTAGATGTGGCTGAGTCTAAAAAGAAAATTCTGCCAAAAAATTGAATAAACCAAATATTAGGAGAGTGCTTTTCTGCTGAGACTAAATAAAGGAGAATACGCCGTGTGTCAGCTGAGCTAAGTAGACACAAATTACACAAACAGGTATGTGGAGCGTGCTTTTACACACACGCAGACGTAAACGCTCCTGCGAGCTCGTGAAAAAACTCACGCAAACACAAACACAGCTGCGCGACACCACAAACACACGCATTCACACTCACAAACAAACACAGTCGCAGACATTAACAGCTGCACATCTACACTATGATTCGTCTGAATGATTCAGACGGCATGCTGGGCTCTGAGACGCACACACGGCGGATAGTGAAGGGATCTCTGGGTAAAGGTGAGGTCGTTTAGTGTGTAAGAACACACAGATACAGTACAAACCCTGCGGCTCGGACTCTCTCATGTGCTGCGTTTCAAAGCACCCAAAGCCCAAATTAAATACTGCCTTCTTTTATATTAGGACATATTCTGCACAAAAATGCATTCATTTGATATGCTGTTGACATATTACAATAATTCCTCACATTTTAATATTTTTGTTTTGTTTGTTTTTTGCAGAAATTACATCTAGTACATGTGTGTCCCTTTCCTTTAGGCATTTCTACAAAAGGTTACAGTACAATGAGTGACTGTTTAGGCAAAGTTTATTAATGTTGTTTACATTGTTTAATGTTGTTGTTTTTTTGTTTTTTTTTTACAAAAGAAAAAGTTAAATTAAAAATATTGCTGCAAGCAGCAATTAGGTGGCCAAGCAGCTGCAGGTATACAGTAAGTTATTCATGATCCAAAGAACACAAGGACAGCAGAACTTTTCTGAGGTTATCAGCACTTTAACCCTACTTTACAACTCTGTCCCACAAAGTTTACCGTGACCCTCGGGACAATCCCAAAGTCTCCCATTAATGTTCACTTTAATAAGTAAATTCTTGGATGAGGTCTCACAATGGCTAAGTAAATCCTGTTTGCATCTGTATGTCAAGAAACTGTAAGCATGCTTTTTTTTCACAGAAAGGGTAAAGTTTCATGCTAAAGCAGAAGTACGTGTCCAAGGACAGAAATTAATTTCAATATTTAGGAATAACAATTGATTCTCAGCTTTCTTTTTAAGGTGAAGAAAGTGGTTAATAGAATGAAATTCAATTTAGCCAATTTTAGGTTCATTAGAAACAGCTTAACCTAAGAGGCTGTGATGTTATTCATGAAAGCTATGATTCTGCCGCATATACATATTGTATGTCTACTTGTACACGAACATGCAAGTCTGATCTTGAGACTGTTGAAACTATGTATTTATAAGCAAGCTCTTATGAATTAGATAAAAAGCTAAATAGTTTCCATTATTGTGGTATTTTAGTTATGTATTATTTTTTCAAGCTGGTAACACATGATACAATTTGCTGATTTATTGTTGTTGTTGTTAAGATTCTGATTTTGCTTCACATTAAGGAGTGCCTAAATCAGATATGAGGAAGGAACACAAGAGCAAAATAAAAAGTACTTTTAGTCAGTTATCATTTGCCTTTAAAAGAACTCATGACTGGAATAGACCTCCAATAGAATTAAAACGTATAAAAAGTCATAGTGGTTACAAACAAACAAACAAACAGATAAATAAATGTTCACAATTTTAATTTGACATTATTTATTTATTTATCTGTTTGTTTGTTTGCTTGCTTGCTTGTTTGTAACCACTATGACTTTTTATACGTTTTAATTCTAATTCTATACATAATAATTTAAATGAATGAGTAAATTGTCAAGGCACAGCATCACTTTCTGACTGGTCTCTTCACAGCCAAATCTGCCTGCAAGACAACCATACAGAAAATCAAAAAAATCTGCTTATGAACTTCTGACCGGCAGATATTTGAACCAAGATTCAGAAGAGGTCAAGTAAAAGCTGTAGGATGAGTTCAAAAAACAGTTTTCAATTAAATTGTTGGAGAGAAACATTTAGTTTAGTTTCAAGGCCTAAAGGTTGAGAGAGTCCGCCTGCATGTTTCATGATGAATCACAACAGCACAGAGTTCAAAGAAACCATTAGTTCGCCTCGATCCTATCAAACTCAGTGTGAACCTGTTTGTGATTGTGCAGACGTACCTCTATGATGACATCAGGAGCGCTGATGATGGGAATGGGGTCGTCTTTGCTCTCTGTGTCATAAGAGAGCGAGCCTCCATATGCCAAGAGCTGCAAACGCAAACACACACAAACAGCAGCGAGGGTCAGCAACCGTGTCTGCTTTCAAGAAGAGGTCGAAAACAAGTTCAACACGCAGTGATTATTGATGAAGCCACACACACACACCTCTGCCTCTCTGAATAAAGCCGAGTGTTATTGAGTAATGTTACGCTGCAGGGCAAATCAGTGCGGTTAAATCAGACCAGCACACTGGGGGAGGAACTCCAGCTCCAGCGGGGAGAGCTACACTTCACCGTGTGCTTTCTGCATCCAGTGCTGGCTTTCTACACACACACGCATGCATACTCCTACACTTCACATCTCGCAAGATTGGCTTGGGTTTTACTGCAGCGGCCTTTGAGTGCAGCATTCACATCCAAACCAAACATCGTCCCACTTTCATATGTTCTGACTGCTCATGTCTAAAGGAAAGAGGAGAGAAATTTTTCTCCTGACTATCACGTGACAAACTATTGATTTTTCAACTGTCCGGCAAGACTGAAATGACATTTGGGCAAATCGGTCAAGAAATGCCACATTTCATGCCAAAATCAATAGAAACAATATGAAATTATGTTTGGCTTGCACAAAATGAAGGATTATTTAAAGGGTTAGTTCACCCACAAATGAAAATTAGTCTGTGTTTTACTCACCCCCGAAGCATCCTAGGTGTGTATGACTTTCTTCTTTCAGACGAATCCAGTCGGAGTTATATTAAAAATTGTTCTGGCTATTCCAAGCTCTATCATTGCAGTCAGCGGGTGTTGCAGTGCTTCAGTCCAAAAGAAGTTAAATAAAAAGCGCCCATCCATAAAAAAAAGTGTCTCACATGGCTCCGGGGGGGGGGGCTCCTGTCCGGGGGTGAATCGATGCGTTTTTGTAAGAAAACTATCCATATTCAAAACACAATAATCACTTTAATCTAGCTTGCGCTCACAGTTGTACACGGAAGCAGCGGATGACGTAGGACGTCGGCGTTGCGCATGCGCTGCTAAGAAGTGACGAACGTGGAAGTACAGCAGAGAGATCGAAACAAAACAACGGTTACTAATTAGAAGTACAAAATGAGGATTTGCAAAGAAGAATGTCAGAGGATTTCGATATAAGCCAAGAGGAGACTTGTTTTCCTTTGCTAAAGTAAGGAAACTTTGCTTCCTTTGATCCTGTTAACAAACGTTGGTTTTCACGAGGCTCACCGGCGCATGCGCAACACTGAACTAATACGTCATGCTCCCGGAGCTGCTTCCGTGTACAACAGTGAGTGCAAGCTAGATTAAAGTGATTATTACGTTTTGCATATGGATATTTTTCTTACAAAAACACATTGATTCGCTACAGAAGGCCTTTTTTCACCCCCCAGAGCCGTGTGAGACACTTTTTTTATGGATGGGGACTTTTTATTTAACTTCTTTTGGACTGATGCAATGCAACACCCGCTGACTGCAATGTGGAGCTTGAATGACCAGGACAATTTTGTATCTAACTACGACGGGATTCGTCTGAAAGAAGAAAGTCATATACACCTAGGATGCCTCGGGGGTGAGTTAAACCACAGCCTAATTTTCATTTTTGGGGTGAACTAACCCTTTAAAGACCATTAAGATTGTGTCATTATTTTCAGGACAATTAAGTGCTATTTGTCCCGAATTCTCATTAATGCAAATAGATACACATTCTGTCTGTTACTGATTCCAAATTATATGACAAAAATTATAGTTAGTAACATAACCCATTATATTACATATTTTAAGTAATGTAATCAGATTACTTTTAGATTACTTTTGACCAAACTTGTTTATCACATTGATTTAAAAAGGATAATCTTGGTACCATGATAACACAAAAATACAAAAAGAACGAAAATGTATTCATGAATGTTATTCATTTTTATTAACAACATGAAGTGCATTAACCATTATAATACATCAAGGTTTCCCAATCTGGGTTTGCGAAAGAACTGCCGGGGGTTTATGAGTTGAATGAAAAGCTAATAATTACCGTATTGACCCGAATATAAGACGTTGTTTTTTTCTTGGAAATACATCTGAAAAAAAAAACAGTCGTCTTATATTCAGGGTCTAGACCAGGGATGGCGAACGTCGGTCCTGGAGAGCCGCAGCCCTGCAGAGTTTGGTTCAACCCTAATCAAACACACCTGAACACGCTAATCATGGTCTGAACTGTTACTAGGGAGCTACAGGCAGGTGAGTTTTAATTAAGGTTGGAGCTGTACTCTGCAGGGCTGGGCTCCCAGGACCGGAGTTCGCAACCCTTACACCCACAACAATAGGTGGCGCCAAATACACATAAAACGAGTGTGCCATGAAATACGTAATGCGTGTTGTAAAGATAGCGAATAAAAACAAAAGAAGCAGAAAAGCTTACAGCTGCATGAGTCGTGACGGTCACATTAGCCTGATGGGACCAAACTCTCTTTGTGATTTTAAAATGTAAGACAGTACCCAGATTTGAAGACTACAGTAAGATTTAACTTCTACTGTTAATAAGATTTTGGTAGGCTACTATTAGATGGATAGCCTAAATGTCCTCATTCAGATGGGATACCTGTTTTTATTTTATTTTATTTTTTTATGGTAAATCAAAAAGTGATATTTTAAATGTGATTGTTGGTACATTTGACCAGTTTTTATCATACTTTCAAAACAAAAATTAAAACAGGATAAATATGCAATATGAAAATAACTGAAGACAAAAAGTGTTTTACTGAGAAAAAACAAGATTTGGTTTTTAAAAAGCCTTTTTCCAAAAGGTACATCTGGAAAAAGGGGGGTTGTCTTATATTCGGGCCAATATGGTAATTAAATCATAAAAATGTTAAATTAAAACAAATAATTTTAAAATGAATCCAAATAAAACACTAAGCGAAAAAATTTAATATTTTATTTGTTTACCTGCATGTCACGAGACCACGTCAGATAACCAATGAACATGCAAATAGTTAAAATGTTTATTTTAAAATCTCAGGGGTACTTCAACTAAAAATGCGTTAGGTGAAAGAGGACCAGATGACAAAAAAGGTGGTGAATTTGTGCATTTTAATGTGTTTGAAGGACAAATGCTTTCCAAATGAATACATGGTAAATTAACCGATAATTCAAATAAAAATGAATGTTCATCAGTAGTTGATGCAATGTTGAAATGGTTTTTTGTAAATCCAGTGCTCAAATGCTGTGTAGCACCTGACAAATGACTGACCTCTGTGTGAATCTCCACAAAACCTGAAGACTTTCTGAGTTTGTATAAGCGCTAAAGATTTTAAATACCTCTTGTTTTGTCATATTGAATCGTTTTCCTCTTTCTGCGCATATTGTGTAAAATAGTAAAACATAGATAACGTATCGTCTGATGTATGGTGTACCGAGATTTCACTCCTCTCAATAGAGTTCTTGTGTAAGTGTCTCGATTCTATTTAACGTGTTTTGCTCTCGTCCCACTTCCATACGCTTTCTCTTTTTCTTTCCCCCCCCCATGTCCCACCAGTTCTGTTGCTCCCCCTCGTTTCTCATTGCTTGGACACAATCCCTCTTAGTAATCGATGGTCCTTATCATTCACGATTCATCTTCACTGATAGAGTCTTGTCATGCTTTGTGTTTGCAGTCATGATCATAAAGACTGTTGTGCTTAAAACACCAAACAAATGGGCCATAAAGGTTGCAGATGTTGCTGCTAAACAGGCTTCCTTTAGGCTTGTACTAAACACAGCTCAACACATATTTCACTAGACTGTTTTATGAACTAGAGGATACAGACATTAAAAAAGAAGTAAAAGATAATTGCAAGATTGTTTATTCATTTACTGTAGCCTACACAAATTATATTAGTCCGTATAATAATGGGTGTTCACACTATTTGTATAACTTTCAGCCCGAGCTCCAGTTTCGTGTTCATGGACTTATAGTTTGTGTGTTCCTGTTTCCTTTGCTATAATCACTAGTTTGATTCCATAGTTATTAATTATCATCATCACTTGTGTCTTGTTTAGTTGCCAATTAGCTAATCACCCTTGCATATTTAACCATATTTAATACTTTGCAGTTTTATATGCATATGGAAAACTTTGCGGTTGTGAAACCGCAAAATGGGTCCATATTTTATTTGTGAACTATGTTTTTTAGTTCACACAGAGACGTTCACACTATGTTTTCAAAAACTTGCATTTTAAAACTTGTTTAGAGCAGCCAAATGCATAAACAGTTTTCCATTTTTAGTTGAAAGCATTATCGTGTAAACACCCCTAAGTTCCCATTCAGTCAGTCACGTTCAACGTTACGTCAGTGACTGACGAATTGGGATCTCGCCCGAGAGCCCAATCACCTTCGAGTGTTAACTAAACAAGCCAATGACAGTTGGCGTGCGTGTTTCGCCACGCGCACCCCGCCCCGCAGCGCGGTTATAAAAGGAGAGCGCGTGCAAACGCACATCAGCTTTTCGCTTCGGAGCCGAGCCTTCTACAGGACGAATCTCCGCGAGTGTTCGAGAAACAGCTGGCGTTGGTGTGACGGCGTATCAGCGGGGGTTGCCATCCAGGCTGCTGAAACCTCGGCGGGCTGCAGCTTTCATTCTGCGGTCTCGCCGCGACCTCCCCTGGGCGCTCCAGCGCTCTCTAAAAGAGTGTTTCCTTTAAAAAAAAAGAGCAAATTCTAAAAGAGCTACACGAGCGACGGGCGTCTTTTTAAAGATGGCTTCCCGCTCGTGCGTTTCTGGATGCGGTCGTTTCCTGCCTTCATCTGACGGTCATGATCACTGCCTCTCGTGCTTGGGCTTACAGCACACTGAAGCAGCGCTCATGGATGAGTCATGTTCTCACTGCGGGAACATGACCATCGCGACATTGCGGTCCAGATACCTCCTCATTAAACGGGGGGGTATCCCCCTTGCCATGCCCCGCTCTAGCTCCTCTGGTTCTCGGAGGGCTACTTCGGTTCACGGTCAGGGAGACCTGAGGGTTACGGTGAGAGCTTCCCCGTCGAGTACGTCTCCGCGGGCCTCTCATTCCTCGAGCATGTCGCACCACCTGGTGCTTCCGGACGAGTGTGCTGGGTCCTCGGACAGGGCGGGGTCTAGCATCTTGTGCGGGGGACAGGCAGAGGACAGGATGTCGGTCGTTGCATCGGAGGGCGAGCTAGGCTCTGGATATGAGGATTCGGCTGCGCTGCCACCGTCAGGTAGAGTGGCGTTGCCCGAGTCAGATCCAGAGCTGACCGCTATGCTTTCCCGGGCCGCTGAGAGCGTCGGGCTGCACTGGAGGCCTCCGCCTCCTCCCGAACGCTCGAGGCTGGATAATTGGTTCCTGGGGGCGCAGGCCGGGCGTCGGCAGCCGCCTCCGGTTCCATTCTTCCCGGAAGTGCATGAGGAGGTTACAAAGTCTTGGAAGGCACCTTTTTCTGCCCGAAACAGACTTGGTGCCTCCTCCGTCCTCACCACCCTCGACGGGGGGGCGGCCCAAGGGTATGTGGACATCCCTCCGGTCGAGCGCACGATTGCCATGCAGCTCTACCCGCAAAGCGCCGCCACCTGGAGAGGTAGTCCACGCCTTCCGTCCAGGGCCTGTAAGTTCTCGTCCGCTCTGACGGCTAAGGCTTACAGTGCCGCTGGACAGGCCGCTTCCGCCCTGCACGCCATGGCCCTCCTGCAAGTCCACCAGGCCAAGGCGTTGAAGCAGTTGCACGAGGGTGGTGCTGACTCAGGTGTGCTGCAGGAACTGCGCACCGCGACGGACCTCGCGCTTAGGGCGACGAAAGTCACGGCGCAGGCCCTGGGTCAGACGATGTCCACATTGGTGGTCCAGGAGCGCCACCTATGGCTGACCTGGGCAAATATGAGGGAGACCGACAAGCCCACCTCGCCACCCCCCCCTCTGGACTCACCATCCCAGAGCCCCCCCCCCCCCGGCCATATTCGGCGAAGCGGTGGAGGGCTTTGCCCAACAGTTCTCCACCGCACAGAAGCAGACGGAGGCGTTCCGACACATCCTGCCCCGGCGGTCTGCTGCTGTCCGCACCCCACCGCCGGCTGCAGCCCCTCTGTCTGCTCGTCGCCGAGGGCGCCCGCCTGCGGCCTCCACCTCCGCTCCGGCAAGGCCACAACAGCAGCCTTCACAACGGACGCAGCGTGGAGCTGGCCGCAGGAAAAAGGCGCAGCCCACCTCCTCCCCTGCCAAGCCCGTGAAGCGCCAAACCAGGCGGCGTCCCTGAGACGGGCGACCAGGAGCTCTTGGATCCTGCTCTTCAGGAGATGGTGACCGCACCACTCCTTCCCCCGGAGGAGGGCCGGGTGGAGAATCTTATGTTCCCTTTTGTTTTTGTTCCGCCACTGGCTACCCAGCCAGTGGTACCCAAAACTTCAATAAAAAGAGACAGTTTCCGTTGTCCGTGGTCCCAAATGAGGGTTTGAGGACGCGGTGAACGAGGGACAAAGTCTCCAGCAGCCGCGCCACCCTCTCCCTGGCGCTAGTTCTTGGCAGCAGGGTTCAGTTTTCAAGCGACGCACGCCTCCTCACGAAGCACCTGACAGCAAGTTGGAGCCAGTTAGTCGACGCGCTGCGCACTCAGACCCCACCCTGGGACGCGTGGCCTCCCGGGTTGGGTCCCTGTGTTCCACCTTGCTGCCCCACTGTGGGTACGTCGGTGGTTTCCCTAGTTCTGCTTGTTCGGTCGCTGGGGGCCTGGTTAGCACTCCCGAGGCCGTCTCGCTGGCTCTTGAGAACCATCAGACTCGGCTACGCGATTCAGTTCGCCCGGCGCCCTCCCAAGTTCAGGGGCATTCGGTTCACCTCTGTGCCGGGCAAGGATTCTCCTGTCTTGCGTGAGGAGATCGCGGTCCTGCTAGCGAAGGACACGATACAGCAGGTCCCTCCAGCTGAGATGAGGTCGGGCTTCTACAGCCCATACTTCCTCGTACCCAAGAAAGGCAGTGGGTTACGACCAATCCTGGAACTGCGCGTACTGAACCGGGCCCTTCACAAGCTCCCGTTCAGGTTGTTGACGCAGAAACGCATCTTTCAATTCGTCCGTCCTTTCGATTGGTTTGCAGCAGTCGACCTCAAGGACGCGTACTTTCATGTCTCAATTCTCCCTCGACACAGACCGTTTCTCCGCTTTGCGTCCGAAGGGCGAGCATATCAGTACAAGGTCCTCCCCTTCGGGCTATCCCTGTCGCCTCGTGTCTTCACCAAGGTCGTGGAGGCAGCCCGCTTCTTTTTTTTTTTTTTTTTTTGTTCCATTGAGGGAAGGGGCATTCGCGGTTCTCAAATACCTTGACGACTGGTCATACTGGAAAAGTCCCGAGCGAGTGTCGACCAACAGGGATATGGGGCTCCGCACCTCAGCCGATTGGGGATTAGGGTCAATGGGAAAAGAGACAATCTCTCTACGGTGCGAGGATTCTTTTCTCGGCCATGGAGCTGGACTCGGTCAACTCTCGGCACGTCTATCATATGAGCGTGCGCAGTCGATGCTGAACTGCCTGGGGTCCTTCCAGTGCAAGACGGCGGTTCCACTGAGACAATTTCAGAGGCTCCTGGGGCATATGGCATCCGCAGCCGCTGTCACGCCGCTCGGGTTGCTTCATATGAGACCGCTTCAGCATTGGCTTCACGACCGGGTCCCGAGATGGGCATGGCGACACGGCACTTACCGGGTTTCTGTTACCCCGTTCTGCCGTCAGACCCTCAGCCCATAGACAGATCTCGCCATTCTTCGGACAGGGGTGTCCCTTGGGAAAGTATCCAGGCATGTTGTTGTATCAAAAGATGCCTCTGCCAGGGGCTGGGGTGACATGTGCAATGGGAATGCAGCTGCGGGGCTCTGGTCGGGGCCCTGACTGCAGTGGCATATCAACTGCCTCGAGTTGCAAACAGTATGGCTTGCTCTGCGCCGCTTCAAATCGCTGCTACCCGACAAGCACGTACTGGTCCGTACGGACAGCACTGCGACCGTTGCGTACATCAACCACCAGGGCGGTCTACGCTCCCGTCGCATGTCGCAACTCGCCCGCCATCTCCTCCTCTGGAGTCAGAAGCATCTGAGGTCGCTTCGCGCCGTTCACATCCCAGGCAAGCTCAATCGAGCAGCCAACGAGTTCTTACGTCGGCCCGCCCTTCCGGGAGAATGGCGACACCACCCCGAGACAGTCCAGCTGATTTAGAGACGCTTTGGGGACGCTCAGGTAGACCTGTTTGCCTCCCGGACACGTCCCCATGCCAGTGGTTTTACTCACTGGCCGAGGGACCCCTCGGCACAGACACACTGGCATGCAGCTGGCCTCGCGGCCTACGCAAATACGCGTTTCCCCCAGAGAGCCTTCTCACACAGACACTGTGCAAAATCAAGGAGGACGAGGAGCAAGTATTGCTAGTGGCGCCGTATTGGCCCACTCGGACCTGGTTCCCAGAACTGATGCTCCTCGCGACAGCCCTCCTTGGCGAATTCCTCTGAGGAGGGATCTCCTTTATCAGAGAGGGGGCACCCTCTGGCACCAGCGTCCAGACATGTGGAATCTCCACTTATGGTCCCTGAACGGGACGCGGAGGTTCTAGGTGGGCTACCTCCAGCGATAGTAAACACCATCGCTTCAGCTAGAGCCCCGTCTACAAGACACGCTTACAGGCTGAAGTGGAACCTGTTCGTCGGTTGGTGCTCTTCCCGCCTGGAAGACCCCCGTAGATGCCCGATCGCAGTCGTGCTTTCTTTCCTGCAGGATGGCTTGGAGCGAAGGCTGTCTCCTTCCACCTGAAAGTGTAGGTTAGCCGCCATTGCCGCACTCCGATGGCAGTAGACGGTAAGTCTCTCTAGGGAAAGCCCCGACATGCTCAGCTGTTTCTAAGAGGGGCACGGAGGCTGAATCCTCAGCGCCCTAACCTGTTACCCTCTTCCGATCTCCTCGGTCCTCATGGCCCTGAAGGAGGAGCCCTTCGAGGCTCTGCAGTCAGTAGAGCTTAAGTTTATGTCGTTGAAGACAGTGCTCCTCACCGCTTTGTCCTCGTTCAAGAGGGTAGGGGACCTGCAGGCATTCTCGGTCGACGATTCGTGCCTAGAATTCGGGACGGGTAACTCTCACGTTGTCCTGAGACCCCGGCCCGGATATGTGCCCAAAGTTCGCACCACGCCTTTCAGGGATCAGGTGGTGAACTTGCAAGCGCTGCCCGGGAGGAGGCAGACCCAGCCATCGCTCTGCTCTGTCCCGTTCGCGCTCTGCGCATTTACGTGGACCGGACGCGGAGCTTCAGGACCTCAGACCAGCTCTTTGTCTGCTTCGGAGGACAGCAGAAGGGAAAGGCTGTCTCCAAACAAAGACTTGCCCACTGGTTAATGGAGGCTATAGTCTTGGCATACCAGGCCCCACGTTTACCATGCCCTTTTTTTTTTTCGGAGTGAGAGCTCACTCTACGAGAGGAGTGGAATCTTTCGTGGGCATTGGCGCGGGGCGCCTCGATAGCAGACATCTGTAGAGCTGCCGGCTGGGCGACGCCTAACACGTTTGCGAGATTCTATAATCTCCGTGTAGAGCCCGTGTCCTCTCGTGTACTCGCCTCAGGTAGGCAGTAACACCGGACCTGCTCGGTGTCGATCACGCTTGCTGCGCCATTCCCCTCTAAGGACCGGATACGTGCGCTTTTCTGCTTCTCAGTTCAGTTCCCCATGGCGAACCCTGTTGAAGTTCCACCCGCACCCTCGGCGGTCAGGCATGGCGGAGCACCAGACGCCAGGCTCAGCACTCATGTGCATGCCCAAGGTCAGCCCTTGTGCTGGGCTAGGTGCCCGTGTGTAGTGATTCCCCCTTCGGGTGATCCCACATGTGTATTCTTCCACGGTACGGCTCCCCTCACGGTAAGCCCGTGTCTTCCCCTGGCAGTCGTTCGCTGCCATCTCTGCAGTGTAGTGATCTCAACCCAGGTGGGTTGAGTCTACCGCAGAAACTTCCATATGTAGTACTGCCCTGGGCCAGTCCATATGTGTAATCCCACATGATACCTCCTATGTGCGGGATGTGGCTTCCGTAGCGTCCCAACTGGGTACGCTTTCCCAGGGTTATCCAATGCACCACTGTATGGAACAGCAATGGCGGACACCTCTGCCTAGCCGCTGCCCTATCTTCCGCCCCAGCTGGTGTGGGGGGGACTTGACGGCTTCCGCAGGGCACTGGAGGGGGACAGCAATAGTGGCGTTTTCCATACGGAACCCAATTCGTCAGTCACTGACGTAACATAGAAAGTGACTGACTGAATGGGAACGTCTAGGTTACGTGTGTAACCCTCGTTCCCTGAAGGAGGGAAAAGAAAAGTCAAATCCCGTCACCACAGTTGCTGTACCACCACTGTACAGCCGGGGCACGTAGTCTCGGCTCCTCAGCGAAAAAAAATGATGTGCGTTTGCACGCGCTCTCCTTTTCTACCCGCGCTGCGGGGCGGGGTGCGCAACGCAAAGATCGCACGCCAACACTTATTGGCTTATTTTGTTAACAATCGAAGGTGATTGGGCTCTCGGGCGAAATCCCAATTCGTCAGTCACTGACGTAAAGTCTCCGTTCCCTACTTCAGGGAACGAGGGTTACACAAGTAACCTAGACGTACTTCTTATGCAAAGAGCATGGTTAGAATATACAAATGTAGTGATGTTACTGATTCCAAAGTACATGACAAAAATAGCAGTTATAGTTAAACAATTACATTACAATTTAGCTACTAAAAAAGACTACTTTGATTAGTCTTAGATCATTTTTGAGCTAAATAGTTATCACATTGATTTAAATAGAATACAGTTTTGTACCATATTGATATAAAAATGCAAAGAAAAAGAAAATACATTCCATTCGTTGTTATTGACAACATGAAGTGCATTAGTAGGGTTTGTGAAGTTAATTGTTTGCTAGTTAATGAAAAGCTAATGGAATTAAGTAAATCAAATTGTAAAAAATTAAAATGATAAATGACTTTTATATAAATAATTGTTGACCGATGTATGTGACCATTAAACGTGTGATACTAATTATTACTAAATTGGTAATTTAATTATTAACTTTTTACCTTAAAATATCAGAGGGTACTTAAAGTAAATATATTAGGGGAAAGAGGTTTGGCATAAAAAAATGAAGACAAAAAAAGGGGAATCCCTGCTTTACATGGAAATAAGAAATAATGTAATTTTAATGTGTTTGAAAGACAAAAGTCTTCCAAAGACATACATTGGTTAACTAACCCAATGAATGAATGATAATTAAAATAAAAATGTATCTGTTCATCAGTAGTTGATGCAATGTTGAAATGTTGAGAAAACACTTCTTAAAATGTAAATGATTTTTGTAAATCCAGCGATTAAAACACACACGCGCGCACACCCACACACACACACACACACACACACACTCACACACACACACACAAACAGGGTTGCAACTGCAGGTTAGCACATTGAATGCTATGCAATTGTGCAAACATCACACTCTGTTACTGGATTACAGCTGAGGAGCAGGAACAAGCTCTGCTTCCTGATATCAATCAAGCTTTTGGCAGCCTCTTCAGCTCAATCAGTCCTTAGTGTTCAAGAATCACTTGATTCTGAGCAGTAAAAATGAATCATGCTCGAGTCACCTCAAACCACCTGTTTATTAACCGACTTGTTTAATCATTTAATGTGAATGAAATCATAACGTCCACTTTCCATTAAATGTGACCCTAAAGCACAAAACCAGTCATCAGGGTCAATTTTTCATATAAATAAGCTTTCCATTGATGTATGGTTTGTTAGGATAGGACAATATTTGGCCGAGATACAACTATTTGAAAATCTGGAATCTGAAGGTGCACAAAAAATCTAAATATTGAGATAATCGCCTTTAAAGTTGTCCAAATGAATTTTAATATATTTACGTTAGGACTTTTACAAAATATCTTCATGGAACATGATCTTTACTTAATATCCTAATGATTTTTGGCATAAAAGAAAAATATATAATTTTGACCCATACAATGTATTGTTGGCTATTGCTACAAATATACCCCAGAGACTTAACACTGCTTTTGTGCTCCAGGGTCACATATGGTCTACAAAAGTACTACCAGAAGAAAATGCAAGACTATACCATACACCATGGCATTTACATTATACTCAATGTTACTTCAACTAAGAAAGAAAACAAAGTTTATTATTTGTTAGTGAGAGTATAGAATGCAAAGAAATCGCAAATCAAAACCCGAATACTAAGACTGAGCATGAACAGATGTAGACTAAATGGGTAAAACTAAAGGGAGAGAGTGAAAATTAGAGCATCACCTCCGGCACATCTTACAGGAAATGAGAAACAGGCCGTCCGCTGGGCGCCTTAAAACTAGCGACAAGCAACTCCAGAGCACTCTGCCCTCCAACCTCTGCTGCAACCCCTCTCTCCACGAAATCAGCACCGTAACCTCTGCTCCTCCCGCTGTGTCTTTAAACCAAGCAGAGACCAGTGTGGGCCTGATATTGACCAGAGCCCACCTACAGAAAGGCACACTCACACACACACATGCACGGACGCACGCACACAGAAAAATCTCCACAAACAGAGTGTGGTTTGTTTGTGTTGTGCTTGTGACGTAAAGTTCAAAAGGCAACACGCATCTGGAAAGATGCATTCAGAGGAGCAGCACATGAACGCACACACAGTCTAACTCATACCACGTGTGAACGCCAGTGACCACTAAATATGTTGAGACTAGACGGGCGGAAACGCTTTCTTTACAAATTCTGATTTCTAACATGTTTATAAGATGTTTGTGACTCTGATTGTAGTGACATCATTTTGTCCCTGATGCTGCTGATGTTTATGTGATCAGAGACGATATTCACAGTATTACACCACCTCAAGTGCCTTATTGATTTTCTAAAAACACTTACTACATGATACAAACATTAACAGTTGCTATTAAACAAAAATACTGTCAGCTATGCTGTAAACATGATATGGTGGACAGGTCAAGGATGCTAGACACTGCAGATTATACATATACAGTTTACTCACATAAGGCAATATACTATAACTGAAATGGAGCAAAGGTACCCAGACTCTATTTTAATCATTCTTGGAGACTTTAACAAATCAAATCTCTCCCGTGAACTGCCAAAATACAAGCAGCACATTACGTGTCCCACCAGAGACAGCACTATTTTGGATCACTGTTACACAGCAATAAAGAATACATATCACTCTGTTCCAAGGGCAGCTTTGGGGCTCTCTGATCACAGCTTAGTTCATCTTATACCGACCTACAGTCAGAAACTGAAATCAGCTAAACCTGTATTAAGGACTGTAAAAAGATGGACTAATGAAGCAGAGCAGGATTTACAAGCTTGTTTTGACCTCACTGATTGGAGCGTCTTTGAAGCTGCTGCCACCGATCTGGACGAGCTCACAGAGACTGTAACATCTTATATCAGTTTCTGTGAAGATATGTGCCATTCCTACCAGGACAGTCTTATCATTTAATAATGATAAACCGTGATTTACTGGGAAACTCAAACAGCTTCGTCACACCAAAGAGGATGCTTACAGAAGTGGAGATAAAATCTTGTATAACCAGGCCAGGAACAGACTAACAAAGGAGATCAGAGTGGCTAAAAAAAACTACTCAGAAAAGCTGAGAAAAGAGCTTTCAGCAAACGATCCAGCGTCAGTATGGACTGGTCTGAGGAACATCACCATGTACAAGACACCACCCCCACAGCTTGCGGAGAATCAACAACTAGCTGACGATCTGAATGTGTTTTACTGCATATTTGAAAAGGATCATCTACCACCCCCCATCCACTCTGATCTGCACTTCACACATTCACCTACCACCCCTGCAACCCCCTCCCTCCCTCCCCCACCATTCAACCTTAAGGTCTGTGTAGAGGACGTGAACAAGGTCTTCAGGAGGCAGAAATCTAGAAAAGCTTCAGGCCCATATGGTGTTTCACCTGCCTGTTTAAAAATCTGCGCTGACCAACTGGCCCCCATCTTCACACAGATCTTCAACAGATCATTGGAGCTGTGGGAAGTTCCCTGCTGCTTCAAACGCTCCACCATCACTCCGGTCCCCAAAAAGCCCAAAATCACTGGACATAACGACTACAGACCTGTCGCTCTCACATCTTTGGTCATGAGCACTTGAGAGACTGGTGCTGGCCCACTCTGAAGGGACAGCAAGGGGAACCCTGGCTGGATACTCTTCGTTGCCTACAGAGCAAAACCAGGTCTTGGATGATGCCAGTCAACATGGCGATGGCATTACATCCTGCAAACCTCGACAGACCGGGAATACGCAAGGATCCTATTGGGACTTCAGTGGCCTTCAATACCATCTACCTGCATTCTCTCAGACAAACTCGCCAAGCTCTCAGTGCCACCTCATCTGTCAGTGGACACAGCTTCCTGAGGACAGGCAGCAGCTAGTGAGGCTGGTAAAATACACATCCAGCACCCGTACGAGCAGCACTGGAGCTCCTCAGGGTTGTGTTTTCTCCCCACTGCTCTTCTCTCTCTACACGAATGACTGCACCTCTAAAGACCCCTCTGTCAAGCTCCTGAAGTTCGCAGACGACACTACAGTCATCGGCCTCATCAAGGATGGAGACGAGTCTGCTTACAGACAGGAGGTTAAAGAGCTGGCTGTCTGGTGCAGTCTTAACAACCTGGAGCTGAACACCCTCAAAACTGTGGAGAGGATCGTGGACTTCAGGAGAAAACCCCATGCACTCCCCCCACTCACCATCACGGACAGCACTGTAACTGCAGTGGAGTCATTCAGGTTCCTGGGCACCACAATCTCTCAGGAACTGAAGTGGGACACTCACATAGACTCTATTGTTAAAAAGGCCCAGCAGAGGTTGTACTTCCTTCGCCAGCTGAGGAAATTCAACCTGCCACAGGAGCTGCTTAAACAGTTCTACTCTGCTATCATTGAGTCTGTCCTGTGTTCATCCATAACTGTCTGGTTTGGTTCAGCTACCAAATCAGACATCAGGAGACTACAACGGACAGTCAGGACTGCTGAGAGGATTATTGGTGCCCCTCTGCCCAGCCTCCAAGATCTTTACATCTCAAGAGTGAGGAAAAGGGCTAAAAAAATCACCTGGGACCCCTCACACCCAGCCCACTCTCACTTCGAACTGTTGCCTTCTGGTCGGCACTACAGAGCACTGACCACCAGAACAGCCAGGCACAAGAACAGTTTTTTCCCACAGGCTATACTCAGTCTTAACAATTAAGCTTTCATAATTATACATCATCCATCACAACTAACATAGTATATTTATATTAAACTGCACACTTTGTAAATAACATATCTATCTGCACACTAATAAACATATCTTTACATTTATCTAAACAACTAAATTTTTTCCTATACTTCTATTTCTGTATATAGTACATTATTCAATTTTTCTAATTTTTCTTTTTTTATTATATTATATTATATTACATCCCTACTGTGTTATTCATATGTATGTCTACACTATCATGTATGTATGCACTATGTCTGTACTTTCTTCTGCACTGGAAGCTCCTGTCGCCAAGTCAAATTCCTTGTGTGTGTAAACAAACTTGGTTATAAAGCTCTACTGATTCTGATTAGATGTGATATACTATAGAAAAAGCTAAATCAACGATATCAGCAATAACAAATCTCAATTGTGTGCTTATATCAATGCATAAAGTAAACTACCGTATATTATCACACACAGCTCTATGTATTTTATAACCTTTTGAATTAAAGATATACGCATATCAGCTTTATATACAGTGATACAATATATATAATTATATATATTATATATATATTGTGTGTGTGTGTGTGTGTGTGTGTGTGGTGTGTATCAAGTAAATAATTGTTATACTGTTGCAAAATGTAAACTATGTCATAGCACAGCTTTAATCTCATAAATGCGACTATAAAGCATTAAGCCTATGAAGTATAGCTATATTATAATTAGGGGTGCTCCGATTAATCGGCTACCGATCACTATCGGCCGATAATCGCTTTGGGATGATTGATCGGCGGTCTCTAAAAAGGCAGATCTCAAGCTGATGACGCTGCTGTGAGAGGTTTGGCACGACATACAGCGACACCGTCTCAGTCTCTGTCCAGCGGTGATGAAGTATTATAATGATATATTTCTCATAAATAACTATAAAGTATTGAAAACCTTGGTCGACGTAACTTCCACCAAAACGCGGTGGAGGGAATCACCTCGCGCTCTCTCTCAAAATACGCACAAGGCTTCAAATCGCCACACAGTCCGTATGTCTATAAGCGAGCTGCAAGCTGCACAGTTGACACAGGAATTGTCACTTGCACAATCGAGGCAGTGTCACATCGTCACTAAAGTTCATAAATTGAATTTCTTTTTAATTATTGCCAGTGTTTAACCATTCAACGCTCGTGCGTCTCTTTCCTGGAGACCGTGCGCTCATGCACACACACATAATGCCAGGTTCACAATACTCAGTTTGCAGTGCATATGCGGTGCGTATTTTTTCCACGCTCATGTTAAAGGTCACATATTGTACACCTTCCTGGAGTTTTATTTTAGGTTTTGATGTCCTTAAGAATATATATTTGCGGTACCAAAAACCATTTCAATATATTTTTACAGCTCCTCTCTCAGGAGCTCTGCTGAGAACAGGTAGGTCGATTTTGGCCTGTCTGATTAATATTCATTAGCCTCTCTTCTGATTGGCCTGTTGTATTCTGAGTGACACACGGTCAGGTCAACCACAGGTAACTAGGGTCAGCCGACGTCACAGAGCTAGCTGGAGGCAGCAAAACAAAGGAGAAACTGGAGGCGGCCCATTCAAACCAGAGCAAGTTCGGCTACATAAGGAGCTTAAAATATCATCTTGTTGTGATGTTGGGTGCCAGAATCTACGTAATACAGCCTCAAATTACAAATCTGATCGCATATCTGCTGCCAATGCCAGACAAAAAACCGACGACAGCTATAGTTAAACGCAATAAAACGAGCAGACTGAACAGAAACGATCGTCAAAAATGCTCGCATTTGCAGCGCACAATTCTTATCAGAAAAGGTTCAATAAAGTATTGTCTTTGTTGTTATGGGCGCGTCTACAGATTATTTGCCATATGTCTATGTTTCTTGCATATCACAACTATGTCATTTAATGTCTGTGTGCATGTGTGCACACAGACATTACTAACGATTTATATATAATCATTTGTAATTGTATATACATTGTTGTGATTAATTGTGGCTGGAACAATAATGTAGCTGTAAAAATAGTTGCCTGCTGAAATTGAAATGTATATACATCTTCATCATGACTAGATAGACACGGTGAGTTTGTCTTTACTATACACGTTAGATGTGATCCACCCCATAGTAACAATCCTGTCAGATCGTCCCATCCTTTGAAGTGAGAGAGTACCGGTTCAGGTCGGGCCGAATCTGGTTTCGTTGGTTAACAGTTAACCTCTTCGGGACATGTTTCCGTGTGGTTGTTGCTCAGCATGGCATGGACAGCGATGTTGTCTGGGGGTTTTTTTTGGGGGTTGGCATGTGGCTAAAGGAGAGTGGGACTGTGGGCGGTGCTCGGGGTGGTGACTGAAGGCGGTGACTGTGTAGTTCTGACGTCAACTTTTTACGGAAGTCACAACGGTTCGTGAAAAAAAAGCTAGAACTTTAAGCAGGCTGTGTGAATTTTACAGTGGACTGACTGTTTTGAAACTTATATGGAAGTTAAATAGCCCCTAGACCTCAGTTATCGTGAAAAAAGCCAGGAAATTTCAGTTTTAACAATATGGGACCTTTAACGGATTAAAGCGTTCACTGCACACGGTTGCGGTCTGGCAGTGGGTCTGCAGCAGAGCAGAGATCGTTTCCAGACTGAGTCTATTGCTGCACTGCAAGCGCTGAATTAAAATAACAGTGCATTGTTTTCAGTATGAACATTGATTGACACAAAAATGTAGCAATTACACCATAAATGCATACTATTAAAGTCTACTGTGTTTCACAGTAAACAAACACATATGGCTTTTTGGCTAGGTTTAAAGGGGAAGAGCACTTAAATAAACAAGGCAATAATAGATGGCACTCGTGGAGGTAGGAAAACAAAGTTCTTTATGAACCACAGGGTTGCTTGTAATAAAGATTCAAATGCAAAAGAAAAGGCTGTAGAGCTGACTATTTCTGTCAATGGTAAGTTTGTGATAACTTATGAAAAGTCGTTTGAATGTTTTGTCACTTGCTTGAGCAAATTAATATATAAATCTAGAATTAAATGCAAAAGGAAAAAGCATTGAATAATGTGTTGCTTATATTATTGTGTTTAAACATGTCTGTGAAAAACTGTATTACTGTACTGTGTAAAAAAAAAATTGCAATGCTGAAAAAAAGCATTTTAAGTAACAATGTTTGGATTTGAAATCAAAATAATGGATAAATGTTATGTTTGTGGTAAACAGTCACAGATCAGCAGTGGACTCCTGTGTGAAAGCTGCTTCTCCTCTCACAAGAGTCACCTAAGAGCGGAATTCACCCCATTTAACAATGAAATTCAGGCCCTGAATAAATGTCTAAAAATACTGATTGGAGTATCACTATATATAGTTATAAATTATAAAAAGAAGGCATTAAAAAGATCGGTATCGGTGATCGTATCAGCAGATACTGTTTCTGGTATCGGTGATTGGCCTCAAAAATCCTGATAGGAGCACTCCTAATTTATAAACATTAGGATTTTCTGTAAAGCTGCTTAGAAACAATGTGTATTGAGAAAAACTCTAAAGAGAGAGAGAGAGAGAGAGAGAGAGAGAGAGAGATTATACAAAGGAGTAGTGCTCAAATGTAAGAATATTCAATAAGAATAATAATAATAATAATTCATTACATTTATATAGCGCTTTTCTAGGCACTCAAAGCGCTTTACATTGTCAGGGGGTATCTCCTCATCCACCACCAGTGTGCAGCATCCACCTGGATGACGCAACGCCAGCCATATTGTGACAGAACGCCCACCACACACCAGCTTATTGGTGGAGAGGAGACAGAGTGATGAAGCCAATCAGCAGATATGGGGATTATTAGGAGGCCATGATGATCAGAGGCCAATGGGCAAATTTGGCCAGGATGCTGAGGTCACACCTCTACTCTTTTCGAAAGACATCCTGTGATTTTTAATGACCACAGAGAGTCAGGACCTCGGTTTAACACCTCATCCGAAGGATGGTGCTTGTTGACAGTATAGTGTCCCCATCACTACACTGGGGCGTTAGGACCCACACAGACCACAGGGTGAGCACCCCCTGCTGGCCTCACTAACACCTCTTCCAGCAGCAACCTAGTTTTCCCAGGAGGTCTCCCATCCAGGTACTGACCAGGCTCAGCCCTGCTTAGCTTCAGTGGGCAACCAGTCTTGGGCTGCAGGGTGATATGGCTGCCAAACGTTAATTAAGAATTGTTTCCAAAAGCACTGACTTTATGAATCATTCACTGTCTGAATCATTCATTCAAAGTTTCCTTCAAATTCAGGAGGAAACAGGTGAATGAGACATTTGAATCACTCACTCAACCAAATAGTTTGAAAACACAGAATCATTAAGAAACAAAACACAGCTAATGTGTGAGATCTTGGTTCCCTTTCATGGGAACTTCGAACTGTGTCCTCTAGGGGTCGCTATGGGGAACGCCTCGTCGTGACCCATGTCTGAAGCATACATTGAAAAAACACCAACAACACGTTGGCCGGCGACAGCCATGACATCACTACCGGTGTGACTATGGTATAAATAGGCGCCGAGAGAACACATCATCCACTTCTTCGTCTTCACTGACTGTTTTGTTTGAAGCGTGCATTTCTGTGGTAAGAGCGATCTATTCATCTCATTATGGCGAGCACTAGAAAAGCGTTTAGAGGAGGTGTGCGTCCGTGTTGTCGTTGTTTAACATCTGATGACACACACGATCTATGCGTTATTTGTTTGGGCGAAATGCATGCACGCGATGTCTCCGAGGGGGCAATCGGCGTGCACCGAGAGCGTTTTTTCAAGGAAAAATCTCCGCTCTCGTTTGTCTCTCTTTTCGAGGAAAGAGGGGCAGCCATCTGCTTCCCGCGATTCAGGATCCGCTGCTGCTGAGGCACGGAGGAGAATGAACTCATGGGGATCGCATGTGGATCTGGCCGATGAGTTTGAAGAGGGGTTTTCCTTCTCGCGATCATCGGCTGTGGACGAGAGTGAGCCGCTGGAGGATGATGTTATTTCATTAACATTGTCTGATCCAGGGGCCAGTGCTCTGCTGGAAAGCAGGAAAATGTCTGAGGAGAGCAAATAAGAAGCTGAGGCTGAGCTTTCCCAATCCTCCTGCCCAGCGTATGATGAGTTGCTTGAGGTTATGGATCGCGCCACGGCGAGGCTTTACTTGCCGTGAAGAGGGTGAAGAAAATGACATTGTGAGGTCATCTAAAAAAAACAAAAAAAAACGATGAACGTTATTTTTCTGGCCGTAACCCTGCAGCTCAGGTGAGCCTTCCTTTCTTCCTGTTTTCCATACAGAGATTGAGAAGGAATGGAAGAGGCCGTTTTTTCCTCACGCATCCATCGATTCCAGCATACGAGTTATGCCAACATCGAGGCGATGCGCGAAAGCGGTTATGAGAAGATGTCGTTATAGAGAGATGCCAAAAAAAAGATGTATCCTCTGGATACCTACCTTAACAGGGTGTTGCTACTAGGGGTCTGTTGAGACAGTTCCTTTAGCATATGCAGAGCGTGCGGTACCCCCTGTGTGACAGGCCAAGACTAGTAATATTCTAGGCTCTTGGTCGTATTCCCTAAAAAAGAAATGTATTCCTGTTTCGAAGCCTTGAGCTCTACCTTGGGCCCAGGAGTCTGGCCCTAACAGATAAATATTTTGGGGTATGTAGCCTAGTCCTTTGGCCGTAGGGAATAACGTCACTGACAGCCGTCTAACGTCGCAGGGGCGACTCCCATGGCAATATGGTAGAGTTGGTACTTAGTGCTCGCCATGGTTTCTAGCATGCACTCCCCTCAGCATGGTGGCGTGGGTATACCATTCCCCATAGTGACCCCTAGAGGACGCAGTTCGAAGTTCCCATGAAAGGGAACGTCTCAGGTTACTTATGTAACCATGGTTCACTGAGTAGGGAACGAGACACTGCAGCCTCTAGGTTTCTTGCCATGCTTCGAACGCAAGCTTCAGACGAAGAAGTGAATGATGTGTGCTTCCGGTGCCTATTTATACTATAGTCGCACCGGTAGTGATGTCATGGCTGTCGCCGGCCAACATGTTGTTGGTATTTTTTCAATGTATGCTTCAGACATGGGTCACGACGAGGCGTTTCCCATAGCGACCCCTAGAGTGAACCATGGTTACATACGTAACCTGAGACGTTCTGCTGTGTCTCTGCAACTTTTTTCATTGGTGGATCAAACAATATAAAATAACTGGCAATATTGCAACTAAAATGCATGTTAATCAATATAATATACAAGAAATACACAGATATAAAAGAGATATGCCACTCACAGTCTGGTCTGGATATCAGCATTACTCACGGCTGATTGACAGCTGATATTTGGTGTGACAGCTCTTGATTGTGTGGTATTTCTTCAATATAACACAACTGGAACGATGCACTGATCAATCCAGGACCAAAACTTTTGATTGGTTTTATAAGATACTTTTGCAGGTTATGTCAAACATTCAAACTTTTATTAACAACCCCTTTGTGTGTTCTCGTTTAATCACATGGAAATCATTTGAAAATTGGTTTTGTGGCATGTCCACGGAAAAAAAAAAGTGATTTTGGGAATATTTTATGTAAAAGTTCCTTTTTTCAGGAAGGGGTATCAAATTGCACATAATTTCCATCATACCATGTGAAACACCAGTCTGCGTATGAAATCCGTAAGCGAGCGTGGTAAAGACCCACAATTTCCAGGTAATGTGTACTTTGTCCACAACCATTTAAACTCTTAATGTAAAAATGTCTGAAAGTCTCTGTGGAAGTATGAGCAGGTCTCTTATTTAACGTCATCTTACCGAAGGAGGCTGTTGCCATAGAGATAAACTATCACCAGGGTCACCGTGATTTTGCCAAGTAAGACATGTTCCTGGATCAACATCTTTTGTTCATCCTGGATCAACATTACTGTCCAAAAATATAGACTAAACCCAATCCCTATCCCTAAACCTAACCCTATCCATAATTTATTCCTAAAAACAGTGTGAAATGATAGCTGATACACAAGGGTGTAGAAGCACCTAACCCTGACGGTAAGCCTAAAACAGATATTTCCTGAAAAGTTATCCCTCAATTCTGATTGGTTGATAGGAATGTTGTTCCAGGATCAACAAGGATGTTGATCCAGGAACATGTTGTACTTGGTGAAATCACGCTCACCCTATCACCAGACACCCTGTCAAAAATGCAGCTACTCTGTACAAAGAGTGAATCTGTATGAACTCATAGGATCCAGCATTTAAAAACTTTTATGTCACATACCCAATAAAAATGATGCGAATACAAACGTGTGTAAAGTGCATGTCAATCTAAATCTACTGTAATGTTCTGTTTTTTAGGGAACGCATTAAATGTTCCAGTGTTAAACAAGTACACAATGTCTGACTCAAAAGCCATAAAAACATTATCAAAAGTTATCAGTCTTTTAAAACTGAATTGTAAGATATAGATTCACAATTGCAAGATGTAAACTCAGAACTGTGAAATATAAACCTGCAATTCTGAAACAAAAAAACAGAATTGTAAAAATATAAACTTGCAATTGTGGGGATAAAAAAGTAACTTTTATTTATTTATTTATTTTAATTCTGTGGCAGAAAAGAAAAGTGCATCTATACATATTACACTGCAAAAGCAGAGGAAAAAATATTAATTATTTATTTTATTTTTTTGTAATTTATTTATTTATTTTATTTTGCCTTATATAGTCATGTGGATTTGGTGGACAATGTACTTTATTTTCATGAAAAGAATGTCACAGTGCAAATAATCCTAATGATCTTAAAAATAAGCTTTAATTTCTTTATGAAAACTGTAATTGTTGACCTGGTCATGTTCTTGACAGGCATCAGAAGACACCCTGAAACATTTTTTTTACATAAGTAACTGGTCAGTGCATTCAATGAGGATGTATTCTTCATTTAAATTTGTAAAAGTCAATTAAACGTATCTACGTGGATATGAAAAGCCTTTTAGATGAATGCTGACAGTGCCTTTAAACTCAGAGTAATGGCATCATTAGCAGTGGAGAGAGTTCAGAGGTCAAAGCACATCAGCGGCACATGCTGACCCACTTTAACAGCTCAAGGTTTATTCCCACATCACACATCTGAATACGTAGAAAAATCACATGCATATTCATGAGTGTGTGTGTGTGTGTTCAGGGTTTGTTCATTCTTCTAATGCTCGTTCACTGCTGAATGTGTGGAAAGGAGCATATGAATTGGTGACGACCCCCATTTACAGGCCTTTCTTAATGTACATTACTAATCTTAATGTGAATGTTATTCCTTTAGTTAATATTTAAAACATGCATTAAGATATTTTAACAAAACCTGAGAGGTATCTGTCCCTGCATTGAAATCCACGATGCAACCAAAACGTAAAAGATTCAAAAAGGTCATAAATGCATTATAAAACAAATCCATATGAATTGAGTGGGTTAGTCCAAGTCTTGTGAAGAGACACAATAACTTTATATGATGAATAGCTATTGAACAGTTTCATTAAAAATCTTAATTTGTCTTTCAAAGCTTAAGTCTTGAGTAAACATGCATATAGAGTATAAACAAGATTAGTACACAAGTTATATACCGTAAGTAGGAGTTATAAAAATGTCATGTTATGTTATGACTGTGGATTAGTTGAGCTCTGAGGGAAGAGGTGCATCTTCATATGTTCTTTTAAAGGCCTCAGCACATCCATCTGCACTTAAATATTATTATATAACACTTTCAGTGTAAACAGCCACTTATTTACACATTCTGATATGAAATGGTGATTCTCAGACAATTCGGTTCTGATTAAATTTTTCATACTCCCATTATGCTTGTGTTTAAAGTCCCCGGCTGTGTCTCTCCCCCTGCAGACACTGAAGTTAAATCAAGGGCAAATGAAAGGCTAAATGAGCCTGTAACATAATGATGATAAATGATGTCTGTATTGTGGTCATGTGACAGCATCATTACAGCACATTATACATCAGCACAGTGTGCCGGCTTAGATTAACACACACACACACACACACACACACACACACACACTCACACAAGCACTCACTTTCTTGCGCAGGTAAGCAGATGGGGCGCTCCAGAAGTACGGTGCTGTCAGGTGAGTCTGCACGTCTGATTTGCTGACAGTGAGCTGGTGGGCCATCTCTCTGTTGGGCACCGCCCACACAAGCCCCTCCCCATCCGCTCCTGTCAGATACCATCCAGACATATCCGTCACCTGCAAACAAATACACCGAAACATTCAGATCTCTGAGACCGTTCTGTAAGGCAGCACTTAGCGCACAGGCTAAATGGTCATCAAATGCAAAAAAAAAAGATATGTTTAAGTAACATTTAAGTGCATATTATCAATTCAGCAGCTCTCTTTTAGCATTATAATCATATTTGGCATTATAAACCTCATAATCAGTCAATCTCCATTGTGATTGGAGCAGTCAGAACAAATTCATTCATCATGATTTACTGGAGATCTGCCTTGCAGTGTTTCGGTGTTCTTTTATTGTGATTGCTTCTATTGTCATCATTTGTAAGTCGCTTTGGATAAAAGTGTCTGCTAAATGACTACATGTAAATGATCATCTGTTTTTTTTAGCTTGTATCCTTTCTCTAATGTGAACCCATTCTAATATTATGCATTTTCAGTCAAATGACCTCAAAACAAGTTTTGTCACCGTTTTGTGGGAGAAGAAACAGTTCATTATATGGTCTATTAAAGAGTCCATTGTGTACAACAACACTGTCAATAATTATTTCATAATAATTAAAAAAATCTATAGTTGGTGTCAGTATTAATTGATTTAATATCAGAATATCGAAGAGGTATAATGTATTGATTCATATACTGATTTAACCTGTAAAGCACACAATTTATATGTACAGTATTATGTATATTTTTAGGTAAATGAAGTCTCTTCTGTTCTATTACACCATTGATGGAAATTCTCTGTGTGTGTTGTAACTTATTTAAAACGTACTCGGTTACAAACGTAACCTCGGTTACCTGAGATACGGGAACGAGTACTGCTTCTACTAAGACGCTATGGGAAAAAGTCATTTTTCTCTGATGACTGAAGCCTTTTAATAACGCAGTGAAACTGCACGGCCATTGGTTCGTGCAGTGCTTAAAAAGCAAACCAATGGCTCGGCAGCAGAGCCGCACGAGCCTATGGCGACGAAGCCCGCCAAAAGCCCCGCCGGAATGGGCGGGGCATCTGGCTATATAAGCGGGCGCTCGTCACAGGATTCTCAGGTTTACTTCGACTGAAGCGACGACTGAGTCATGCAGCTACATAGCATGGCAAGCAACGCAGTACTCGTTCCCGTATCTCAGGGAACCGAGGTTACGTTAGTAACCGAGTACGTTCCCTTTCAATACTTCACTCGTACTGCAGGGTGGGTAGGGATGGGAGCGAGGACTCAGTACTGCAGATAATGGGCTTTTATTAATAATAAAAATAAACAAAACAGCAACAAAAACTACCCCGTGGGGGAAAAAGAGGCTGGCATGCTAAGGCAAGGCAGGATCAGGACACATCTAGGGTGATACGATGACGAACTGTCCAGGGACTGCAAACACAAGGAGAATAAATGGAGAGCAAATGAGGCGGGTAACGAGGGAGCACATGTGGGGCAAAATAACTAATAATCAGGTAACAAGATGGAAGGGGTCAAGACAAATGACATGAGCACATGGCACACCGAATAAAAGACAAAAAGCCATGTGCTCACACAAAAAAAAACACAAGCACATGGCCAGCAAAAAAATAAATCACAAGCCATGTGCTTGAACAAAAAGACACGAACACGCAGCTAATGATAAAACTCATAAGCCGCGTGTTCACACAAGACAACAAGAAAAACACGCGGCTGAACACAAACCGCGTGCTACACAAAACACAACACACGTGGACAGAAAAGCGCACGGCCGAGCGAACTCGAGACCGCACGCTCCCCAACAGACAGAACATGGAGCGCGAGTGTCCGGACCCAGACACGAAACCGAAACTCAAGACATGAGTGCCGGGATCTGAACACAACGCTCCAACATGAAACAGTACACGCAGACGAGAGCGCACGGCTCGAGCACACTCGAAGCCGCACGCTCACATGAAAACAATGACATGACGCGAGTGTCAGGGCTCTGTCACAAAACTATGAATTACACTAGACCGAAGTGACAGAACCCTGACAAGTACTGCGTCTTGCTTAAGTTCCCATATTAACATATTAACTACTGTTAAATCCCTATTTCCACATTACCTACTGTAATATGGGAACATAGTACAATCACGCTGTGCTAATGTAGTGGAACGACTAAAGGTATAACTTCCATAAGCAAACAATGCTTATAGAGAAGTCAACAATAGCCCAAGGCTAAGTGGGCTGAGCTTTCTAGGTCACACCTGGCCTGGTTAATCGTTCCAGAGTATTCCCGTAACTTCGACACCCAGGGGTCGAGAGCTAACAGGTGAAACAATGCCAGAGAACTTGGGCGTGATAAGGCCAAGGGCTCTCTGCCATATCTGTTTATGCAGCGCGTGCCACTTCAAGCAGAAAGGACTTCCAGGTTATAAAACCTTGCGAATGTGGACAGTGAGGCCCAGCCAGCCGCCTCACAAATATCCGCAATGGACAATGCCCACGACGAGGCGATGCCTCTAGTCGAGTAAGCCCGTACTCCATTGGGGCATTGGAGGCCCAAGGAAGAGAATGCTAGCAAGATGGCGTCTACTATCCATCTAGAGAGTCTTTGCTTTGTAACCGGAAACCCCTTGGTGCGTTTACCGAAGCTGACAAAGAGTTGTTCCGATCGCCTATAGGGAGCAGAATGCTCAATATAGATTCTCAAAGCTCTGACGGGGCGGAGCAGAGATAGCTCTCTGTCCTCTTCAGTTGGAAGACAGAGACTTTAAAGTCATTAGGCCCGAATTCCAGGCAGGCAGGGCTAATAGAGAGCGCCTGCAGGTCCCCTATTCGCTTTACTGATGCCAGTGCTAGAAGTAGAGCAGTCTTCAGCGATAGCGACCTAATGTTGGCAGACTGCATACATGAGAGGCCGCTATAGCCGCCACATAGACTTTGAGCGTGGATGGGGAACGTCCCTTATCCAGCAGCTCTTGTAGAAATGACAACACCTCTGCCAATTCGGAAGTGAGGGAGTCTTTGCCGTGGTTTAGACACCAAACGGAGAAAAAAGACCACTTTAAGGCATAGAGGCATCTCGTAGATGGAGCTCTAGCCTCCGAAATTGTGTTTAAGACTCGCTCTGGGAGGCACGAAGGCTCCCGTCGAGCGGTCAGAGGTGCAGGGCCCATAGGTCGGGCCGAGGATGCCATAATGCCCCGAGAGAGGAGATCCTGTCTCAGTGGAACAGGCCAAGGGGCCGCTATCAGTAGCTGAGTTAGCTCCGATAGCCACAGCTGGTTCATCCAAAGGGGGGCCACCAGGAGAACCCTGTGTTCTTGTTCCCTCACTCGCCTGATTACCTGTGGGATCAGAGCGATCGGGGGAAAAGCATAGAAAAGGAGGTTGGGCCAATCGTGGGCCAACGCGTCCCTGGTCTTTGAGAAATAAATTGGGCAGTGAGAGTTGTCTTCTGAGGCGAAGAGGTCCACCTCGGCCTCGCTGAAGATCTCCCAGATTTTCTGAACCGTCTGCGGATGGAGCGTCCACTCCCCTAAGGGGACATTGCTCCTTGATAACATGTCCGCTCCCTGGTTCAATTTGCCCGGTATATGAGCTGCCCTCAGCGAGCGCAAGTTGGGTTGAGCCCAGTCTAAGAAGCACTCTACCAGCGTGAAGAGGCGCTTCGAGGAGATGCCTCCCTGGCGATTTATGTAGGATACCACAGTCATGTTGTCCGATCGGATTAGCACATGGTGCCCTTCTAGGACTGGCAGGAAGAACTGACAGGCTCGACATACTGCTAGTATTTCCAAGCAGTTGATGTGGAAGCCTTTTTCCGCCTTCAACCAGTGGCCGAAGGTCGGTATCCCCTCGCACAGCGCCCCCCAACCTGAGTTGGAGGCTGTCTGTTGTAACAACTGTCCTTCTGTGAACCATCCCCATGGCCACGCCCTGTTCCATCCAGCGGGAGTTCTTCCAGGGGGTCAGGGCCGATACACAGGCCTGACTCACCCTGATATGCAGGCGTCCGTGACGCCACGCATGGGATGGAACTCGTGGTTTCAACCAGCGCTGAAGGGGATGCATACGAAGCAGACCCAGCTGTAGTGCTGGCGATGCTGCTGCCATGAGGCCCAGCATCCTTTGAAATGCTTTGAGAGGGCGAGCGGTACCGATCTTGAAGGAGGTCGCCAGCCTCCGTATGGCCAGAGCTCGTTCCGGCGTGACTAAAGCTTTCATTTGGGCTGAGTCGAAAATTGTTCCCAGGAACAAAATTCGCTGGCTGGGAAGCAAAGTGCTCTTGGTAAAATTGACCCTGAGTCCCAAGCACTCCAGGTGGCTGAGGAGGAGGGTTCTGTGAAATATTAATTCTGCCTCCGACTGGGCCAGAATGAGCCAGTCGTCGAGGTAATTGATAATACGGATTCCAATCTGTCTTAGAGGGGAGAGAGCCGCATCCATGCACTTCGTAAAAGTGCGGGGGGCCAGGGACAGCCTGAAGGGAAGGTCCGTATATTGCAGGGGCTGCTTACGCGAATGAATGGGGCAGACTGCTTTTGTGGTAAAAGCGGCCCTTGTCTGTGATCGCAGCCATAGTGACACACACACAAATTTGAAGCTGTCAGCATTAGCATTTGCTCCGATCTACTTTGTAGGATAGAGCCACTCGATGTAAAGAGGGGCACTAATCCTTTTGTGTGAGACATGGATCGAAGCGCAGCGGGGAGAGCGAGTAGGCTCTGTGTCGGCGTGAGATCGCTTAGACCCGGTTGCTTAGTTCCCAGGCTTCGTTGTTCCTCTCTCCGAGGCTTGCTGAGAGAGGAGAAACATGTGAGTGGGGCTGTTCAGTGAAAGGCAATCCGCGAGTGGAGAAAAGCGAGACTCATGCTCGAGTGAGCATTCTGTCTCAGTAAGCACATGGCTCACTGCCCTTCTGCGGGTCGCCGTGCAACGGAGAGAGAGCTACGTCAGGGCACAGCGACGGCATGAGATCGTAGGGACAGCGTTTGCCTTCTTCACGAATCCAGCTGTTTCCTCTCCGAGGCTCGCGAGAGGGAGAAGAGAAACGGGGGACGAGCGGGGTTGTTCCAGTGGAGGCGGACCACGAGGGGACAGCGAGACTCATGCTCGATTAAGTGAAGGCATTTTTGTCTCAGTAAGCGCGTAGCTAAATGCCATTCTGCGGCGGCTACGAGTGCAACGGGGGGAGAGAGGGGAGAGCGAGGTACGCGGGTACCGTGTCGGATTTGCCGATCGCTCAGACCTGGTGCTTAGCTCCCTGACTCCGCTGTTTCTCTCTCCGAGGCTCACTGAGAGAGGAGAAACGGAGAGCTGGGCTGACCGTCTTCGCGGATCCGAGTGCAACAGGGATGGCGAGTACGCGGTACAGTGTCGGCAGGCGATCGTCAGACCTTGGTGCTGAGCTCTGAATCGCTGTCTCTCTATCCGAGGCTCGCCTGAGAGAGGAGAAACGGGCGGGAGAAGCGGCGCGTTCTGCCAGGGAGGCGACCACTGAGTGGAGAGAAAGAAGAGCGAGACGAATGCTCGAGTGAGCATTTTGTTCTCAAGGAAAGCGCGTAGCTCACTGCCCTTCTGCGGCGGATCCGAGTGCAACGGGGAGAGCGAGCACGCGGGTACAGTGCCGGCATGCGATCGCTCAGAAACGGACCGGAACTGCTGCGTCGCTTGTAAGCGGGCGGAAGAAAGAAGAAGCAGGTCAGCGTGTATGAGGTCCAGTTTCCAGCTGCGAAGGCGTGTCAACGGCGAGCAGGCTTTCAGGATCAGCGATGAGCGTGGAGTCGTCGTTGAAGGAGAAGAAATCTGAGAATCCTGTGGCGAGCGGCCGACTTATTAGCAGATGAACCAGCCCATTCTGGCAGGCTTTGGTGGGCTTCGTCGCCATAGGCTCGTGCAGCTTGACAGATGACATAGTCTATTTTTACTTTTGACTATTTAAATGTACTGTAAGACTAAAAATATATACAAATAAAAGATCTGCATCTGTTTCTGAATACATTCAGCAGTTATTGATTTCACGTCACTGAAAATAAAAAAAAAGAAAGTAAAGAAAAGAAAAAGTAAAAATAAAATAAAAGAAAAATTTTCCATAAAAACAAGTATTTTTTATCTTAAAAATGTAAATAAAAAATGTAAATACACTGAAAAAATTTAAATAAATGTTTTTTTTTTTTTATCTGAGCATGGAATGAAGTGAGCCATATTTTAGACTTATTTAAAAAAAATGACAATGATATCACATTCCTTTTCAACTATTGAATGAATACATTTATGTGCTCAATTATATTCATGTTGTTGTTTTTAACATATACTTAAAACTCGGATACAACTGTAGATGGTGTTTTGGGGATGTTTCTTTAGTGCAAGGCAGTGCCTTTTTGAATTTAATTTATTTAGTTTAATGAATGAATTTAAATATACAAAAATAAAGAGCAATCACACTACACATTTTTTGTGCTATCAGCCCTTTTACTAGTATAACTGGATTCACTGGCGTTGTTTGTTAAATTACAGTCTGACAGAAAGATTGATCTGATCTGTTCATCTGTGTGCATTCATTTACTCATTCAACCTGTTATATTGAATAACTATTTACAGGAATTTCCAGTATTATAATCGCAGGACTGGTAGAAATGTGTAAAATGATGTGCAATACTATCAGTACCGCACCAAATGTCAGGCCTTTTCCAGTGTAGTTTAGTTTTTTTTCTCATTTAGATACAATCTAACATTAAGTAAGACTGTGTGTTAGACAGTTTCATCAATGTTTGACCACTTAATAAGAACATTTAAAGTCATTAAGATCTGGCTGTACATCAAAGCCACAGAATTCACACACACACACACACACACCACACACACACACACACTGAAGGCAGACACCATATTTCACACATGCATGAGCAACGTACTGACAAAACACCACACACACACACACACACACTTGAAAAGACCAACACTATTTCACACATGCATGAGCAACGTACTGACAAACACACACACACACACACACCACACACACTTGAAAAGACCAAACACTAAGTTCCACACATGCATGAGGCAAGTATCTGACAAACACAACACCACACACACACACACTTGAAAAGACCAACACTTCACCCAGCATGAGCAAAAAAAAAAAAAACACAAAAAAAAACTATGACAAACAAACACACACAACACACACACAACACACACTTGAAAGACAAAACTAGCTTCACAACTTGCATGAGCAACGTACTGACAAACACACACACACACACGGCCATAATTAAAGCTAGCGGAGCTCTGAAAAGACAACTCAAGGTCAGTTTAATTGTACAGACAGATGCTGGTAGCATCTCTCTCTCTCTCTCTCTCACACACAAACACACACACACAAATTGATGACAAAAATGCCAGGGCTCTTACATATAAACTTTCACCCTGCCTCTTAACTTCTGTACCCTTTTGGTATTGTAAAGGACTGCGCTCTGACAGTTCAAATCTAAACATGACGACCAGCAACTGTGTTCATCATTCAACTTCTTGAAAATATCCATGAGACTCAGTCCCTGTGTGAGTTCAAGAAACACATATGCTTAATAAGACTGAATCCCACTAGCCAAGGAAAGATTTAAGATAGTGTAACTAATGAGAAACGAGACCCCTCTCTCTCTCTCACACACACACACACACACACACTGGTAATGAAACGGCTGTCGCCTACATTAATGTAGTCCAAGGGGATCAGTAACACCGGCTGGCTTAGACCAGACAGTAGCACTCGCATCCACGGAGACGGTCCAACGGAGATTTATAGAAATCATGTAAGCGGTCGAAGTCTGCCATCCACATGTCTGCAGAGCAGGAGAGAGAGAGACGAGAGCCTGAGAGAGAGAGAGAGAGAGACTGTTGAGTGAAACTGGGCTGCATGCACTATTAAACACTGTTAAAGCAGCGCTAACCCATGGGAAGTGTGTTACTTAAACACACACACACAGGTGCACAAACCTCTATAGTGAAGGAAAAGTCATTATTCTTTCATTTCATTTATTTCAGTAGCTGCAGGACCTCTTCACATCTGTATGTGTAACTGGGATTGTGCACCATTCAGAATTACTGCTGAAGAACTGTTGTAACTAGAAATAAGTTTGCCTATACGTACATCAGTGAGATTTTTTTAAATTAAGTCTCTTCTGCTCACCGGGCTGCATTTTTTGATTAATGTATTTCTGTGATGCGCAGCTGTCTTTTCAGCTCATTAATACAGTCTTCAGTGTCACATGATCTTCAGAAATAGACTAATATGCTGATTTGTGCTCAAGAAATACTTCTGGTTATTATGTTGAAAACAGTTGTGCTGCCCAATAGTTTTATGGAAACCGTGATACATTTTATTTTTCAGGATTCACAGATGAATATAAAGTTCAAAACGAAATATAAATATTTTGTAACATTATAAATGCATTTACTGTCACTTGTGATCAGTTTTAATGCTCCTTTCTGAATAAAAATATTAATAATGGTAGCAAACAGCTCATGGGGAAGGAAATGGGAATAATTAACCATAACTAGTTATAATAAACTATTCATATATTAGATCCACTGTAGATATTTAGCTGACCTCTCAGGGTCAAATGTCTTGTCAATTCCAAGAACGTTAATTTCCTGGTTACGGGAAATAACTTCCTTACTGTACAATACTACAAAAGCTTGTATCATAAATCTGCATGAATAAGTGACTCAGTTATGAGCAAAACAATGAACACGTTAAGTGTGATACAAGTAAGGTTTTATTTTATTTTACTACATAAACACTTAAACTAGTCTACCATACTACATAAACACATTAAGCCGGTATAAACATACACCTACACACACACACACACATACAGTGGTATAGGAAAGGGTTAAAGTTTAACTCAGCATCGAAAGAGGCATAAAGAATGAATTTTATGGAACACTGTGCATGGAATTCAACAGATCCAAGCCTTCAGGGATACGTCAGATTCTGAGTTCAAACACATCTTTGTAAAAAGGTGTAACTGATACTAAATGTATCAATTAATAAGACTAAGTTTGATACTTGCTAGTCTCGGCGGTCTGAAAGAGATTACTGATGCAAATCTTAAAGCTTCCCGTGGATCTTTGCTGAATTCGGGTCGATGAATAGATGAAAAGAACAGTTTAGTTCAGAGTCCTTTGATGAATGGATAAAGGACCGAGCCGAAGAAAGGCATGGCACAGATGCTTTGGTATCCTGAATCGTTTTTCTCACATCTTCATCTTTGCTTCTGACCGAACCACCGACTGGGGCGTGTCCCTGGAGCCGGGCCTTTAAGGTCTGAGAAGATCTCCGCCTTTCAAGATGGTCTTGTCCAATGAGCAAAATGGAATTTACGAGCGGGAGGTGGCAATTGCTGGAGAGTTTACGACCCTTTGTTCTCTAAGCATGGTAATTTGCCAATGGACTTAAATCGAAATTATTAACAATTCTCAGGGCCCTAATATATATTGCCTATGTACCACCATATAATATACCAGCTTGTTTCGATCATAAGAAGGCGAAATCATAGATACTAAACATGGTAGGATTACATTTAGTGGAAAAGGGATGACAGGGAATGGGTCCATCACAAGCATTTACTCAAAATAGTCTAGGAATATCAAAGACAAAATACACAATGACAATATTATACCCAATGGCCTGAAGAATATGTGTGTTCATTCAAATAACGGTTTTCCTATGAATTAACTAGAACACAGTCCATTTCTACTCTGCTTTTCCTTGGGACATGCAGGGATTTTCCCTGCTTTACATACTTTTGGCCAATAAACCCAGTGATATCAGCGTTGGTTGCCATGCAACCAAGTGCCTGTTCGGCTTCCTGGGGTGTTACACATTCCGGGGGGAAGGGTTCATGGGTCCTCATATGGCTTGTTTACTCGAGGTTACAGAGTATTTGTTAAATCAAATGAAAAATTGTGTTTTTTGATTGGTCCAGACGCTACAATATTAAAAAAATTACTGATCTTACTGAAGAAAGCATTTTAATCTTACCTGTTTATTATCTTAAATCTTATTATCATTGTGTACACACAATGACACTTAATTGTGTAATTGTGTTTATTTATTCCAATATGGAAAATATGTTACGCAATTTATCACAAAACTTGTGATGAACTAGTGAAATTGCTCTGAATTGTAAATCAGTGTCATTTTAAACTGAATTCAACCTCCTGAGTGTTGTGCCCAGCTCAATTCAGATTTCCACTCATGATCTTCAAGGAGTCATTTCATAAATGTTGATCATCAATCAACCCTGCTGTGTGAATCCAGTACTAACTACAGTATGAGGAACTCTCTCAGATGAACTTTTCCGTTCCAGTCACCAGACTGTGTTTCTGACACTTTCATTTATTTCTGTATATTACAGCTATCGGCAAGTTTGGCATCAGACGGCAGCACCTGGAGCGAGTCCATCCCGTCTGTGGGTGTCATTTACTGATGTTTCTTAATGTCCCATTTACACTGGCGCTCTGCCTGAGCCCAGCCATTACTGAACAGAGCTAAACGTTTGCCTCTATAATCTGACCATCACAGCCTCGTCATCTGGGCAATGCCAAACACGCTTCACCTCCGCTCATCTGTTCATCCATCCATCCGGAGCGCTGAGAGAAATCCCGTTAAACACTTCTCGATCATCTGTAGTCCTGCATTAAAACTGAAGTGGCAAATTTTTTTCTATTTTCTCAGTTTGTTTTGTGCATTGAAAGACTTTAATCTTTTTTTTTTAGGATGGGACAACAGATCCAGACTGCAACGATTCGACAGCCGAGGAAAAAAAGACGCAAGTTAGTTGTCAGGATAACATCAAAGTGTAAAGCAGCTCTCAAGCAGTATTTCATTTACACAGAACAGAGGCGACATCAGATGAGCGTCTGATACTGAGAGATCAGATCAGAGCTGCTAACTGTACTGCAGCTTTCAAATTCATTCTTACACTGAATTTGGAGGTGCCAGAGAAACACTTTAACCTTATATTGTGTGTTTTGACCCAGAAATAGAAAATCTATGGCTGGTGTTGCGTCCATGAGATCCCTCATGCAAACTTCCACCTACTTTGGAAAGGCTGAATCACTGGGTCTGTTGCATGTTTTATTGCAAAAGACTCACTCCCCTCTCTGCTGCTAGAAAATTTTAAAATCCCTCGATGGGATTGAAATCAATCAGGATTCCCACCTGCTGTCTTCACAGGAAAGAAGAGGCTGTTGTGGTGGTTTGTTTCTGATTTACTGTTCATGCAGACTCCCGGGTTTATACAACAGTAGTGTATTCCCACTGAAGGACTGGACTTTGGAAAAGCAACCACTGATGCCCTCGTCCAGCAGACCTAATGTATGGGACCTAATGTACCGTGCTAATATGAAGGTATTTTCTGTATTGCATTTTCACAGATATTTTACCTGTCTTTGAATCATGCATTGCACTGTGTTGTGTTTCAGGGATGAAGGACATTTTCTTACAGCGTATATTTTCAGCTGTGTGGTGCACATCTCCAGCACCCTGTGGCTAACGTTGTCAGGCCTCCAGACATTGTGGATCTCCGCCAGCTTGTTCCTGAGGTCTCATGTGTAAAGCAGACTTTCTGCAGAAGCCCTTTCAGCCAAACTTCTGAGGGTCTGTTTCTTGTGATTCAGATATATATTCATCTAGTTCCCCTGCAACAGCTTACAAGACTGGTACAATTGATCTCCAGACTTCATTGATCCTGGATCAGATTATCTCACCTCTCAAAGTTAAACTAAGACCAAATCTAAAGGCCTCTTCTTACTGAAACAAATCATTTAGTTCCTTCATGGTGCTTTTTGTTGTGGCACATTGTCCTTTTTGGACCTGCATTGTTCATGCAAGCTGATGTCATCTGTCAGTCTTTAAGTATCCTCATCACATAAGATGGTACATGTGCTAACCGGTCTCCTCTGTGCCGTTTTGCAAAAAGTCCCTTTCCAACCATTTCCTCTCAGTCTTGGTCGTGACAGCATCCACTGAACAATTAGTTAGCACATATGAATATGGCACACCTGAACCGGCCAGAGATAACAAAGCTGACAGTTTTCTGTGTTCATCTTAGAATATCTTGAATAATTTCTTCTGGAGCACGTAAAAGACTGTTTTAATTTCCATTTATTGAGGATATTTCACCACAAGCTTGTGTGAGATTCCTCACAACCTGAACGGTGGCCTTTCTGATTCAGTGCCTTTTTGCTTAATTGGTTGTCTTATTCAGGATGAGCAGTCTGTAGAAAGCTAATGCTGCCACAGACCTTTGCGCCAGATTTATTTTTTGACTGTAATGAAAACGAGGCTGTGAGGGACTGAAGTGTTTAATGGACTGTACTAAGCAACATAACAATAGTTCAGCTGGCAATACGCCTTTCTGAGAAAAAACCCCCAAAACGTTTGTTTACAGGAGCAAAGAGAGCAAAGTTTCCTTGCTTTAGCAAAGGAAAACCAGTCTCCTCTTGGCTTATATCGAAATCCTCCGACATTCTTCTTTACAAATCCTCGTTTTGTACTTCTAATTCGTGACCGTTGTTTTGTTTTGATCTCTCCACTGCGGCGTCACTTCTGAGCGGCGCATGCGCAACGCCGACGTCTTACGTCATCCGCCCGGAGCCGCTTCTGTGTACAACTGTTGGCGCAAGCTAGATTAAAGTGATTATTACGTTTTAAATATGGCACTTGTTATACACAAATATCAGACTGCTCAATGCAGCTGTTAACGAGAATCAAATATCTGGCGTTTGTCAGCTAAATGAAGATCCTCGTCACTGAGGTAATTGATCACCGAGTGTAGTTAACTCTGTGCTGGACTTTAGGACGAGTTGCTTGTTAAATCATTAATGCTGCAGGTTCTCTGTACTTCCCACAAACTGTGTATGCGTGATCTTCTGCATCTCAATAATTAACCTAACCAGTGTCAAATTGCATCCTGCACGGTTGCTCTAGAAACCACTCTCTGTAATTGGCCGATGCGGGATAAACTCTGAAAGCATCCTGTGAACAGCAGATTTCAGAAACACAGATTGGCATCCATAAATATCTAAACATCATGACCCCAACCTACACACCCGTGGAATCGCACTGACCTCCATGAAGCCATTTCTCAGAAAATCAAAAATCTAATCAATTAATTTTGTGAGGCAAATTTTGTGAGAGAAGTACTGTAAGAAATGCTTCTTTAAATTGACCAAAGGGGGGGGGGCACATTTCTAGAACACATGATGCAAAAGTTATGACATAATGTTTTACATAAGTGCAAATTTTTACTTTTTGACCACATGGGTAACAAAGGAAAAAAAGATAATAATAATAATATAATAGGTGCACAAGTATCTATTCCAAGTAAACATCAAATAATCAAATTAGACAAAGTATAGTACTATTTTGTCGTAGTGGTATTGTTGTAGCAGTGAGTGTAGTGATCATGACTGTATAAGCAGTGGGAGGCCAGTGTTAATGTGGTAACACGTGTCGTACCTTACACACACAGGGCGGCTGGCAGGGATCCTGGTTAACGCTGCCTTCACTGCTGCAGTTGCATCGCTCACACAGAGGGAATCCTGTGTATCCAAACGCACACCTGTCACACTTCTCACCTGCGTATCCCTGCTTACAAATGCACAAGCCCACTGCCAAACCTGCAGAGACAAGAACACACACCATTACAGCCTGAGCTCCTGCTCAACACACACACAGAACACTTTCACTCAAACACACAAAAACAAATGTCAATACTATCAATGCAAAATAAAACATGCTTTAAAAACACTAATACATTTTTACCAGAATTACCTAAAAAAAACATCCTGTGGAAACCAGTGCAGTTTCAAATGCCTATTTATAAATTGTGCAATGCACACAAATTAGTCCCATAAAACATCCTCAAAAAGTGAAAAGAACAGAGAGTGACAGGCGAGTGGGTTAAGTTGTGATCATTTTTTAAAGAATTTTTCCATTTGGCAAAGGTAAATGAAAGTGAGGTAAAACCAATTCACCTAATCATATTTTAGGCGGTCTGCTATATATCTTCTAAAATGGTAAGATCATCTATAACATACATGAATGGAAATATGACTTGTACAAACTAAAAGTGGTCCAGTGACAGCTTGCTTTGCCACGTCTGCGTGAAACTCAACGATTTACATTTTGAATAAAAATAATATAGTATGCATAAATTATACATTAACAACAAATTTACAATGAATACCATCCTAGAAACTTATTTTGCTCACTGTTATTAACATATTTTTAATGACACCCAGAAAAGGTTAAATATTCAGAATATTTGCAATGAAACAATTTTCAACATTTTTCAAGGTCCAACCATCAAGGCTGCAGGAAAATATGTCACTCTTTACTTTCTTCCCTTACTTTCTTTTTTCTTAAAGCGTTTTCTTTAAATGGTAGGTATATTTTTGCAAGTATATTTGAATTCTATAACAGATTTTTCAACAAAACCATCTCACTATCATTACTAACCAAGCCACTGGCACATTTTATTCCATCTTCCATCTGATGCATTCAGAAAGGATGAGTGTTTACACCAGTGGTTCCCAACCCTGGTCCTGGAGGCACCCCAACACTGCACGTTTTGCATGTCTCCTTAATCAAACACAACTGATTCAGGTCATCAGCTCATTAGTAGAGACTTCAAGACCTGAAACTGGTGTGTCAGAGAAAGGAGACATGCAAAATGTGCTGTGTTGGTGTGCCTCCAGGACCAGGGTTGGGAACCACTGGTTTACAACTACAGTGCATGTGGTCATGTGCTTCTCACGACCTCCACATGTATTTCAGTGATCCCATCACCAAACATTTTATAGGGGTGTAAAACAGGGCTACTGCCAGTCTTGTGTTGTGTTGTCCTGCGGTGGCCTGACTCCTTCTGGGACACACGAAGAGTGCAGTGAACCTCTCAGGTCACATGAGCAGGGTCTGCAGGGCCAGGACTCATGTGGACTCACCTGGGAAAATATTCACATAATGCTCAATTACACAACAAAAACCATTTGATTCTCCCTTCACTGAGCCCTGCCTTAAAAATAATGTTGACCCATGGCCATTGACCATATATATATATATATCTATATATATATATATTATATACACTCACCCCTCTCTTGGTCTGTAGTATCCATCTACAACATGATTGACAGTTATTCCTCTGTGTTTTCAGACAACCCATGCAGACTCCGCCTCCCTCATCTTTCACCAAGCATATTCAAACTCAGCTTAGCTCACCACAGTCTGGTTGTAATAGCATGTCCCTCTGATTTTGTCGTGGACAGTGCATCTCTGGCAAAGTAAAGGCTCACATGATTATTAACAATAAGTGAAAGCAGGGCAGCTTTTACAAGCCGCTCCTTGCACTGCCACAAGATAATATGACAATACCACATGAGGAAGAGTTGATCTCAATACTGGCACAGCTATGATTCAGACACAGGTAATAACAGGCCGTGCTTGATACTAACTACACAACACACAATGATTCAGATCTTCATTGCTAGTCGAAACAAAAATAGTGTCTAATCTCGTTCCTGTCATGTCTGTTTTGGGGTTTTGTTTCATGTTCATTGTTTTCATGTCTCTTATTTTGTCATAGACATAGTTCCTGTCTAGTCATGTGATTGCCTTGATCTTTATGTATTCCTGCCTAGTGTGTGCGTCATGTTCTGATTGGTTGGTTTGTGTCATGTGACCCTTATTGTTTGGGATTTATAGCCCTCATGTTGCCATTGTCTCTTGTCGAGTATTGTCTCTGTAACCTCTGTTGGTGAGTTCTTGTTTCTGTTCATGCCAGGTTTCAAGTCAAGTCTGTTCATTTCAAGTCAAGTCTGTTTTAAGTCAAGCCATTGTCAAGTCAAGCCAAGCCTGGATTTGGATTATGTTTCATGTCTTCGTTGTAAATAAACTGCACTTGGGTTCACCAGGCTCGCCTTCAGCGGACTGATTATTACTAATTCAAGAATGTCCCATTAAGACTAGCCACCGCAGCTTGGGTCGCTCCAGAATGGAGTAACAAGAAGGTGTAACAAGAAGTAAAAATGGAGTAACAAGAAGGCGACTAGATTGAGTGATATTTCTTTAACACAGTAGTTACATAATCGAGTTAATATTGCGTAACTTAAATGTTAGACTCAGTATTGCCAGTTATTTTGTGTGTTTTTGCTTCACCAATAAAAACAGTTCCACATAAAGACACAGGGGCATTTAGTTCCTGAACGATTGTGTATTTTTGAACAACTCATTTAACAAACGATTCAGTGATTCACTCATTAAGACAGCCATCTGGTTAATTCCTGGAAAATGTATGTTTTTTTAGAAATTGGTTGAGTGAATAATTCAATGACTGATCTGAAATTGCATATTGTCTGTATAGGTTCTACATTTGATGAAGAATTTACAAACAGTGGAGAGTCCCAGTACTGTTAATTGCTATGCTATAAAAATTAAATGCTAATTAACCAATCAGACTGAAAGGCCCAAACTAACTGTTGCGGAATTCATATTAAGATGTATTAACTGTTACATAGTGTGACTATTATATATATATATATATAGTTACTCAGATGTCATATAACATGAACTGATGTTTATAGACCACACCTAAATAGGACTAAATTGGTCAGTAAAGCAGCATGCTCAGCTCTGTGGGGCATTGTTGAGACCTCTTACTTTCACAGACGTGGCATGTGAGGAAGGTTCCCGCCATCCAGGGTTTCTGGTTGTAACCAGGGCAACAGCGGTCACAGCTCTCGCCACAAGTGTTGTGTTCACACTCACAGCTGAATTTCTGATGTCAAAACCAAACAGTCAATCAAACCAACTGTGTGTCGTTCAGAAATGTTTTGAGAATGCCTTCCCAATTAAAACTCAATCTGAGATGGCAAACACAATGCAGAGCAGAATAAGTGCTGTAAGCACCACTGAGGCTTACTCCAATCTATAAAATAAAAATGGTGAAAAAATTTGCCTAATAATAGCTGTATTTTGGTACTGAGCAGATCGGTGGTCTAACAGCACTTATCAATGTCAAAATGACTGAGATGGACAATCAAATCAAAAAAGGCGGGTGCTACCATTAATGGGCACTTAAGTGGAGTATGCATTTCAACATGAAACTTCATTTTTAATCACCAAAAAGTGAGATGAAAGAGCAAGTAAGCAGCTTAACATTTAATATTAAACTTTTTTTAAACTGTTACGAAGAAATGTTAAAGAACCAACAGTCATTTACAGAAATGCAAACAACTTATTTTCAGCATATTAGCTATAAGATTAAGAATGAATGTGTACATATTGTGAATGGATTTAATGAATTACACTTTCCTTACAGCCTTTCAGTGCATTGACTTATCGTCAGACAGAAAATGGTGATTGTGTGATTTTGACAAATGTTTTTATAGGATGAGGTTAGGAGAGTCATATTAAATCCTATTTAAATAAATAAATCAAATGCATTCATTCCAGTTCTTTAACTATTTTTCTTTATCCATCTCCTTCTTCATTCCTTTAATTTTCTATTTTTGACAAGAAACCTCCAAGTCTCTGCAACCTTTGTATATTGATATATTCATGGCTGGTCTGTGCTCAAAATTTAAAAGGATAGTTCAAATTAAACCTATTCATCTATTGAAATTGTGACAAATTGTGTATTTTTATCCAAGTATTTGCCCTGTAGATGCCTTTAAAATTGTTTTCATAAAGTTATCTGAAAATGTGCTAGACATTTTGTGGTGTTGTAAAGTAAGAAACAAAACCTCTTTGGATGTTTTGATGATAGTGGTAGTGACTATTACATAGCTATTACACAGACACAAAATATGTACCACAAAATACATTATTTTGATCATATAAGACACAATGCAACTATTTAATTATTGATTTTTACAACTACTCTGAGTGCATTCTTCATAAAGGCCAAAAGTGTTTAGTCTCTATGTAACAACTTAATGATAAAGCTCAAGTAATAACCCTAATTACAGTGCACATATGAAATAAATATTCTTTAGCTTCAGATGACAAACCTTGTTGTATGGGTTGAGAGGGCAGGCCTTAGCGTGACCGTAACAGATGCACATTCCTCCTACTGATATATCCTTAATGGAGTAGTAATACTGAAAAACAAAAGCAATACAATCACATTAACCTCAAACTATACTGTAATACATAAGTTATTTATTGCATCCGCTAGACAAGAAACAAGGAGCAAAAGTAACTGTTGTCTATTTCCTACGCTTTACCCTCCGAAGTGAGAGATCAATGTTTATTATTATTATTTTAAATATTTACAGAAGCATGTTTGCTGATGGTTTAAATTATTATTATTTTTTCACTTGGCAGACCTTTTGTGGTCTGGACTGAGAGGTTCTGATGAAGCACTGGGAATCTTGGAAGCAAAGTATCTATAAGTTAAACTCTATGAACATCTCTGCTTTTCAGCTACAAATTCACATACCCCCTCACACAACGAAAGTAGGAGTTTGTGAAACACTTTTCCCCCTGAAGCTGCCAAAATATTTTTAAATATATAAATGAAAATAAGGAATTTATCTAGATGTGAACTGTTACCTTGCTGAAAACCCCAGCTGGTCACCAGCATAAGGTATGATTTGCACAGTGGTACCAGCTTCAGTCGCTGGATGCTGGTCACCATCACGGGACACTGGTGTGCTGGTGGACCAGCATATGTTGTCATTTGGATGCTGGTAGGATCCCAGTAAGACAAACAGTACTCAACAAACAGTACGTGTGCAAAAGTTGTTGAAGTCTGTTGTCACTATTATGGTGATTAGTGTTCGATGGGCACTTTGCCCTTGACAATGGTTAAATTATTTCATTTTCACCCATAGTTACTATTGCAGTAAGTTATGCCCCTCACTTCAATTAAATACTTTTTTACTATGTGCTTTTTACATTTATTCCTTTTACTAACAACTTTCTTGTTGTCAGTAGCTGTCAACTGGATTTTGAAACATGAAAGTACCCAGATGTACTTTCAATTTTGAACTTGATGCAGTGCAAGTACACTTGTAGTTACATGCTACTAATGTTTATTATTTTGTCTCTTCAATAGACTGTCATTAACATTTTACAAGTTTGACATTTTTCAGTTAAAGTCAATTCATTGATGATTCAGTGATGTCATCATCCAGTTCAGCTCTCTTCCAATAGTGTCTGTGCAATCAGTCAAGTGTCCCCAATAAGCATATAATATAATAAAGCATAAGTTATATTACTACTGTCTTACACACCCTTAAAGATACCGACTGAGCATCACTGAATAAACAAGCACACTTTTATACTATACTTTTAATGCATACAGCGTGTGTTAAGCTGGTTGTGATGCTTAAACAGATCAATAATTTGAAAGTGCCACAAAGCCACAGTATTAAACTTCCTGGGTAAGTCAATTTACCAAACTCACAATAATTCACTTTAATATGAGAATGACACACATCACCTTTAAATTAGCCTCGTAATCATATGCAACCAATGTGGCTTAAGCCTCTCAGATTGCAAAATGACTCTTTGAACTAAATAATTTGGGTTCATTTATCCAAATTGTTCAATGCACGTGAGAAACGTAATCCTGCATTTCAATGCAACTACTCTTTGATGGAAACAGGTCAATCAGCGAGTTAATGAGTTTGTAGGAGGAAGTGGGCGGGTGGAGGCGTGTGATATGGCGTCTTTGAGGGAAAGAGAGGGCTGATTTGTTAATTACTGTATGATTTTAATTAAAACCCATCTGTCTGAGGAGGAGAGGCTGGTAATGGATGAGGCGGGCAGCGTTAGCTCCAACCATCCACACACACACAGATGGTGTATGAATGGCACTGAGTGATGACAACACATTCCCCCTCTAACAGTAGCACCACACTAGCACTCTAGCGTCTCCAGCTCCAATTGAGGCACTCACCCGTCTGGTGACGATGGGGTCAATGTCTCTGGGATCATTGAGGGCGAGGGTCATGAGGTCAGCATTTAGGGTGCGGATCCTTTGGAACCACAGGCGGATATAGCGTGCCGAGGTGAAGTTGAGTAATGTGGGCGATGGATCATCCGCACTAGGACGGCCGTTTATTAGTGAGGTGTGAATCTGAAAGAAAATGAGAAGTGATGAACTGCGACACATGACTGTCTTTATGAGTGAGTCATTGAATCATTTACTCAATCATGCTTAATCCTGTTTATTGTGGGGGGGGGGGGGGGGGGGGGGGGGGGGGGGCCAACAACATGTTTTCTTATGTGGTTCTGCTAAAGTACGGTTACATACATATTTCAAAATGTAGTGCATTATCTGAAAATTTGAACATAATCTTGCTAACCAAAAATAACACAATTAACCCTCTGGATTTCCTCACACTTGTAACACTCTGAGGCCGAAAATATAAGGAGGACAATAAGCAGAACATTTTTTAATTAGATCAATAGACAATATTCACCTTAAAATGATGCTGCATTTTTGTCTATATAAATTAAAACAGTTATTTACAATAATACAGTTAAGTTAAAAATATAACAAATGTATTTAAAATGCATTGCATGGAAGGCAGATCTGGTGGTAGAAATCATATGTAATACTATGGTTTAACCACTAGATGCCTGTATACAGGGCTATGCATTGCATAGTTGCTTATAAATATATTTTCAGACGTAATTACTTACTTTTATTATGTTTTGCATTTGGATATATATAAAGACATTACCAAATACTACTTTGCTCATTTGTAGCTACAATGCTTTGTATTTATGAATTATTTTGTATTTCCCATTCATTTTCTATTTTGGGTATTTTTGAGAGTGAAGATCACAAATGTTACATTTTTTCTAATCATTTCCATGGTTTTTTTTCCGCATGTGTGCATATAGCGTGTGTTCCAAAAAGTCACTAAGTTTTGTATCATTGTGATAAAGTAAAAATGATTAAAAATTTAAATTCAGTCTAAAATGATCAAAAAACACCAGAGGGTAAATTGTATATAAACAAATAAGCAACATTCAATCACAGTTTTAATACAAGTGCAGCTTAAGGAAGTGATGCATGCGTGTGTGTGCAGTACTGGGCTGTTTTTCTTGGGTTAATGATGTGTGCTAATTAGTGCTGTGTGAGTTTATGCTGTCTGTTTTTAAAGGAGATAGAGCGACATTTGAGGCCAGGCTTGATCTCCCCACCCACTTCCCTCATTAGTACGGCACACACACACACACACACAATGCTCTTCAATATAATCCTATGATCTGACAGCTGTAAATTTGACTTTCAGCAAACACACACACATTAAACCTGCTGCTGTAAGAGAACTTCCATCTCATTTATCATCCCTGTGTGGGTGTTCATGTCAGCCTGCTATTAGCTGTCAGACGCACTGTGTGGGGAAGTTAGCAGCTGTATTAATGCAAACATGCATAATTCCACATGCCTGGTTCGTATGTAAATGTGATCTGATATCTGTGTAAATGAGAGAGTGTGTGTGTTATTGAGTGGGCTGTGAATGAGAGGGACACTGGAGTTTGTGTACCATTTGTGTATGTGATTGTGAATATATTTTTCTCTTGTCTGTTTTTTCTAATTAAGAATCACAGTTAACAAGGTAACTTAAGATGCAGTCGAGCAAGACTCTGTGAGGTTTTCCATTCCTCAACCCTCTGTGCCACATATTCAAATGCATTTAAAGGGACAGTTCACCCAAAAATGGCAATTCTGCCATCATTTACTAATCCTCATGTTGTTCCAAACTCATATGTGTTGTACATTGCAGCAAAATAATTTCAATACATTTCCGAACATTCTAAAGTCTAAATGATGATACCTTGTTTAAAATTTTTAATGAATTGATAAAACAGTGAAAGTTATAATTTCTTCAGAATATGCCATTCATGTCATAATCATCTAAAAATGGCATTGAAACCTTTTCATTGAACTGCTTAATTTTGTTGCCCTGTGAGTGAAGGTGTTTCTCACCTCTCCGTTCTCCAGAGGATGGATTTTAGAGTAGAAGGAAGTACAGATGACTTCCTCATCATGCATGTAGGATGGCGGGCCTGTTCTGGGGACGATGTTGAAGCGTGTGATGCACTCTGTGTCTGTAATCGCGTAATACTGCCACGGCATGAATGTTTCACCGTCCAGAGAACGCTCTAGAATCCAGTTTCCGGGCCGAGGGGAGTTTGCAGCTTTCAGGATCACATAAGCGATCTGGAAGACCTGTGTGAGAGGAGAACATGGCACAGTACATTCAATTCTTGCAAAAATATACTTCAATTTATATACTGCACACACTTTACCCCAGGCAGAATCTGTAACATTTTTAAAACGAGAGATCTTTAAAAAGTTCAAAAATTTGAAGTCAGCAAGATTTTTGAATGAATCATTTTTGAATCCAGATTTTTTTTTTTTATTCAGCAAGGACACATTAAATTAATTAAAAGTGACAGTAAAGACATGTAAAAATGTCCAAAAGTTTCTATCAATAGTATGTTCTTTTAAACTTCCTATTCATCAAACAATTGTAAGGGAAACAGGTCAATAATTTAGCTCAAAGGGAATCATTTAAGATTTTAAAGGGAACTCCACCATTAATATGCAAGGGAATTAGGACAGAATCACTGTTTTAAGGCTGATCACTGAGACAGCCAGCGATTCATTGAACAGGCCGCATAACATCAACTCTGCAATGGATATTAATATCCAAAGTATAGTGAAAACACTATTAATTAGCACTGTAACAAGATCGGCAGTTTAAGACATTAACTTGTGACCACAAAACATGAGATACTTCTGTTTTCAATATAAATAAGGCTTTTTTGGATAAATCTAAGACATATAAACTAATCTAAACACATGACCACACGCAATCACACAAGTTTTCAGAAAGAGAGAGAGAGGAAATAATTAAAGAGAATGAAAATGTGAAATCCCAAGTTTACAGCAATATGTGCCATTGTATAGATCTGAACAACCATCAATCACTTAATTAACCCTCGCACTGAGTTCCTCACTGAGGTTAAAATTTATATTAAATGCACCATTTCAGCTTGAATCTGGAGTACTTGCTTTCTGTGTTGCGGGGTTCCCTTTCTTGTCTGGTTGCTTAAAGGGGTTTCCCGAGGTTGCTGATTGTCTGGAGGTTCAGTCTTGGGAAGCCAGTGTTTGGGCGTTGGCTGGCGACGCGGAGCTGTGGTCCGCAGTTGAAGGGTAGACAGCACTCTTCTGGGAGAATGCGGCGTTAGGCTTAACTCAGAGCACGAAACTCTCAACGGAAAATAAAAAAAACTAAAGAAATAGAAATAGATGTAAAATTTGATGAGACCAGGTGGCGTTTCTCATCATGGTTTTGGAGGAGCTGGCGTGTAAGCCAAAGCACGCTCAAAGCTTAAAGAACTGGACTATGAGAAAAAGCTAAAGCCGCATGCTAAAAGCTAGCACAAAACGTCGACCCGAAAAGGTCAAAAGCAAAAGACCCAAAAGCGCCGCGCTAAGTTGATGGTGTCCTGAGTATTTACACCAGGCTGTTTTAACCACCAAATGGTGTTCGACCAATTGTAGCTCGGGGTGTTGCAATGTTTCTCATTCCCATTCATAAATCAACTGTTATCTCATCATTCACATTACCTGCGTTTTTCCCGCTCTGGTAGATTATGATTTTGGACATGATTTCTATAATGAGTATATGATACATTTGACCAAGAATTGACTGGGAGAAACGTTTCAAGCATGAAAATTCAAACTCACACATACCAAGCATGAATATGACCCCTTAAGCTATTCAATAGTTATTCAAAATACATTCACAATAAATGATTAAGGCATGATTGTTAAACATGTGGGTTAGATACATGATTTGGGGTTAGATATATAGCAATGGTTAGTTGCTCGAGTTCTTTTAGTGTCATTTAGGTGCATGGAAAGGCATTTTCTGTGCCATTCTGTGAATGTATGTAGACCAGAGATTAAAATGTCTGTAAGGAAATTTAGTCTGTCTGTTCTTGTCGTGAAGTGGGGGAAGTCATTTTACGAGGAGCTTGTGACTGTAGTTACTATCGTGTGATAGTCATGCGGTCATCTCTTTTGACCATTATTCTTGATAACTTGCCCCAAAATTTTACAATCTCCTTGGACTTGTCAATGTGTTCTTTTGTTTTAATGTTGAAAGCTGTTCTGTGAAAGGGTTGGTTGGTTAGGCTTGCTTCAGACTGGCTATGGTCTGATTTATGAGCATCCTGTTGTATTGGGCCTCTGTGGAATTTTTGTGACTGCTCGTGCCTCAACTCGGTTTTGACCACATCTTAGATTGTCTGATTCGGTCTGAAATCCTACACACAGTCCTGAAAACTACAATGTATCACGGTTTCCTCAAAAATATGAAGCTGCACAACTGTTTTCAACATTAATTATAATAATAATGTTTCTTGAGCATCAATCAGCATATTATACTGATTTCGAGATCATGTGACACTGAAGACTGGATAATGGTTGCTGATAATTCAGCTTTGCATCACAAGAATACATACAGTTTACAGTATATTCACAGAGAAATCAGTTATTTTAAGTTGAAATAATAATTTATAGTAATTCCATTTTTATTGTGTTTTAAACAAATAAATGCAGCTTTGCTGAGCAAAATCAATCAATCAATCAATAAATAAACTCATTCAGACCAGTACAAAACATGCTCAATGCAACACAAACATTAACTTGAACTTACACAATTAATCCAGAATAATTTAAAATCCACTGCTAAATCTACTTTGAACAGGATCATTTATATGACTTCAGTTGTTATTAATTAAGTAATTGTTTATATTTATTTATTTTACAAAATCTACTAGCTGAAGAATTGTACTTTATTAATTTGATTAAAAATTATATTTTAATGAAAATGCTTTGTATTCTTAAAATATTATGTGGCAACTATTTTATAAAAGCAATATGGCTGTGCTTTAGTTTCTCCAAAGGACATCCTTTAGTGGTGATTACGTACAATATAACACGGCCTGGAGGACCTTATCGCTCAAATATAATGATGAGCAGTCAGAGATGTGCCCATGTCAACTATTTTACAACATTTCAAAAAAAAACTACCAATTCACAAAAATAAAAAAAAATAAAATTCTGAGCTTATTGTGAACTGTATTTCTGCAGGCTGATTTTCAGAGCAGCTGCTTTGTTTCAGCTGGTGTTTCAAACACGAAACACCAAACCCTGTGATAACGCTCGCAGTAGACTCATAATAGATTAGCTTCTTACAGGAGAACAAAAATGAAAGAGAAGATCTGAGAAAGAAAAGAAAAACTTGATTCCCATGATTCCCCACTCTTTTATTCAGCAGCAATAGACCTGAGGCACACGTGTACACACACACACAGGCACACGCACACACACACACACCACACACACTCACACCCACACAGACACACACACACACACACACACACACACAGGCACACACACACACACACACACACACACACACACATGCACACACACACACACACACACACACACACATGTGTGAGTGTGTATATTGGGGTGTAACACGTTAAACGCCATCCCTGACAGGTTCTCTGCGGCCTTCAGAAAGCTTCAGGGCGCAGTGACATTCCAGCTTACCTGAAGAGCTGACCTGAATAAAAAGAAAACATGAGAAACGGGGGGAAAAGAAGCTAGGCTGCAGTCTCTATTCATTCCTGTTACCTTTTAGGTAACACCGCCCCATGAGAAACACACACACAGAAAACAACAATAGAGTTAGCATCGCACGCTCTTTCATCTGCGGCAGATAACAGGCTCACGTTACCGTCTCTCACAGCACTGCCACTGCCCTGGATGCTCATTCAGCAGCACAATGATGCTTTGTCGTGTCACACAGACACGTCTGAATACACAATCACCTGACTGAACTGTGAAAGACGGCAGTAATTCAAGGCCACGTCAGTCAAACATATATATATATACACCCCTTTCTGTTAACAAAACGACAATAATAATAAATTATACATCAAATTAAACAGATAAACAGAAAATATACCTGCAAGCAACACATTTAGCATGAATTCAGCTGTCACTCAGAGCTTGCTATTTTAAGACCAAATGTTGGTTTGTAGTTATTAATAAACTCATATTTCATAAGTGCATATTTAGTCTACATTTATATTTAATAATAGTCTCAAACAGATCTGCCACAACTCTGAATATTCCAGATACTTTAAATGTTGCAAGTGTACACTTTTCTGGCAACAGAAGCAACATTTGCTGAAGCATTTAGATCTCTGGTCATTAAAAAGATACGTTATATTCAGAAAAATATTTTGAGCGGCAAACCCTAAACTGATACATAAGTTTAACTCAAATGAATAGTTCACCCAAAAATGAGAATTTGGAAAAAAGAAAAGTATATCCTCAGGCCATTCAAGTTTCTTCATGGGAAAACATATGGAGAAATGTAGCAGTGCATCAGTGTCTCAGCAATGGAAGCTCTGCAGTGAATGGGTGCCGTCAGAATGAGTCCAAACAGCTGATAAAAACATCACAAGTAATCCACAAGTAATCCACACCACTCGAACAACTTTACAAGTCAAAACAGTCCAAAAAGTTCCAAACAAATATGTGAATGGATTTTGATGTGAGAGACAACAGGAGATGGACTTTTTCACTGGAGGTGAAATTTATAGACTCTTATTTAAGCAACGGTTTGACAAACTCACAGCATTTGGCTCACAATACATTAACTGATGGACTGGAGGGGTGTGGATTACTTGTGGATTATTGTGATGTTTTTATCAGCTGTTTGGACTCTCATTCTGACGGCACCCATTCACTGCAGAGCATCCATTGCTGAGCCAAGTGATGGGATGATTCATTTCTCCCAATCTGATGAATCTGATGTGTGGTGTGTGTGTGTGTGTGTGTGTGTTGTGTGTGTGTGTGTGTGTGTAACTAAAATTGGCCATTAAGTTTGAAAATCACACACCAACAAACCATTATATGATGACAAAATGATTCCCAAACATAAATATCCAATGCCCCTTGTGTCAGTATACTGACTTCAAAGCTTCCTCTATAAAAGCATTTGGTTACTGACTGCGCTGTTAAACAGCTTTTGCCATCTGTCCAATGTTGTGCAGAGCTCTTGACATGAGGCCGTATCAGACGCCTTGGAACTGAGAACAGGTTAGATCTACAGTAGACAAATTCACAAACTCCTCTCCAGTTTATCCAGAACATTTCCTCAAACTAAACTGCTGCTGCTCATTTCAAAAGTGAAGATATTAGCCAGTCATTACACTTCATTTACATAAGTCTTAAAGGTACAGTTGAAAAACCAGCATGTTAAATTGCAACTTGAGGGGAAAACAAAAGAGTAGAGGAATTTATATGAAACACATTGCTTTGCTTGTCTGTAGTATTTATAATTAGCTTAATAATAAAACAACAAAACAACAACAGAAGTCTCTTGGAAATAGTACATCCTCATTTAGATGTGAACATGTCTCTCTCTCTCTCTGTGTGTGTGTGTGTTGTGTGTACACCTGTTTTTCTATTCTGGTGGGGACTTAAACCTGAACACACACAGACTCATGTGACCATGTCAACGGTGGGACCTAAATTGAGTCTCCCCCGGGTAAACAAGCTAATAAATCACAAATAATACATTTTTTTTTAAATCCAAAAATGCAGAAAGTTTCCTGTGAGGGGTAGGTTTAGGGGTAGGGTTGGTGTAGGGCGATAGAAAATACGATCTGTACAGTATAAAAACCATTACGCCTATGGAGAGTCCCCACAAGGATAGCTGTGTGTGTGTGTGTGTGTGTGTGGTCAGTGTTGAAGGCGACAGCATCAGCGGCTGCCCTCAGGTGTTCATTTACCGCAGAGGTTCCCACCAGTAAAGGCCAAAGATTTCATTGGAGACAAACAAGCATCCCTGCAGTATGTGACAGAGAAAGGGAGAGCTATAAAAAACATGTCATAACCCACAACCTGTCAGATATGACACGACTCAAATACAGATGTGCACTGCCTTATCTGACTGTGTGCGCTGGCCTAAGACCTCCTACACACACACTCACACACACACACACGCAGACGCACACACACACACACACAACACACCCACACACACCAGACACCACAACACCCATCCCGACTACACACACACACACACACAGCCGACGCACACACACCACACACCCAACGCAGAACGCACACACCAACACACCCATACCACACACACACAACGCAGACGCAACACACAACACGCACACGCACACGCACACACACACACACAGACGCACACACACACACACACACACACACACACACAAAGATGACAGTATATTTTTTCATGTCACATCCTTCTGTCAAAGATTATTCTCAGAGGCTTCAATATATTTCAGTTCAGATGAGCAAACTCGAGAAAACGTTTAATAACTGAAAAGCCAGAAGGGTAAACACTTGGGAGTGAATGTGTTGTTTTGTCTATTGCCATTTTGCCATTTTCAAAACTAATTTCAGCTTAACCCAAAAAAGAACCCCCCCAAATAAAAAACATTAAACTATATTGATGTACATCTTGGCAAAGTTTTTAGCGATTTTCAAAAAAAAAAAAAAACCTTTGCCATAATTAATTGGTTACAATCAGTTAACCGACAAGCCATTAAAAAATTTAATGAAATTAATTAAATGTGTAATACATATACAAAGGCCAAATGTTTTTTTTTTCTTATCAAGTGTTTATAGAATATGTTTTACTAATACACAGTGATTTTAACAAAAATAAAAAACAAATGTGTGTGAGTGTGTGTGAGAGAGAGAGAGAGAGAGAGAGAGAGAGAGCAAGATCTCAAAGTCATGACAACTTTTAATTGCATAAATAACTACCGCACTATTTTTCCATACAAAGTAAAATGTAGCATAATTAGTTTATTTCAGTATCACAATAATGTAACACATTCCTCAAAGCTGAGAATTAATGAACAGAACACCTGTTTCTCCAGACTTATGCTGTCAGTCCATGATATGGACGTGATAATGAATAATAAAACAAAAAAACGGTCCCACTTTATATTAAGTGGCCTTAACTACTATGCACTTACATAAATTAATCATTTGGTACAATGCACTTATTGTGTACATACATGTTTTTTCATTGTACTAATATTTTAAAAATACCTGCATGTATTACATCTGTAATTGATTTCTGGAATTACATTTATAATTACACTGTTGACCCATCTTAACCCACACTTAAACCTACCCATACCACCACACCTGTCCCTAACCTTACCTGTGTCCCACCTCAATAACAGCAGAAGTGTTTTGTAATACAATAAAAAAAAATTGAAAAAAACAAAAAAAAAAAACAACCAAACCAAGTACATTGTACTTATTTTCTGATGTAAGCACATAGTAGTTAAGGCCACCTAATATAAAGTGGGACCCAAAAAACAAACCATACTTTTCTAGTCTTGCGAGAGAAGACTTGTTTTGTGTGCAGTGCGAGTGAAAGGGAGAAGCTGCATGTGAAATTTCTCAGGTTGCGTATGTGACCTGGTTCCCTGAGAAGGGAACGCGACACTGCGTCATGGCGTTGAGGCTGTAGGAACACTTCTGCTTGACCAGTGTCTGAGGCATCAGTGAAAATCTTGATTGGCTGATGTGAGGTCAGGTGATGTAGCGTGGCACGTCAGCGAGACCATAAAAGGCCACCTTCGTCACAGAATCTCCAACTTCCAGTTGCCTGAAGGAAAATGTGTAAGGCATCCCCAAGGAAATCTATCAGCATGGCGTCGCAAATGGCAGCAAGGACGCTGAGCTCCGCAATTCTTCTATTGTTTTTGTTTGTTTGTTCTGTGTTTTGTCATTCTTCTTCTATACGTTTTACCAGAGACGAACTCCTTAACATTAAGCAGCACATCCCAGACAATATTTTTCAGGTTTTTGATTATTCGGACGTTTTGTTGGACATTCTAGTCGGAGGTACAGCGGTGTTGTTCAAACGCGCGTGCAGACGCAGAAGAGGGAAACGCGCCGGCGCCCTGGTGAAGCTCCGCGCGCGCGGCTTTCGGACTGCGCTCCCAAGCATTCATCTCGCGAATGTCCGTTCCCTTCCTAACAAAACGGATGAACTTCTTCTCCTCACCCGCACCAACAAGGACTTTTCAAACTCTGCTGCACTGTGCTTCAGTGAAACCTGGCTGAGTGAAGCCATTCCGGACAACACGCTTCATCTGCTGGGCTACCAGCTGTTCAGAGCGGATCGCATCGCGGAGTTAACGGGGAAAACCAGAGGTGGTGGATTGTGTTTCTACATCAACGAAAGTTGGTGTTCAGATGTAACAACGCTGAAAAAGGTATGCTGTCCTAATTTAGAGGCACTCATCATAATCTAAACCTTTTCTACTCGCCGCGGGAGTTTTCCTGTTTCATTCTCGTGAATGTGTACGTGCCTCCGGACGCGTGCCTGAGCGCCGCGATGCAACAGCTGGCCGAACAAAACTGAAATGGAGCAAAGGTACCCAGACTCTATCTTAATCATTCTTGGAGACTTTAACAAATCAAATATATCTTGTGAACTGCCAAAATACAAGCAGCACATTACGTGTCCCACCAGAGACAGTAATATATTGGATCACTGTTACACAGCAATAAAGGATGCATATCACTCTGTCCCACGAGCAGCTTTGGGGCTCTCTGATCACTGTTTAGTTCATCTAATACCGACCTACAGGCAGAAACTGAAATCAGCTAAACCTGTATTAAGGACTGTAAAAATGGACTAATGAAGCAGAGCAGGATTTACAAGCTGGTTTTGACCTCACTGATTGGAGCGTTTTTGAAGTTGCTGCCACCGATCTGGACGAGCTCACTGAGACTGTAACATCTTATATCAGTTTTTGTGAAGATATGTGCATTTCTACCAGGACATTCTTATCATTTAATGATAAACCGTGGTTTACTGGAAAACTCAAGCAGCTTCGTCACGCCAAAGAGGATGCTTACAGAAGTGGGGATAAAATCTTGTATAACCAGGCCAGGAACAGACTAACAAAGGAGATCAGAGTGGCTAAAAAAAACTACTCAGAAAAGCTGAGAAAAAAGCTTTCAGCAAACAATCCAGCGTCAGTATGGACTGGTCTGACGAACATCACCATGTACAAGACACCACACCCACAGCTTGCGGAGAATCAACAACTAGCTGACGATCTGAATGTGTTTTACTGCATATTTGAAAAGGATCATCTACCACCCCCCATCCACTCTGATCTGCACTTCACACATTCAGCTACCACCCCTGCAACCCCCTCACTCCCTCCCCCACCATTCAACCTGTGCTTAAGGTCTGTGTAGAGGATGTGAACCGAGTCTTCAGGAAGCAGAAATCTAAAAAAGCTTCAGGCCCAGATGGTGTTTCACCTGCCTGCTTAAAAGTCTGCGCTGACCAACTGGCCCCCATCTTCACATAGATCTTCAACAGATCATTGGAGCTGCGTGAAGTTCACTGCTGCTTCAAACGCTCCACCATCAATCCCGGTCCCCAAAAAGCCCAAATCACTGGACTCAACGACTACAGACCTGTCGCTCTCACCTCTGTGGTCATGAAGTCACTTGAGAGACTGGTCCTGGCCTACCTGAAGGACATCACTGGACCCTTGTTGGATCCTCTTCAGTTTGCCTACAGATCAAACAGGTCTGTGGATGATGCAGTCGACATGGGACTGCATTACATCCTGCAAAACCTCGACAGATCTGGGAATTACGCAAGGATCCTATTTTTGGACTTCAGTTCGGCCTTCAATACCATTATGCCTGACCTTCTCTCAGACAAACTCACCCAGCTCTCCGTGCCCACCTCCGTCTGTCATTGGATCAACAGCTTCCTGACAGACAGCAGCAGCTAGTGATCTGGGCAAACGCACATCCAGGACTATCACCATCAGCACTGGCGCCCCCCAGGGATGTGTACGCTCCCACTGCTCTTCTCTCTCTACAACAACGACTGCACGTCTAAAGACCCCTCTGTCAAGCGCCTGAAGTTCGCAGACGACACTACAGGCATCGGCCTCATCAAGGATGGAGACGAGTCTGCTTACAGACAAGGAGGTTAAAAAGCTGGCTGTCTGGTGCAGTCTTAACAACCTGGAGCTTAACACGCTAAAAACTGTGGAGATGACCGTGGATTTCAGGAGAAACCCCTCTGCACTCCCCATCATGGACAGCACTGTGACTGCAGTGGCGTCATTCAGGTTCCTGGGCACCACAAACTCTCAGGACCTGAAGTGGGACACTCAAATAGACTCCATTGCAAAAAAGGCCCAGCAGAGGTTGTACTTCCTTCGCCAGCTGAGGAAATTTAACCTGCCACAGGAGCTGCTGTAACAGTTCTACTCTGCTATCATTGAGTGTCCTGTGTTCATCCATAACTGTCTGTTTTGGTTCAGCTACCAAATCAGACATCTAGAGAATACGACGGACAGTCAGGACTGCTGAGAGGAGTATTGGTGCCGGCCTCTGTCCAGCCTCCAAGATCTTTACATCTCCGGAGTGAGGAAAAGGGCTAAAAAACCTCACCTGGACCCCTCACACCCCGCCCACTCTCTCTTCGAACTGTTGCCTTCTGGTCGGTGCTACAGAGCACTGTCCACCAGAACAGCAAGGCACAAGAACCGTTTTTTTTTTTTTCCCACAGTCTATACTCAGTCCTAAAACAATTAAGCCGTTCAAATTAATACAACTAACAAAGTATATTATATTAAACTGCACACTTGAAATAAACATATCTTCTCTGCACACTAATAAACCTATCTGTCCATTTCTAAACCATTACATTTTTTTTTTTTTTTTTTTATTATATTAGTGTTATATTACATCCCTACTGTTTTATTCCTATGTATGTCTACACTATCATGTATGTCTGCACTATGTTTGTACTTTCTTCTACACTGGAAGCTCCTGTCGTCAAGTCAAATTCCTTGTGTGTGTAAACATACTTGGTAATAAAGCTCTTCTGATTCTGATTCTGATTCTGATTCAAAGTTTGGCAACATGACGCAGCATCTCATTCCCTTCTCAGGGAACCAGGTTACATATGTAACCTGACGTTCCCCTTTTAAGTTCAAACCTGTCACATGGCGTTGAAACTACGGAAACATGAATACCAATGGCGACATAAACTGGGAGGATTTATACCACTGGCCTGAGCAGTCAGACCCCCGAAGGGTGTTTGTGAATGTAATCCGGTTTGGCATGCAGAATAACTTTGACCAGTCCAGGGGCAAAATCCAAGCAGGAGGAGGCTATTGAAAGGACCTGCAGATCTTCTGCTCTAGTGCTAGCAGCAGAGCCACTTTAAGAGTCAGAATCCCTGCTGAAAGATGCTCTTGCAAGAACTCCAGCACTGTAACAACCGGGCAGTTGACTGTATTTAAGTGGAGTTGATCACACCACGACACAAAGAGCGACTGTTTTATGGCATGCAATTTTCCCGTGGAGGCAGCTCTGGAGCTCAGAATAATTTTAAGAAGTTGAGCGATGAAAATCTATATCATCTCCAGCCAAGGTTCATAGATCACCTCGTATGCACCATGGTGTCCAGCCTCAATGGGGCTGGAGATGTTTTGGTGAACCAGAGGGGATAGTGGGCCGACTTCCCGAAGGCGAACAAGTCCGCTTGCCTGAACCAGGATGTCTGCTGCAAGTATTTAAAGGTCAGCTGAAGATGAGTATATGAATGAGATGCTGAATACCTCAGTAGGTGATTATGCTTGGGTAAATTTTTGGCTCCTTTAGACAAGTGAGAGATAAGCAAAGATCCAATCCTTGGATGAATCAGAAAGTATTTGAAAGTATTTGAAATATTAAAAAACAGGAATAAGGCACTTTTGATTTATATGAGAACTAAAGATCAGGAAGACTGAAAAATGTAAAGCACCTGGACATTTAGGTCAGAGCAGTATAAAGGAGGCAAAAATAGATTTTATCAAGGAAAAACTACAAATAAATAAGGAAGATCTTAAATCTCTGTGGAAAGTGCTGAATATGTTGTAATCAATTGGCAATCAAATTTACTGTATCAAAATTAGTATTAGATATTGATGGAGAGATAGAATTTGAAGAATTTAATTCTATTCATTAATTGCAAATATTTTAGTGGATAAGAGGAATTTATGTGAATGATTTTGGTAGGATGGATTTGTTGTTCAAAACTAGTGGTGTTGCCAAACTCGTTCTTGTTTGACTAAATTTATAGTAGATCAAATTACTAAGATGTTAGAAGATCTTCATGTTTCTAAGTCAAGTGTGCCTTACAAGTCTTAAAAAATGTGAAGCCAAAGGATTTCGATCGCCCCTGGTGTCTGGCTGCAGTACAGGTCATAAACTCCGCCCTCTCCATGTTGTTGTTGCTACATGCGCCAACTAAAAAAATCAAATTACACTTCAAATTTATTTTTCCCAAAGATTGTTCTTCCATTATTTCAGGTAGTTCTTATGATGCTGTTGTATTTTCAAGTGTTCATGTTTCTAATAAGTTAGCTTTTAGTTAGTTATTTTACACTATGAAAATGCGGTGTGGTGCAATGATTGTGTGCTTGTCATTGTGTCTGTGTGAGTTTGGGCAGGACTTTGATACCGTGTCTCCAGCTCATGATCACTATTGCGCAGAGTCTAAATGACGTCATTGGTGCAAGATGACAGCAGCCATACCTGGGAAATTTTGGCTTTGTTTTTCTACAATGAAAGGAAAAAGAGACACGTCGTCCATCTTTTTTTTGGATGGCTGGATGGTAGTGCAGCTAGATTTTTTAGAGATGCTGCAGATATTATAGTTCCAACTGTCACATTTATTTTTAATCTTTCTTTAAAAAAGGGTATAGTGCCATCTGACACGAAGATAGATTTTTTTAAGGAAGCAGATTAATAAAGGCAGAATGTGTGGTAGGGTACTCTTGGATCTCCAAGTGATTCATTCAATACTGTTAGATAAATTAAGTGTCATGGGTTAATTGAGTATGGTGATAGCCTGGTTGAACTCTTATTTAAATTGGATAGTTCAAATTAGGGTAACAATTGATGATATTCTTTCTGAGGAAACAATTATTAATAATGGAGTTCCTCAGGGAAATGTCTTAGGCCCCCTTTTGTTCTTATCATACATAAATTACATGCAAGCTGTTTGTGACTATAACTTGTTTTATATGCTGGTAATTCTGCTTTACAGGTTTCAGACAAGGATGTTGATAGAACACAAGTGATATTAGGTGAGGTACTAAGTAAGAGACTGGCTCTCTGAAAATAAACTCTTATTGCATTTAGGTAAAACAGAATCTATATTATTTAGATCTAAAAGTCACACGTTTATGTATTCCATTTTAGACATCTTGGCTGGTAACCTGAAAACAGAGTAGCACACTAAAATGTTATGCAAGATAACTGATGTTTATTACCTGAATACCTTTGACAGTAGTTTAACTGCTTTAAATTTTGAGTAGCATATAGCTTGGCATGTCAGCTTTTTGGGGGGCATTTGTACATCAATGTGTATCTAACCACACTGGAATGGTCACTGCCATGCCTTCTGCTTTTATATGGCTGTTTTTGAGTAATGACATGTTTTATGCAGAGCTCTATTGGCCACCTTCACTGTCAGCTGCTAAACTCTGTATTTACTCTATAGTGATCGTTGGCTTCTCTGTGGCTTTTCTCTCAAGCCTTATTGTAGAGAAATCTGGGTGAATGTGATTTCTAAGCAGTGTAGGTGGTTTGATTTCCACTTCCTGGTAACTGAACCAAATGAGACATCCAAACATCTGGATATTGTTTTGTATTCTTTTTCCATTTCAGCTTTTGTTTAACTTGGGGATTTTATTTTCACCATTTGTTCCTTTAACTGTGGGAATTTAATCCAGGACATTTTTTAATGATTCACAGGCAAATACTTCTGTAAACAGCATTTTTTAAACATATATTATTTTATTTACTGGTAGTTTAAAAATAATTATTTTGATTTGCAATGCCTCACGCAGACACGCACATCACATACAGATGAACTGGAGTTTTCAATGAACAGTGTGATTTTCTGTAAAATGTGCGCATAAAATGGTATAAAGTAATTGCGTGTATGTGTTTGCACGTGTGTTTGTGGAAGGCTTTAGTATGATTAGTCACATTTCAAAATAGTACTGAGGTCAGGTGAACATCTGCACAGACTGGAACATCACACACACACACACACACACACACACACAGTTTCCTACAATGAATCACATGCACAATCATTAGACTGCTGGAACCTGAAAAATAAAATGCACATATGTGTGCAAGACTAGAAAACGTGAATAACTTGCACATGCACTGTCATGCAGACTCTGCTTCTAATGAAATGCATGTGCACTGTGTGCGAAACATAGCAGCAAATGGACAACTGAAGTATTTGATCGTCTTAACACCAACGGACACCTAATTTCAAGCATCTGTATCTTAATTCAAAAGAGTAATTCACCCAAAAATGAAAATTTGCTGAAAACTTACTGACACTCAGGTTATCCACTTGTAATTATGTTCTTTCACAGATTTGGAGTTTGTGGATTGCATCACTTGCTCAGCAATAGATTCTCTGCGTAGAACAGCTGCAACAAACAGCAAAAGTCCACAATAGCCACAGCACTCCGTCCATACACAATACAAAACTCCTTGTGAGCCAAAGCTGAAACAAATTCACCATTAAGACGTTTTCATCTTCAAACCATTGCTTCTGGCTAAATTTTGAGTGCATAGTCCATAATAACACTTCCTCTAGTGAAAAAATCCATCTGCTGTTGTCTTGTGAAGCTTTTGGCTTCTTAAGACATTAATTGATGGACTGGAGTGGTGTGGATTACTTATGGATTATTGTGATGTTTTTATCAGCTGTTTGGACTCTCATTCTGACGGCACCCACTCACTGCAGAGCATCCATTGCTGAGACACTGATGCAATGCTACATTTTTCCAAGTCTGATGAAGAAACAAACTCATCTACATCTCAAATGGCCTGAGAATCAGAACAGTTTCAGCAAATTTTCATTTTTGGGTGAACTCTTCCTTTAAGACTAACGCTAAACATCTTCAACACCCAGCCGCAGTCACTGAAGGAGGCCTGTTAGCCATCTAAAACATATTACACATGAAGCATTGTGAACAGTGTGTGCATATCAGCCTGCTGTTTATAAATAACCGCTTAATTCAATTGAATCAATTTCCTCAGTTGAGACGGGTTTTGCTCTAGCGCTCAGCGTGCCTGTAATGTTTTAGCACACGTTTGTCATTGCGGCGACAGGTTGGCAGGGAGTGAGTGATGGTAAGATGGCAGTCATGGCTCGCTGCTCTATGTGTGATTGCCGTCAGTAATTACACACCCTCTCGTCTGATTTATTAACTCTAAATGTCCTCTACAGCCCCTCTAATGAATACTCAAACCCTGTCACACTCATTTGTCTTCTATCTTGCATCCACCCCTCTCTCTTGCTCTCTCTGTCTCCTCCGTTAACGCACCGTGCTGCACTCATTGTCATATTCTTCAGTTCAGGTAAGGCACAGAGGAGCAATGGAGGAATTAAAGGGATAGTTCACCTACAAATGACTATTTTGTCATTATTTATCACCCTCATGCCATTCAAAATGGTGTTATGACTTTTTTTGTTTTTTTTCCTTCTTGACCATTTTTAGGTGAATATTACGGCCACACATTTTCATTTAATGGAAATGATTGAGAATGGGGGCTGTCAAGCCTCATCAATCACAAAGTTCTGCAAACCACCGGCTCCTTGCACATTTCTTTGTTAACGACACTTACCGTTCAAAAGTTTGGAATAATTATGACTTCATAATGTTTTTTTTAAGTCTCTTCTGTTCACCAAGGCTGCATTTATTTGATCAAAAATACAGAGAAAAGTAAAATTATAAAGTATTACAATTTAAAACAGCTGTTTTCTATATGAATCTATGTTAAAATGTAATTTATTTCTGTGATCAAAGCTGAATTTTCAGCATCATTACTGCATTCTTCAGTGTCACAACATCCTTCAGAAATCATTCTAATATGCTGATGTGCTGCTCACAAAATTTTCTGATTATTATCAGTGTTGGAAACAGTTGTGCTGCCAATATTTTTGTGGAAACCGTGATGCATTTTATTTTTCAGTATTCCTTGATAAATAAAAAATTCAAAAGAACAGCATTTATTTGAAATATAAATATTTTATAACATTATAAATGTTTTGACTGTCACTTTTGATCAACTTATTGCATTCTTGCTCAATAAAAGTGATAATTTCTTTAAAAAAAAAAAATCTTACTGACCAGAAAACTAAACTAATTTGATATGCTTTCCGCTTTCAAACTTTTACACAATCTATTTGGAGTTTCTTAAACAAAGACAGAAAAACCTTGCAGATCCATGCGGTCCAAGCCAACACAAACAAACTGCGTGGGGCTGTGGGTTAATCTGAAGTCATCGCACACTAAAAGGTGCTATATAACGTATGTACATTTGTGTGCAGGATGCCCATCTATGATCCTTTCTACTCATCCCACAGAAACAGCACACCATTTCTTCTTTCTCAGCAGTTAACTTCATTCAATCGTTCTCTTTACCTGTCTTCAATCGCTTCTATTTTTGTTATCGTTTTGCCTCTCATCTATTAATTCGCACGTCACTTTTCATTCTGACCACCCTGCACCCCTGTGTCATCTGTTTGACAGCATTAATTGTGTGTCTGTAGGTGTTGGTGTAATTTCCTGCGGTCTGGCACTGGCCTCAGATCATCATCTAATAAGGGCTGATGGGAGCATTCTTCCCACACACTACTGCACGCTCATTCAACTCCACTGCCCCCTTTTTTTTGGCAGCCCCCCCCAATAGGGGGACTGAAAAAACAAAAATCCCCGGATGAAAAGGGAGAGAGCTCCCTTTATTTTTTCCCCTAGTTTTTCCCTGGCCCCAGAAAAGGGAATTTCAATGCAAGACTGCAGCTTCTCATGACAGAGCAGGGGACAATGTCATACTTGATAAGCATTCAAAATAAAAGAGTATATATCAAAAAGTATGTGCTACCCCTTTAAAGTGGACTTAGAATAAGTATGCGTGCTTAGAATCATTTAGTTATTGTCTTTCTTAACGTAGAAGCGTGCAAATTATTTGTTTTCCTGTTGGGTGAAAAAAAAGGAAATTGTTGATGCTTGTGTTTTAACCCTAAATGGCTGTGAGAAAGGGCTAGAGCTTTACAAAAACACAAGCTGGATTCTGATTGGCTGTGAATAAGGATGCTGTTACTGCGAGCAGCTGTTGTTTGATGTTTTGTTGTTTACCTGCTGCAGGTCCAGAGTCACAGTGACGTAATGGTAGTCCATCCCGTTCATGATGCTCGGGCTCTGCCACCATCTGTTAGTGCCGTCGATGGCATACTCGATGGGATGCCGCTCTACACACACGAAAAACACACTCGTGAGAGACCACAGCGCATTCAACTCTTTGCTCAGGGGCTTTATTGGGCAGTGAAGACCAGTCAGAAAAGTGGATGTGATCGAGATGTGAAAACCTGCCTTACTGTGAGCTCTAACCCTGTAAATTGTGATTATACGACATAAAAGTAAGAACATCTAATCTTTTGAAATCAAAAAGTTTACTAAACCTTATTTTAATTAAATCTTAAATAGGTTTGCATATGTTCTCTTTATATTTTATTTTTTATTATATGTGAGCCTGGAGCACAAAAGCAGTGTTAAGTCGCTGGGGTATATTTGTAGCAAAAGCCAACAATACATTGTATGGGTCAAAATTATCGGGGGGGGGGGGGGGGGGGGATTTTTTCTTTAGCCAAAAATCATTCGGATATTAAGTAACGATCATGTTCCATGAAGATATTTTGTAATTTTCCTACCGTAAATATATAAAAACTATATTTTTTGATTTGTAATATGCATTGCTAAGACTTCATTTGGACAACTTTACAGATGGTTTTCTCAATATTTAGATTTTTTTTGCACCCTCAGATTCCAGATTTTCAAATAGTTCTATATTGACCAAATATTGTCCTATCCTAACAACCATACATCAATGGAAGGTTTATTTATTCAACTTTCAGATGATGCATGAATCTCAATTTTAAAAAATATTGACACTTAAGACTGGTTTTGTGGCCCAAGGTCACATTTTTGATCCATCAGGCTTTTATGAACAGCTCAATTTTATTCAGACTCAAACTGAGCAAAAATATGCATTTTGGTGCAGTTGCTGATATTTATATGGACAAAAAGTGATGAAATTATGATGCTTGTAATGTAAATCTATGAGATCTTTATAACAGTACAGTAGATACTGACATAAATGGATATAAATATCAATCGTCACTCTATATCTCCAATAATATGTCTCAGTAGGATGCTAATTACGCAATGAATACATGATGTTGTCTCAAAAAACAACAACAAAAAAAACACTCAAAAGCCTGAAGATCATATTTGAGATTCACAGATTTGTCTAATATTTAATTAATAATTAAATATTACTGTAAATAATAATAATAGCTACATATTTAATAATATCTTTCTTGGATAATCAAGTAAACCTTTGTTGTTCATCTTGAAATATACTAACAATATCAAAGTTATTCTTTAACTGATTTAATCAGTCCTATTAACTGACTGAAATAAAACCAAAACCTGCCCAAGAGCTCATATATTTGAATTTGTATTTCATTTTGTTGGAATGAGTGGTGTTTTTGGACTGCTGAGGAAGATCTGTATCTCTTTTATCTGAAGAGATCGAGTGAGATCTGATTCATCGTGGCACTAGGCCTTTGGAGGAGCTCCGTAACACCTCATATTAAACCACGACAGGACACGGCGCTACTAATAACGTGTCTCCGCTGGCTTTTACCTCAGTGGGCAGAATACAATCACCTGCTGAAGTGTCTTTTGAAATAAAGCGATCTGCTCTAATGAGGGATGAGTTTTATAAGCGCTGAAATACTGACGTTTATCTCAGCGCAGAGCCTGTGGAAAGCCAGCTATATGAGACAAACCCCAATCTTTCTTTACAGACAGATTCTTAATCAGGCAACGATGATTAAAGTTGTCCACTTAATCATTTATTTGACTGCATATATTCTTTTCTAATTTATGAGCGAGATCTAGGTTTAATTTAAAAGAACTCCCCCGCTGGTTAAGTCGCATCTCTCTCTCTCTTTCTCTAATTTCCTCTAATTGCATGTTATATTAATCACTCTCTGGCTGGGAGTGTGTGGGTGACTCTGGGGCGCAGCGGCGTGTGTTTGAAGCAAGCGCAGAACTCGTTACTGACGGAGGTGTGTGGATGACAGCACCAGCGACTCACTCCACGCATGTTTTATTAAGAGCTTGTACACATCAAAACCCCTAAAAAAGAACCGGTCTGGCTCATGTTTCACCCTCAAACCAAATCTAAGACAATGCAGCACATCTACAGCCCATTAAAGAAGTAGTTGACCCAAAAATGACAATTCAGTCGTTACTTACTCACATTATGGCACTGTAATGTTGTACCCTTGAGTTTGTTTGTAATTCTCATTCATCTTAATGACGATGATTCTCATTAGATTCTCATTACTGTAACACAGGCAGGAAAACCATCCTCTGGACACAATGACGTTTTTAATCAAATCTGCATAAAGAACAAATACCGCAATGATGTATACAATTCATTACTTTTTCACATTGCGATGATTCAAATTCTGCATTAGTTTTTTCCTTCTTTCTTTTGACTTTGGGGTGCACTGTAAACCGTACGGTAAAAAATATGGTAGCAACGTTTTAGGTTTTACGGTTTTAACTTAAATTTACAGTTAAATACCGTATTTTCATTAACTGATATAATGTTAATATAACAACCTATTGAAGTACTGCAATCTGTTTTGCACCTTTGTAATACACTGATAACCACCAAATGCAGGTGGTGATGAGAAAGTCACATGATGAACCAAAGCCCATCACAAGCAGCTTTTAGATAATAACATATATAGAAGGTGCACAGTGTCATTCACACAAACACTAAACACCATCACGGTAACACACATGAAACTGAAATAATGCAATAAACATTCATTTAACAACATTAGGTGTAACACACAACCCTAATATACAAAACTGATAAGAAAAAACTAAGAAGAAACACAGTTATTTTAACAAAAAAACATCAAATTTGAAATGTAACGCAGGGAATTCTGGGAATGTCAGTTTACGGTTATTCACTGTAAATTATACAATCTTCTTCACTTCCAAAAACGGTATACTACCGTAAAATTTATGTCCAATACATGTAACGTCCAATACAGTTTTTCACCGTATATAGTAGGGAAATTTACCGTTAACCATTTAACAGGTTTTTACTGTAGCATTTTTTTACAGTCTTTTACCGTTAAATTCACGGTCATTTTTTACAGTGTGAACTATGACTAAATGCCATATGTGAGAATATTTACCACTCCTCTAGATTATAATAACTACAGACACTCATAAAATCAGCCTTTTCTGATACAGAATACTGCTTTAAAATACTAATGCAATGACTCATATTAGGTTCAGTTCTTATCAGTTCTCATATTTAGAAGGTTTCTCAAACAGCGAAGATTTGACGGCCACGCAGGATGTCAAATAACTGACAGAATGTCAAATTACTACAGACAAACATCAGCGACAGGATGTGATGTCATGCTCTAGGGCTTCTCTATTTCACACATAATGAATCACAAATAATAAGAAATGTGAAATATTAAAAACATACCATCTGCTCCACTTTCCAGCAACACAGCAAACACGCAGCTTTGAAGTTTGTATTCATTGTTTTGAGCCAAGTGGTCGATAACAGTGGCTTTATAATAGTTAACTTCATTCACGCCTCCCTGAAAATGTTTGCTTGTTTAATAAAATGTCTATAATGTGTGATGGTGTGGATGCCGGATTTTATGTGCGATGATAATGATGGCAGTAATGAGCACAGTGGATTGTTTGTTATACATATAATACCAAATGTATAGTGAACATAAGAGTTCTTTGAAAAATGTCACCTTTCAGCAGTCTTTAAAAAAGCAATTAAACAAGCACAGTAATAAGGTAAAGCTATTATAATAGGGGACAAAAGGTTCCCGGTGTTACCATGCCTACTTATTAGAAATGAATTTAAGCTTACATTTAAAATATAAATATGAACCGTTTCTAGCTGTGGTTTTGGTGAAACAGAAAGGTTCTTCAGATGTTAAAGGTTCCTTTATGGAACCATTTAGACAAAAAGGTTCTTCTATGGCATCGTGAAGCACCTTTATTTTTAAGAGAGTATTTTGGTAACAACTGAACCTGCAATCATGTCTGTAGTTGCTTTTGGGAAACACACCCCAGAGCGATTCAGTCTAGTTTGTGAATGAATTGCTCAGACCAGAGTCAGATGATTCTAGTATATTTGTGTTAATGAATCAAATATTGCTATTAAAAAACAACACTTTCTACTCTATAAGGTCTGTGAAGCGGGGAATCCAGTGTACATGTGCGTTACATGCGTGACTGTGCCAGTGTTACTGTGATTTTGGAATGCAGTGATTTATGAGCAGAAACAGTCTTTGATTAGGGCATCTCAAATGGATTATGCACAGCCTGAGAGCCAGTGTGTGAGTGTGTGTGTGTGTGTGTGTGTGTGTGTGTCCTGTACCATTAGCATAATCACTCTTCAGGTTGCAGGTCCGACACTGAGGGTTTTTCACGGGCTGTCCTGGTACATGCTCCACTAGTTTGCAGTACATTTCTGGTCCCGTTTCTCCACATGTGGCATTGGTCTTGATCTCTGCCATGGAGGCCAGGTTCAGCACAGCTGGGAAGAGACCTGCGCACACAGCACACACACAACGTTAGCTGTTACCAAGACAGATGATCGCTTCTACAGATGGTTCAACGCCAACAGCAAGTTTTCACATAGCTTTCCAATAAATTCATCTCCCCAGGTGTACACTATGCAATCTGCCATTTTTGTTTACGGTGATAAAAGTCTTTAATCAGAATGCACAGATATATTTGAGCATCAATGGACAAGGACGCATTTTGAATGGTCAGTGTTTAATTGGCTTCCTGCAGCACTTCTCGCAGCTTAGAGCAACTCATTGATTTAAAAGGGTGTAATCTAGTTCCTGTTTCACACTGATTTCGCAACTTACTGATTACAGAGAAAACTTCAGCTCAGTATCCTACTGACAGCCAAACTCTGAGTTAAATCAGTTTTTGCCGAAATGAACCATGGGAAAGTCTTATTAGAACAAACGTGTGGATCTTTTGAAACAAAAGGATCATACCAGTAACGAGAGACTTTAAAGCTGCATGAAATCAAATGCAATGTCTGTTTCATCAAACACATCCTTCATCAAAATAGCGCAGCATCAGTTGTATTATGAAAGCTGATCCTGCTTTGTGAGAGCTGTAATTAAAACTCTCTTAGAATCCACTTTCCCAGCATTTCCAGCATTCAGATATAGATAACATGGAGCTCACATTCAAATCCTCGAGTAAGAATTTGGGTTTTGGTAGTTTATTGTACATAACAGCATGACTCAGAAATGTAAACATATGGTAGAAATTAGGGCTGCCCAATAAATTATAAAAGTGCAGATTACAGCATTATCTTTATATTTACTCCTCTTGCATCAAAGGTTACAATTTACAATGCATTTTTGCAGCATTAAGCATCACCAGTGTTAAGCACATGAACACAACATCCAATCAGATGCGTTTCATTGAATCACTATGAGAAGAAATCTACTCAAATCTATATATTTTTTTTCATTGTGATCTGACTGACTGATCACTTTCTCGAATCCTCTCACTGTAACCAACAAAGTGTAAATGTAATGTAAATAAGATTCACAGTGCAGTGTAGACAGCTTCAGAAGCTGAGTTTACATTACCCTTCAAATTGTGCAAATTGAAATTGAAAATTGAAAATGCGCCTAATGGAAACATTTCAATTTCGGTAAACTCTCATATATCGCAAAAAAGATTTTACGCTCGCATGAGGTGGTTTTTCAGGCAATTCAATAAAGGAATATAATCGCAAAACTGCAATGGAAAATGTTTTTTTGGCATTTACAGGTCATCGGCTTCCGCGAGAGGAAAAAAAATATTTTACGTTTTATATTACGTTTTAGTCATAACATTGGTAAATGGAAACTATGCCATTTCGCAATAGCTTTTTATCGACGTTTATAAAATATCGCAAAAGTTTTACGCAAACCTGTAATGGAAACAAGAGTTTTTGCAAGAGTGCAGAACTCACAAGGTTGTGCTGAACTGAAATAACTGACAGCGTCAGTGATTACTGTATTTTCTGTTTTTCTATTGTTAAAAAACACAGGTAAGTCGTGTCAGTATGTACATCATTTTATTATTAAATTGAGAAATAATGTAAAATACAGACATAATAAACAATATAAACATGTAACAAATCCTTATTAATGGTATTAATGTTGTTGATGGTATTCAGAAAAGAACAGGAATGAAAAATATAAGTATAAATTACAGTAGCATTTAATAAAACTACCACCACAAATCCAACTTTACACATTTTGTGTGCTTGACGTTACTTGCATTAGTTGCTTTGCAATATTAGTCACAACATGTTCATACGATACAAAATGTGGCTTATATTCAGGAAAATATAGTATCTAATCTATTACAAGTTTTATTCATCATGCTGCTTAAAGAAGCAAAAGTCACAAGCACACTGCAAAATGTTGTTACTGACAGCTTTATTAAAAAATGCAGCAGTGAATCTGCTTAATTAAAGTTCCTTTTGTGAGTCACTGACAAAATTGTGATGACTGACATTAATCATCATTGATCACTGAAATCACAATGTCAAGGGAAATAATCGAAATTATGATTTCTGGCATAATCGTGCAGCTTTAACAGGACAAATATAGTATGCTATTTCACATTTTACAGCATTTAAAAAAAAACAGCAGTTGGTATTTAGTGTACACTGTGCAGTAAGCGGTACATTAGTATTTGAACTACCTGAAATATAATAGAAAGATGAGGGTTTTATACAAAGACATGAGTGTTTGGAGTGCATGGTTTAAATCTGGATGTCAGCAATTTTAAACTGGGTTTTCTGTTGTGTGAAGTGTATTTTTGCAACAGCAACAAAAAAGAGTGTGCATAGTTGGTCAGAATCAAAGCGCACTTGATCTCATGAAATCAATCTCAGCTGTTCAGACAGATGTTCGTCATGAGTTCTCAGAGACATGCGAGCTGGACAAAAGCAAGGTTCTCCTCTCTGTCACAATCACTCAAACTCTCCCTGTGCTCTTTACAGTGAATTCTTTGAATGCTAGTGCTAGTTCTGCTGTTTAGTTGCAGGGATACATTCTTTCACACCCTCCTCCATGCAAACACATCACAGCTTAGCAGCTGCCTCTGGTATGTCCACAATCAAATGGATATTATGCTCAATATGGGACACATTTTTAAAGCATAACAAGGACATTTTCCCAGGAAACATGAACAACCTCCAGCTTTGATGTTTTTGAAACTGGAGCTTTACAACCATCATCTATTTTAATATGTATAGTGTGTGTGTCTGTGTGTGTGTGTGTGTGTGTGTGTGTGTACACAGGTGCATCTAAACAAATAGAATATCGTGAAAAGTTCTTTTTTTTGTAATATTTCAAAAAGTGAAACTTTCATATATTCTAGATTTATTACATGTAAAGTAAAACATTTATTTTTTTTACTTTTGATGATTAGAGCTTACAGCTCATGAAAGTCAAAAATCCAGTATCTCAAAATATTAGAATATTTACATTTGAGTTTCATTAAATGACCATCCCTACAGTATAAATTCTGGATATCTCTTGTTCTTTGAAACCACAATAATGGGGAAGACTGCTGACTTGGCAATGGTCCAGAAGACAATCATTGACACCCTCCACAAAGAGGGTAAGTCACAGAAGGTCATTACTGAAAGGGGTGGCTGTTCACAGAGTGCTGTATCAAAGCATATTAAATGCAAAGTTGACTGAAATGAAGAAATTGAGTAGGATAAGGTGCACAAGCAACAGGGATGACCTCAAGCTTGAGATTACTGTCAAACAGAGCTGTTTCAAACACTTGGGAGAGCTTCACAAGGAGTGGACTGAAGCTGGAGTCAGTGCATCAAGAGTCACCACGCTCAGACGTCTTCAGGAAAACTTCTGAAACCGAAACAACGTCAGAAGCATCTCACCTGGGCTAAGGAGAAAAACAACTGGACTGTTGCTCAGTGGTCCAAAGTCCTCTTTTCAGATGAAAGTAAATTTTGCATTTCATTTGGAAATCAAGGTCTGGAGTCTGGAGGAAGACTGGAGAGGCACAGAATCCAAGCTGCTTGAAGTCCAATGTGAAGTTTCCGAAGTCAGTGATGATTTGGGGTGCCGTGACGTCTGCTGGTGTTGGTCCATTGTGTTTTATCAAGTCCAAAGTCAATGCAGCCATCTACCAGGAGATTTTGGAGCACTTAATGCTTTCATCTGCTGACAAGCTTTATGGAGATGCTGATTTATTTTTCCAGCAGGACTTTAGCACCTGCCCACAGATCCAAAACCACTTCCAAGTGCTTTGCTGACCATGATATTTCTGTGCTTGATTGGCCAGCCAACATGCCTGACCTGAAGCCCATATGGAATCTATGGGGTATTTTCAAGAGAAAGATGAGAAACAGTGGATCCGAGCTGAAGGCTCAATAGTGCTTCAGCAGAGCCACAGGCTGATCGCTTCATGCCACACCTCACTGATGCTGGAGTTTGTGCTAAAGGAGCCCCGACCAAGTATTGAGTGCATAAATGAACATACTTTAAAGAACTTGAACTTTTCTGTTTTGCAATTTTTTTGACTGATCTTAGAAAATATTCTAATGTTTTGAGATACTGGATTTTTGACTTTCATGAGCTGTAAGCTTTAATCATCAAACAAAAAAAAACTTTTGAAATGTTTTACTTTACATGAAATTAATCTAGAATATTTGAAAGTTTCACTTTTTGAAATAAGTTACAAAAAATGTTTTGCTGCATCCAGATTTAAAACACACATTTCAGACACACGCATGTGTTCCAAATGTTGTCATTTGCAATATCATTACATTAAATTCTTTACATAATTGCCACACATTGAATCTTAGTGTCGAAGCAATTATTGCAAAAAAAAGACCAGTTTTGGACATGCCACTCAAAAAAGCTAGAAAAAACAGCAACTTCTCAAAAATGTTACAGAAAACATTACATTTAATGGTTTTGCAATGTTTTTTTCGTCACAATATACATATGTTGATCTTAACAAAGATCTTCTTCATAATTGGCAAAAGAAAATACAGAGCGCAAGACATGACAGCAGAAAAAAACTGAAAGAAATATCGAATGTGGAGTAAAAATAAAAACTATACATAAAGGTGCGGGGAATTGCGTCACTAGTGATTAGGCTCATATCGGGTGAGAGGAGCGCGAGCCGAGCGCCTCACGAGCTCCCGATCATCTTGAAAAAGCGATGTTGTCTGCTTAAAGTTGAGCCGTGTATAAGATCTCCCAAATCATCACACATACTTCTTGCTGCTAGGCAACCATATATCATGTGAATACACTGACACACACTCACACAATGACACGCAGCAAGATTGAAATCATCTGCCTTAAATGTGAGTCTCATTCATATCTGTTATATATGTGTGTTTAGTTGTATGGTAAGTGCACTTCAAGCTCCATTGAAAATAAATCTATACAGGATTGAAATGACAAGCATTTTGGATGATTTCATTTTTAAAGGGGTCATCGGATGCGACCTGCACTTTTACAAGTTGTTTGAACTGAAATGTGTGTTAGCAGTGTGTGTACACATCCACCCTATAATGATAAAGATCCACCCAGTGGTTTTTTTAAATCTTGTTAAATCATTTTCCCTTTCTCATATCAAGCCATTCTCAAATGCTTGTCTGTGTGACATCACACAGACCCAGGCCCCTCCCACGATTGTTGATTGACACCTTAGACCCGCCCCGAGTGAGCTGTCATCAGTCCTCTATTGTTTCACCGCCGGAGCAGATGTAGACAAGAATGGCTCCTAAGCGATTGAGATGTTCTGTTTTTGGATGTAATAACGAACATAGCAGTTGTCAAATGCGCTCCCGATCTCCCTAATTGCGTTTATGTTCGCGCAAATCATTCATGATCCAGCCTCACCTACAGAAGA
>JADLZN010001624.1:237500-317893 GCA_018155175.1 Sinocyclocheilus anophthalmus
CACACATCTGTCACACACACACACACACACACCAGCAGACCACACAGATATCCTGATTTTGATTCTCATTGTGCAGTGATGGTTTGATTCACTTCATGTGTAATATGACTAGAGATTACATGAGGCAGACAACCGCAGCTGAAATTACCATCAGAACATCCTGTTCCACTGCCGCCCCTGACTCCCAGCGCTGACTTTATACATATGTGTGTGTTTCTGTGTGATTATTTTGTTTACTGGCTTTTGACTATCAGTATGAAGTCTGGTCCTCACTATGGCTTATTCCAAGAACTGCACACTTAGACAGGAAGGGACTGCCTAGTGTCCAACAAGAGTTTCTGATGCTCTTTACTTATAAAACACTTTTACGCAGCTATTTGGCCAGTTATGTTTTATTATTTGCATTTAATATTGTTTTTCCTGCTGTCTGTGACCCAATCGCACCAGACCTGTGAGCATGAGTCGTAACGTACCAGTTGAGAATCAGTGGTTGTGAGTACATAATGCCTCAAGTTGTTTGCGAGATACGTTTCCTTAAAAAAACAAAAAAAAAAAGACAACTGGGTAAACTGGTTAAACATGACAAATTTTGACTGGTCAAATATTATCACCTTAAATCCCAAATGTCTGTTGCATCATCTTGTTTACTAACCTTTATAGTACAATATTATTGGGGAAATGTTTTGCTTTGTTTGGATATAGCATTGAATACAACTTAATATCTTTGAACTGTGATGCATAATAGTAATAAACACCTTTTTATATATAAAAAAACATTACTGCAGTATTAGAAGAGTAAATACAGTATTATGACTGAGTATCTAACTTTCTAAGCTATAACTGAAAACACATGGGAACAGCCAGAATTGACTTGTGAACTCTCTCTCCTAGTAAGGTTTTTGAAGGTTGTGTACTACTGACAGTTTCTTGCTGCTTTGTAAACACATGAAAAAACGCTTGAATGTTTGTGCAAGTCACTTTTAAGGCAAGTCTATGGTATACGTTGGGATTTGGTTCTTTGACGATTTGTAGATATTCGTTCAGCCATGGGTCATACATACATAAAAAATAAATAAATAAAATAAAAAAGACCAAAATCTCAAAACTGTTAGTCAGGATTTTGTGTCAATAATATTCATATATAATCTATAATCTATAATCTATCGAAACATGCAGGGATTTCTGTTTGGTTGCAACCAACAAGCAAAGGAATAATGGAACCAAATAAAAGCACAACAAAGTAGATGTTCAATTGAAATGTACAATTATGACTTAACATCATCACTAATTTTTTACAGGCAACACTTGCTCCTCTTTTTAATATTTCAGCTGCATTTTCCTCTCTGCTTCTCGTCTCTGGACCCATCCAGATCAAAGTTTGATTCTGTGGAAGTAACCGTATATTGAAGGCAGTTGTGTGCTTTATCACAGTCAAGGTTGCATCTCCTGGCAAACACAAACATCAGTCATCACACAGAGCTGCCACACACGGACATCAATCTAGCGCTGAGAGAAACTCCATCACATCCAAACACAATCCTATACACAACACAGCTCTGTCTTTAAAGGGCCAAAGCAGTCTGACAGCTCATTTGATTTGATTTTTCTTATGAGCCCTGACGGCACAAGTACATTTACGGCTCTTTTCTACAAACAGGAAACCAATCGGTGTCCCATTATGTTTATTTATTTATTTAATTTCATTTTTTGTAAGAAAGTAAAAGGACAAATCTAACGTTCCTGAGAAATAGATATGCTAGATTAGTGTTTATCAAAGTGTGAGGCACATATCAGGAGAGGCACAAAGAATGAGGCACTAAGGAAAAAAATAAAATTACTTACATTTACATTTAGTCATTTAGCAGACGCTTTTATCCAAAGCGACTTACAAATGAGGACAATAAAAGCAGTCAAATCTAACAAAAGACCAACAATATATAAGTGCAAATAACAAGTCTCAGTTAGCCTAACGCAGCACACGTAGCAAGGTGTGTATATATATACTGTGCGACTCTTATTTGTAGATCTAATATCTTATATATATTTTGTACACCCAGCATACACACACACACACATATACAACCAGACACACAGAAAAGAAAAACAAGTAGATAGAATAGCAAAAATAGAAAGCTAGTGTTTGTTTTTTTTGTTGTTTTTTTGTTAAATAAAGAATAGAAAAATAAATAATATATAATATAGTTCAAGTAGACAATAGAAATTGAATAGAGTGCTAGTGTTAGAGGGTCAAATAAAGATGAAAGATATGTGTTTTTAGCCGATTCTTGAAGATGGTTAAGGACTCAGCTGCTCGGATTGATTTGGGTAGGTCTTTCCACCAGGAGGGAACAGTTAATGAAAGAGTTTGTGAAAGTGATTTCGTGCCTCTTTGAGATGGCACAATAAAGCGACGTTCATTTGCAGAACGCAAGCTTCTGGAGGGCACGTAAGTCTGAAGTAGTGAATTTAGGTAAAGAGGTGCAGAGCCTGTGGTAGTTTTGTAGGCGAACATCAATGCCTTGAATTTTATGCGTGTAGCTACTGGTAGCCAGTGCAAATTGAGGAACAGAGGTGTGACATGTGTTCTTTTCGGTTCATTAAAGATTAATCTTGCAGCAGCATTTTTGGATTAATTGTAGAGGTTTGATAGAAATGGCTGGAAGACCTGCCAAGAGAGTGTTGCAATAGTCCAGCCTGGACAGAAAGAGAGCTTGAACAAGGATTTGTGAAGCATGTTCTGAAAGAAAGGGGCCTGATCTTCCTAATGTTGTATAAATCAAATCTGCAGGACCAGGCAGTTTTAGTAATGTGGTCTGTGAAGTTCAGCTGATCATCAATCACAACTCCAACGTTTCTGGCTGTTTTTGAAGCAGTTATAGTTGATGTATCCTAACCTGGATGCGTTGAAATTTTGATAAAGTGACATGGGTTTGTTGAACTCCCAAGCAGTTTCTGTCCTTACCAGGGTTGAGTTGCAGGTGATTGTTCTTGTCTCCTCCACCAAGAAAATGTCTGTGAGACAAGGTCCTGAGATGCGAGCAGCTATTCGTTGGATCATCATGAACGTGATGAGAGGTAGCGTTGGGTGCTCAGTCATAGCAGTGATATTAAAGCTCATGTTTCTGAATGCCATGAACCTAGTTGATGCATGTAACAGAGAAGCAGAAGTGGTCCAACTTACTGAGCCCCTCGCCCCCCAGTTAGGCTTTAGATTTTTCAACCTTGGACACCTCACCTCTCCAAGATACTTTGAAGGCCCTATCTGAGAGGTAAGACTCAAACCATTGGAGTGTGGTTCCTGAGATGCCCTTTGACAATAGGGTTGACAGGAGGATCTGTTTATATATTATAATATTTTATTGAGAGAACTTAAAACGAATAGTAGGCAAATATTTGTCTGCACAGGATCTGTACGTAATAAACCTACTCGTGTTGTGCCTCAGCCATTTCTTAATTCTTGGTGCATCGCATACTTTCTTCCTATGTACTGTAGTAGATAGTGCTGGGTATTAACTGATTACATGTAATCTGGATTACGTAATCAGATTCCAAAAATGGTTACACTTTATTTGAAGGTGTCCTTGTTAAAGTGTAATTATAAATTTAAGTACTGAGTAATATTAACTAACTACATGTACTTACTATATGGTTAGGGCAAGGATTAGGGTACTTGCATTGATTCTGCCATAATAAAGTATAATGTATTTATTATGATTTCTTAAGGATGATGCAATGATTTTTATTACAGTACGTATGTGTAAACAAGGACACCTTAAAATAAAGTTTAACCAGAATAAATAATATCCTCGTAAGTCTATATATTTATACGTTTTAAATGCTCATAATTAGATTTCAGTTACTTTTTATGGATTACATGATTACATATGAAAACATATTATACACTGTAAAATCTTATTAGTTGGGCTTACTTAAAAAAAGCATGCAAACCGATTGCCTTGAAAAACAAACTAAGTAAAGTGAAACAGGAATAGTATGTTGTACTGACAAATACTTAGTATAGTTTACTTACACGAGAGCTCTAGTAACTAAAAAAAGAACTGTAGGGGGTACTTGATCCTTTCATTTAGGTTTACTCATGACTTAGTATAGCTACTAACTGACTCCCAGAGTGCATTGCGGCATGAATAAATTATGCAGTTGCTTTGTTTTACAGTTGTTGTTTTTATTTGCTGTCTTGTGTCAGTAGTAGCACAACGAAAAGAGCAAATAAAATGGTTATTGTTACAGTTAATGAAAATAAATGAAATTGAATTGTTACCATTGTTGTGATTCACGTGCTGAATGTTTAAGTCTGTGTGTGACTTTAGCATATTATCACACACTATTTAAGTATTTTAATAACCCAATTAAAAGCATCTCAAGGTATTTATGAAAAACAAAATTTGAAGTTCATTAATAAACACACAAAAAAATACACTAATTCTTTAATTAGACGATACGGTTACCTTCTAAAAGCAACCTGTTTATTATTTTTCTTCCCTTGAAATCAAATAACTCTGAATTGATGATGCATTACTGCTTTAACAGGAAGAAAATTATAATAACATAAACTAAGTTCCAAGTGCCCAACCAAAGGGAACACTAATCACTATAATGGTGAGTAAAAAAAAACCAACATTTCAGGAGAATCAACATCAATTTATGAAGTTAGCTTATGTGATGTTCTCTCAAATATTTCAGTTGTATTGAAAATTCAACATTCAAGATGACTTTGGGAAACGAGTGAATGCAACTAGTGAAAGATAACTGCAGACATGGAGGAAATGGGTGAAAAGTCTATTAAGACTCTTTTTCTTCTTCTTCTGTTGTTTTGTTGCACATTAGCAACATATTAGTGCTCTGCTGCCTCTCACTGGTTTATTAATATCGTTGGTTCCTTTGTGGCTACTTGAATATTTTAAATAAGTGTCATTCAAAGCAGTAAACTGATTTATATGCCTTGAATGTAGCTGTAACTTAATAAAACCTAGTAAATATATAAACTAAGTAAAGATAACTAATTTGATCTAAGTAAGGTAAACTATTGGATTCCACAGTGTACATGGAGTACATAATTTACAAAGTCCTTTATATTTGCTCTTTTTAAAAAAATGTCTCCTTTAAACCTTCTAAATATCATACTGTCATATCATTTAGCTTTAATTAATTTAAATACTTTTGTGAACCATGCTTCTGAATTTGGGTGAAAAAAAGCATCTCTCAAGCAGTTAGACCATGCATGAAAACTATTTATGCAAGTTACTAAACACTGGTGATGCTTAGCTCTGAAACATGTGTCATCATATAAAATGACCTTCAGTAATTGTTGAATCTGGAAGTCAAGACAAAAATATTTCAGAGCTGGAAGACTTTGGGTGTGTAATATCATGAGAGGATCGCTACACTATGTGTTCACTCAACTGTTTTCATATTCATTCATGTTTGTTCATATAATGCAGAGATTCCCAAACGTTTCTGTCAGCCAGACCCCTTAAAATAAAATATTTACTTGATAATATTAATATTTCAATAATTTAACAACACATTCACGTTTATAGTTCTCTAATGTCATCATTTAGAGACCCTTTCAACATAATTCCAATAACCTCAATCCATTTTCTCAGTTTTTTTTTAAATTTGTACTGCATTTTCAAAGTTGCATTATTAGTCCTTGTACCAAAGTTTTTTGTTTTATGTTTGTTTTTATTATATTTTTCTTCAGCTTTATGAATAATGCGCTCTATTGTGCTCATGGTCTACATGAATCATGTCTGACTGTGAATAGAGATCATTTCTACACTGACATCTGTAACTGAAAACGTCTTCTTTGCTTTGATCAGGGCTGAATTAACCAAATGGGCAATTGAGAATGTGCCCAGGGACATCACGTCCATGAAGGCATAAATAAAATAAAAAATGAAGCCAAAATAAACAGCTCATATAATATTTAGTTTACCTCCTGTGTTGACGAGAAACGGTATTCTGAGGATAAAGCATTCCTCCTTTCACTTCCGTTCTGTTAAAAAGCAAAACAAGTTTCGAGCCTTTTGTACTCTGTTTTCATGGAAAGTGCATCCTAGCAGTCATAACATGAAATATACACCATAAATGATAAAGAAACATCAGCAGGTCTCCACTGGGCATGTTATCTCACAGGAATAAAACTGGGTGTTTTTTAACGTGCCATAATGTAATGGGTTTATGATATGACTGGAGAAGGAAACAGACCAAACAACTCCCCCTGGGGCTCCTGACACCGTCCCCACTCCCATAAACAGGAAACCGTGCAGATTAGAATTGCAGTCTGGGTAGCAAACACACACATACAAAGGGCACAAACTGTCTAGACATATTTTTTTTTTTAACTTGGGGTTCAGGACAATCAGGTCAAGAATTTCTGCAAGTGAAGCAATACACGCATGTAAACACACATGCAGCTGTGGACAAGCATTCACGCACGCACACACATACACACACAAATGCACACACACACACACGCTGCACCACAACACAGCACACACACGCGCACACTGCACACATGCATCAGCAAATAACCGCACGCACGCACATTTTTACACATGCAAGCACACACCACACGCACCCATACACACACACACCGCGTGCACACACACACACACACACGCACGCACACCAGAACACACACGTCCGGTTAACAATTTCTGTGAAAGCGGGACTCTCCATAGGCGTAATGGTTTATATACTGTACAGACCGTATTTTCTATTGCCCTACACCAAACCTACCCCAAAACCTACCCCTCACAGGAGACTTTCTGCTATTTCAGATTTTTAATACACTCCATTCTGTGTGATTTATAAGCTTTTTGAAAAGTGGGGACATGGGGTAAATGTCCTGAAAAGTCCCCTTCTCCTTGTAATACCTATGTCATACCTTTGTCATTATACACATTTATGTTCTCATTTGTCACAAAAACGCGTACACGCACACACACACACACACACGCCCACAAACACACACACACACACACAAAACACATGTAAGCACATGCACAACACACGCACACAAACACACACAACATGCACACACGACACCAACCCACACTTGCACTCACACACACACACACACACACACACACACACGCACATGCACACAATCACACACACACACACCACACAAGGTTTAACTTCCACCCCTTTTACACACACACATTTCAAACAAATTTCAATACAAGATGACCATTTGACCTTGGCCAAAGTACAGCAAATAACTACACTAAATCATGTTTAAACCACAGACATGCATTAAGGTACCGTAAGTCATTTGGCGCACTTCGGCATTTGACATCCTATGTAATATAATTTACCTTCCAACAGCTCGACAATGAAGTCACTTCAGCGAGAGGGATTCCACTCTGTTCCATACAACGACCATGTACACGACAGCTAGTCTAATAGGGATGAGACAACCGTTTGGGGAACCCCAATAGGTGTGCTGAAGATTTGAGAGGTACTGAATGTGTGATAGTTTCACACTTGATCGCAAAAATACTCGTCCAACGCAAAGGTGCCAAAACGTCAAAAAACTCTCTAAATATAGCATGTTGCAACATACACTCAAGATACTTGTATAGTCGCATTGTAAAATCAGTGGTCGGAGGGAGAGCTTCGTCTTTCTCAGCATCATGTCTTTGTGCTTGAGTCCGCCATCAATTATTATCTTTTTTTTGCTAGACAAAGAGACAAAACCCCTCTTGTCTGACAGACCCAGTCTTGATAACAGTCTCTAAACCTTTCTCTCCTCATCCTCTTCTTCCTCATCTCCCAACTCAAAAATCAAAAAATAAAAAATAAAAAAACAATTAATTACATGTACTGCTCTTCCTCCTCTCCTTCTCATGTTGTTTCCATCTATTGTTCGTATCATCATTGTCACCTGTGCCACTTGTGCACTCTGCACTGACTCATATTTTGTACAGTTGGGTTGATCACATCGTTAGAAACAAGTGTGAACAATTTTGAATCGTTGTGTGTAAACGATGACAACTGTGCTTTAGTTGTGTTTAACTTTAGCCGATTGTGTTTAGCATTTTGTAGCACAAATGCATCACAGTGTGATAAGTGTTTGAGTGAATGAGAATGTGTTTAGAGTTTTGAAAAAAGAGTGCACGAGATTTGCAAATAGAGACTAACTGCCTGAACGTGTTTAAGGTTTAGCAGAAAGAGTGCTTTATTCGACAAATTGGATTAAGCTAGTGAGAATTTGGATCAGAGATTGGGGTTTAGTGTTTTAGCAATTCATAAAAACTGTAAATAAAATAATAGTTTGTTTAACTTAACATTGAGTGATATACATTTTAGACACAATATTTGCAATTTTGGTTGTTTCTGCTCTGAGAATAGTTAGAAACCATCTCACAGCAGAACAGTTGCATCTCCAATCAACACAGTGGTGTTTTGTTTCTGATTGATTCATTGTTTCAGAATGAATCAGGTGAGTTAATGACTCAATTACCTATTTTTAAAGACATTTGGTGCGTTGCTAAATGAATTAGCCATTTTGAACAAATTTGTGTGAATGAATGATTCAATTAATAACTCATTAAAACAGGGACTTTTTGCCCAACAACATTCATATTTCGCTATTTCAGTATATGTTATATCTAAAACAATCTCATAGCATTATTTATGCAAGGATAACTGCAGTGTAAATGCATGCATGGCACTGCTGAGCTGCACTAAATAGTGTGTGTAAATCTAAACGCCACTTCAGGTGCAGATGCAGCTTTTTCCTCTGCAGTGCAACAGATTTTTTTATAATGATTGTGATTACATTATTATTCAAATTTAACTGACTGAATACATTTAAAAATGTAAATGGGGATGCATAAAAGTTTAGAAAAGTTACCCTTATAAAGGTGAAAACGCCCCTGGAAATAAATTTAAGGGGGCAAATATTTGAAGTTAATATTAAAAGTTCATTTATGTACAGCTTTTAGGTTTAGGATAATTTGTCCGTTTCTATCCTGGCAATGCTGGAACTGATATGTTTTGTGTGTGTGTGTGCGCCGGCGTGATCACTTCAACTGTTACCTTATACCAGCAGAATCAACTTAAAACACTAATTTATTGTCTTATTAATAATGCATCACTGTAAAAGGTCTACTTTTATTTGTGTGCACTCATAATATCAACAAAACGTTGTGCTTTTGTAAATTAAAGAAAACAAATAGGATGTCGCTTTTTGCCATTTGAGTTTCCTTTCTGTGAAGCGTGTCACAAAAATGAACTGAAACTCTGCATATATAGGCTACGTTATGTGTCGCACTGTTTTTTTCTCTTGTTTATCTGTAAACTAAATCAAATAGGTTTCAAGAATGTATTCCTTGTATGTATATTTGTACTGCAGATTTTATATATATATAACATTATGTAATAATATTTAGTATTTTCACATCTTGGTGGAAATTTTTTTTATTTGTTCTACTGTCTGTTCAAAATGAATGAAAAGAAACCTAGCATAGTAGATTTGTTTTTTCCCCGTTGTACTGAAATCGTATTGAACCGTGACCCCCGAACTGAGGTACGTACCGAACTGTGACATCTGTGTACCGTTACACCCCTACATTAGCTTATCACTGGAGTAATACCCAGAAATGGACACGTTTGTACCTTTTTTACCCCTCTTAAATGCTCAAGATGTGGTCCTGCCAGCTACAGGCCCAGCATTTGCTCACCTGACAAATAGAAACAGGGTTGAATATATCAATATGACATGGCTCTAAACCCCACAGCTGATAGAGATGGGCAAATGCGCTCCGTTTGCTCAGACCTAATCAAAATTACAGAGGGTCAAGCTCGGTGTGATGGGTCAGAAACTACAGTCATGTGATCAAATTCACCCATTTCACCATGATATTGCAAACAAACCGCAGCGCTGTCCAAGAGTCTATCAGCAGCTCCACAAGATTTCATACATTTCAACATATGGCTCAGCTGTGACATACTGTATGGAGACAAATGTGCACGCTTTATGATATTTAATACCACAGTAAATAGTGTTTTGTTGATGCATAGCAAATGTTTATTTAAAGGAACATTTCCAGGTATTTACAACTTAATATCAATGGACACCATCTGTCACTATTTTGTTCCTCAGTTTGTAAAGAACAGAGGAAATGTGTTTGGAGTAATGCAGTTGTAATTAAAGCAGGTAAAGGGCAAAAGGGTTTAAAAGCAAAAATGTGCTTCTTGTATTTTTGTTCTGCTTTTATATAATACAACCCAATCTCTCTCTGAATGTGTCAAAAACTGAAGCATGGTCACTAAGAACGTTATTGCCTGCCAACAATGCACAGACAAAATTGGGAATTTTATCATTGTGAAATTATATATTTTGGTATAATTTTCTCATTATATTTTTAGGTGTGATTTTCATTTAGAACAAGAAAATGCAAAAACAAATGACAGCACACTGCTCGGTGTATCCCTTCTCTGATATAAATCAGCTTGTACTGTGTGTGACAGGTGCTGATGGCAGTAAATCAGGTGTGTGTGTGTGTGTGTGTGTGTGTGTTTTGTGATGGTGTGTAAGTACGTGATGACAGCTGCTAGCAGCACCCTCGCTGAGATTTACTGCAACTAACCTGTGTCTTTTTCTTTAGGGACTCTAGCAGTATCTGATTATGAGAAACAAAGCACAGATGATCTAAGACAGTCGGTGTCATTAATGAGTTTCAAAGCTGTATGCTTAACACTTCCTGGTTTGAATTTCTTTCAACTAGAGTTTCTAGTTTGGCTGTTGTTACTAGTCCTTTAGAAAGCACTTTTACTCAGCAGCTAACTCCATTACTCTAAATGCTGGGACTGTCCTCTTGGCTCAAACCGTGGTTCAGTGGTTTCCTGAAGGGCAAATGCTAAAGACAATTCCGGTAATTCTTTCAGGAAGAGAACAAACAAGACCCCGTGAAATGTAATTTTCTTTTCTGTGTTATTAACGGGTCTAATATACTGGGAGAGAGCAATCCTTCCACATTTCCATTTATTTTAATAACAGTTGCTCGGCTGGCACTACAGGACCCTTCTGGATATGCACAGTTTGCACGCTGCAATCTTTGCTCAGTTATGGCTTGATTTATTTAGATCACCTGAGCAGTAAAGTTCATGTGATGGATCACTCGACTCAAAGAGGGGAAAATACAGGTCTACATCAGAGTCCTCTGAAAAATCAGACATCTATAACGTAACGGTTGCAGGTGGTGTGTATAATTCATCCAGCGAGGTTTCTAAAGGTAGACATGTGTGTATAGTTTCCTCATATTGCTGTCTGCCCAACACAAACACATTCCTGCATGAGTTGAGTTGGGGTTGATTGAGCAAATGATGGGCAGTGTTTTAAAATCTTGTACGACTTCCTCTGCTGAGGGATCGTTTTAGCTTTAGGATCTGTATTCTCTCTGGACACATTAACTCACGCAGGAAGGAAAGGGCTTCGGATAGGACATAAAAAGAAAATATGGAAACTGTAAAAGTGCAAGCCTCGGAACACTTTCCAAACCTTTTACGTACCGTGGCACACATGCAACTTTAAAGGGAGAATTCAAAATGTCTTTAAAGGACTAGTATGTGCACTCAGTGTTTAATAAAACGTGCCCATTTCTTTAGAGTTAACAAGAAACCAAATCTACTTATATAACAGCTCTATAGAAACAATTAGTGTATCTGTGCATGCACATTCACACATGACATCGTTCTTTTTACTCTAATACATAAACATGGAGAGCAAATAATTCATTGTGTGAGCAGTTAATACTTTATTTATATTATATTACTCTTAAACTGCCAAATGAATCATGGAAAATATAGTTTTCTGGTAAACTGCACTGACATTTTATATCAGCAGTACAGAAAGTGTATACAAAATAATGGTACAGTTAAGATTCACATGTGAAACTGAATTACTGTTTGCAATCTGGGGTCTTAGTCTGGGATTAGAAGATTTTTGCACTCACAGTTACTACGTGGAGACCTTCATGCCTGTTCATCTCGAATACAATCATGCCAACATGAGTAAGATCGGTCAAAAGTATTGGTCTCAAGAGTGCTTTATTAAACTGACCATTAAATATATGAAACATTCCTTGCTGGAATGTCTCCTGGTTAACATTTAGTAACGTTTTATACTCTGAGGACAATAGAGAGAGGAAGCATGATGGTACAAGAAAGAGAAAATATTGGATCAGACTCTATAAACAGACTTTCCTTTCATCCGTTTCTTTTTTTCTTTTTGGCTCTTTAGACGAAACGAACACATATCAGCCTATAAAGCGCTTCCCTAAAAGAAGGCCTGACAATTATGACAGGATGTTGAGCGGTGAATTGATTAACATCAAACGTTGCATTTTAAAAGGAATGAGTCCACTGTTTAAAATGCTGGAGAGTGGAGTACGGCTCTTTCATTACGGCAGGACTTCAAGTGAAGTGACATGACATGTGGCCAAGTATGGTGACCCATACTTGGAATTAGTGCTCTGCATTTAATCCATCCAAAGTGCACACAAACACAGCAGTGAACACATACACACCGTGAACACTCCCAGAGCAGTGGGCAGCCATTTATGCTGCGGCGCCCGGGGAGCAGTTGGGGGTTCGGTGCCTTGCTCAAGGGCACCTCTGTCATGGTATTGAAGGTGGGAGAGAGCACTGTACATTCAATCCCCCCACCTACAATCCCTGCCGGTACGAGACTCGAACCCACAACCTTTTGGGTTACGAGTCCAACTCTCTAACCATTAGGCCACGACTTCAACGCACCTCTCCTGCAGCCCTTTGACCTCCATATGTGAGAGTGTTGCATGTAGATATCATCACAGAAAAGCCATTTTACTACGGACGTTTCTATGTTGTTTCGTGACTCAGGTTCAGTTGAATAACAACCTCATAATGATACCTCAGTAGTCCAGTAATCGTTTTCTGTGCTTTTAAAGGTCAAGGGCAAATGAGGTCACAATTGCTTGAACACTGAGCATCGTGTTACAGCGCTTGGCCTGAGAGAAACACAGTAACCCTCTAGCTTGGTGCTTCATTGCATGAGGGACTGTTGACAGCATGTGAAACAGCCTTCAGAGCTGTTAGACTGCGGAGTCTGTTATCTCAGAGCCGCTCTTTTCTTAATGGGGTCCATATGAATCAGTAGGACATGTTTTGGGGGAAGTGAGAGGATCTAGCCTTGCTTTATGCGTGCAGACTCAGTCTCTAATACAAAGAAAAGAGACAATTGTCATCCTTATCATCATTTCATTCCAAACCTGCATGGTGTTCAAGGATTTCACTACACTCTTCTGTATATATTATATTATTCTTCTGAAGCCGTATGATGATGCTTTGCATGGGGGACAGATTAAATGTAAGCCTCATTCTCAAATATCATTCTCCATCCAGATATTCAAAATAGCATCCAACCTGGTGCTGGTGAAGATTTCAGAGCGAACAGAGAATAACATTTTTAAACGTCAGCCTGTTCCTGCTATCATATTACTTATAGTGTAGTCACCATGAACTGTCAATGTATGAAAACAAGTTATGCAAAGACTCAAAATGTCTTCTTTTGTGCTCCACAGATGGAAAAAAATAGCATTAGGGTTTGGATGACATTAGTAAAAGAAATGGTGACAAGATTGTAATTTTTTGGGTGAATGATCCCTTTGAAGGGGTCGTATGATGCGATTTAAATTGTTCCTTTCTCTTCGGAGTGTTACAAGCTCTTGGTGCATAAAGAAGATCTGTAAAGTTGCAAAGACTAAAGTCTCAAAGTTAAGAGTCAGCCACACCTACCTAAAATGGCTCGTTCTAACACGCCCCACATGTCTACATCACTATGTGGGAAGATTTGCATAACGCCGCCCAAATGTTCACGCAAAGAATGAAGGCGTAACTTTTATTCTCGCTGTAGTATTGTTGACGCTGCCGCCATGTCGTGAAGATGCTGTGTTTTTTGTGAAAGCGAAACTACTTTGTTTGGGTCTTCCAAAAGAGGACACGACTACAAAACAGTGGTATTTACAACACTGTTCTAGAACAGTACAACCCAAATATTCAAATGTGTGCAGCACATTTTATGGAGCACCGTTTACTGATCCTGGTAGAGTTGACTACAATGCCGGCTGTTCTGACTCACAGACTGTAAGTACGTTTTCATTTTTAAAGGATTTGCCACTGATGATTCAAACGCGAGTTTTGGGCAGTGTAGAGTAGCGCTTGTTGTTTGTCATTTCTCCGATCACAAATGCAGACAGGGTTTTATGTTTACGCGGCGCGATGCAACGCAACGTGTAAAAAGACAGTATAGTCATTATAATCCGTAATTATGTCCCCACTGGATGCAACAAATGCCTAGTTTATAATGGGTTTTAATGTTTTTGTCTCGTCGCTCCGGCCGGAGAGGGCATCAACAGTATGTGAGGGATGTCCATTCCGCCACAACTCTTGAGGTATTCAGCCAATCACAACGCACTGGATAGCTGGCCAATCACAGCACACCTCGCTTTTCAGACCGATGAGTTTTGTAAAAATCGACGTGTTTCAGAAAGACGGGGCATAGAGGAGAAACAATAATGTACAGTATGTGGAAAATAATGTGTTTTTTTACTTTAAACCGCATAAACACATTTCATTAAAAAATGTGTCTTAATGTCTTTTTAGCAGCATCATATGACCCCTTTAAAACTGCTACACTGATTTGACCAAATGGAGTTGTGTCTCCAGGCTACATCCTTCCATGAAAACTGACACAAATGAAATTTTTTGGAGAGCTCTTTTTGCAGAACTCAAACAACAAAGTGGTTTCCACTACTTCCACATAGAGACAAATGTTTTTTCTAGGCTCTTACATTCGGTTCTACGGTCCTCTTTGATCTAGCAGTTGAATTGTGCTGCTCTTAAAGGGTTGGTGGTAGAAGCATGTTTGGATTTTGGCTGAGAACCTAAAGGTAGGGGGTCTTTTGAACCGAGGACTTTCTGAGACCAGTGCTGTGCCCTCGAGAAAGCCGACGCTGCTCCAGCATGATTGTGTCATTGATGAATGTAACATTAGTTGTTTTTAGAGATATTTTTGTTATTTTGTTCATTGTGTGCCAGATGTTCAGAAACACTCTATTATCATGAAGGCTTCTCAGGACCATCATTCAAATGAGCAGCTACCGCAGCCATGTCGAGTGCAAAATGGGAAAATACATGCTTTTTTTTAGGTGTTAAATAATGGTGCAACATGACTCCAAATCCTTAGTAAATCACACTGTGTTATTCATTTAAATGCGTCTGAAAGTGAAACTCCTACAAATGCATAATATGCATTAATGTCAGTCGCAAAAATAACTGTCCACATATTTTCAGCGCTAATTTTTCACTGCGTGTCTTTAGTAAATCTTCACAGTATAATTTTTTTAACACCAAAAGAGGGTTTGCGCTGACACAAGCTGTTAGTACTCCTGTGCCTTTTTGTATAATTGCTGTTATTTCATCTGATACTTTGTTAAATCACATTATTTTATTCATCCAGAACATACACAAAAAAATAAACTCAAAAACAACCTTTTTAGAAATCGTGATGATTGTGTCAACACATAAATTATCTCATTAACATACTGTATGACCATCCACATTTTCATTATTTGTTTAAATGTAAAAATATTATGATTTTTAAATTTTTAGGAAGTCTCTTCTGCTCACTAAAAATGTGTTTATTTTGAAGGATGATATTACACTGAAGATTTGAATTATGATGCTGAAAATTCAGCTTTGATCACAGCATTAAATTACATTTTACAATATATTTAAACAGAAAACAGCTATTTTAAATTATAATACTATTCACAATATTTAATTGTATTTTTTGATCAAATAATGCAGCCTTGGGGAGCATAAGAACGTCATTTTAAACATGAAAAATCCTAAATGTTTCCTAATTTTCACAGTACTGCACTCTCAACACCTCCCTCACTATTCAGCACGCACCTATTAATTTCATTTCACATGGTTATGCACGCATAAACTAAACATGAAATACAACTGTGCAGGTTGTGTCGTTTTTTGCTTGAGCTGAGGAGTTTTTACAGAAAACCCGTTCTTACCGAGAAGACACAAAGCCACTACACACGATTCTATATTCACGCATCATAACAGGCTTTTGGCCCGGGTACAGTATTATGTTAGTTTTTGTTGTACTCTCCCACAGACACACACTCCCAACACGTTCACACTATATAAGCCCTTTAGAACGCAAACTGTGCACATCTCGGCCAGACTGTTCTGTCAACCCACCTCCTCCAAGAACCACAACCAACACACGTCCATCTGGTAAATCCTTACAGTAGGCCAGACCGCAACACAAGAACTTTCATTTCCTCCTCTTGCTCCCAGGAGTTTGAGACCGCGTGTCTGATGAGTGCTCAGCGCACTGCCAGTCTCATCCAGCATCGTCCCTCTGAGAATGCCTCTTAACAATCCACCTTCCTCTCTGACGGACAAGGTACAACACAAAGACCCATGGGTGACACTGAACAAAGATGTTTTGACCGAAGGATTTCTTTTCCTCAAAATACTAGTTAATGTTATTGCACTGGACTAAAACTTACTGACTTTGCTCACTCAGGATATGCCAACAAATGTGATCATTTTCGCAAGCAATTGGTACATTTTCAAAACTCTTAGTACTAATATCACAACGATCATCAAAGTCAACGCTTTCAAACTTTATATTTTCAATTGTGTTCGTACCATACACCTATCCTTTTCTCTATCGACAATAAAGTTTTCATCTTTATAAATGTTTCATTCACAGTAACTGTCTTTCATAAAGCTATTACTATCAAACATTTTATTTGCATGACTTCTCATTCAGCTTAATACATTTGTCTATTATTTAATCTAACTCATCTTAATGGTTAATCAGTGAATAATGTGGTGCATCTATAGATATAGATTCAATAGATATATAGTTTCTATAGAACGTGATTGCAATTTAGGGAGGGGACCTAAATTGTGGTCCCCACGGGTACAAAAGCTTATAAATCATACAGAAGGAAGTTTTTTGAAAATCTAAAAATGCAAAAAGCTTCCTGTAAAGGGTAGGTTTAGGTGTAGGGTTGATGTAGCTATTCAATCGAATATACGGTCCTTACAGTAATAAAACCCTTACGCCCATATGGAATCCCCCCAAGGATGCTCCAACATTGTTGGTGTGTGTGTTTGTGTTTGTGTGTGTGTGTGCGCGCATGGACCGACTTACTGTAACCATATTTTGGGGACAAATTGGTACCCAGAAGTAAGCAAAACTTGACAAAATCACCTGAAACCTCCCGTTGAGGATGTCCTCAATTTGTAAAACTGTGTGTTTTTGCTATTCGTGAACATCCAGCAGGACACCAGGGAGAGTAACTGATCATAGATTGTCAGAGATGTAATCAGAATAAGGTCTGAATTTCGAAGCATTTTTACATTACATTATGCCATTGATACTGTCTATAGAAGAATACATGTAAAGACTACACATTACTATAACGCACACGTCAGCTGAAAATTCAGCTGGAAATGGATCAGTCAATGCACGTGGGACATTTACGCTTGCCAGTAAACTCCTGTTCTAGCCCAAAAGCATGACGGCATTGTCATACCGTTCATCAACCTTTTGATAACACCCTGGATAAATTACTGTTACAACATTATTGTTTTAGGTGAGTTATGCACGCTAGTAATGGAAGTGTATTTTCTAAAATGACGGTATGTGCCGTACTTAACTGTTGTGTGTTAGGTGTCACCCAAATGTTCTCTATACATATCACAATGATCTTGTGTTTTGAAACAATGATTATGTGGAATGAAAATATGCGCAACTGCAATGAAATCATACAAGTGTGATCAGTTTAAAGTTCCTCTTCAGGAACTCGAGCTGCGTCGAACACTTTGGGAATGCACTGGCAAGGCCACGAGCTAGGTGACGTAAGCAACCATGAAGCATAAAGGAGCTCCGGCAAGCGCACATGTTTAGCTTCCTTGCTCTTCACGACGCGTTCTGTGCTGTGTGGTATGCCAAAACCCATCTATGGCAGCAATGGTGGCCACGGAGTGGCATCTGTGGTTGAATCTGTCTGAATTACAAGACAAGTACAGATTTGTCCTGCTGGATGCCCCGCTATCGCCTTCTGGCCTCTTCGGCCGTGCAGTAGATACTGTCGTTGAGAGTTTTCAGGAGGCGAAGAAGCAGGCGGCGGCATTCCAGCGCTTCCTCTCTAGCCGTTCCCAGGTCTTTGGGACTGCTGAGAGGGAGCAGTCCCAGCAGTCCAGCTCCTCATATCGCCAGACCCAGAAACAGACCGTCGCAACCCGTACCCCCCGCAGAAAGACCAGGGAGCAGGGCGGCACTCTCAGTCTGGGTCCTCGAAGCAGAAAATGGATCTGTGGACCGTTACTATGTCTAAGAGGACCTCGGCCAAGTGGTCCTGACAATACCATCAGATTCACCTGCCACCCCCGGTGCTTCAGGGCTCATTGAGCTCCATTGAGTGAATTTCCCAGCTGCCGCCCGACGATGGTATGGCGCCGGACGTTGTCCGTCCCCCTCAGAATATTAGGGCGCTAGATCCGTCACGCGGTCGTGTCCTGCCGGTCATTTCCGCTTCAGGGCACCGAAGTGGCTCCTCTAGTGACACCAGAGGCCAGACTGGTTCCCTTAGTAGACTTTCTGACAACGTGGAAACTTATGCCAAATATCTTACAATGGGTCCTGCACACTGTAGAGAAAGGCTACAGAATTCAGTTCAGTTCTCGTCCACCTCGCTTCAACAGGGTTATTTCTAGATTAGAGGGCCCCGAGCAGGCGCTGTAGGAAAAAGAATTAACCTTTTGTTCTATTCGCTCGCAGGAAACGCAACTTGTCCGCTCTGGTGTCGCCCTCCTGCACACCAGCTCCATCCTTCCACCCCCTGCCCGAGTTTGGCGTGGGCCCCTGAGGGGGCTCAGCTCCTAGCATCTGGTCTCTCAACGGAGGTTGTTGAGACCATACTCAAGTCCAGAGCTCCCGCCATGAGGAAACTGTACACCTTGAAGTGGAAACTTCTTGGTACGGACAGCGACTGCAAGACCCAGTCAACAGCCCGTTTGTTCATTTTCTTTTCTGTAGTTTCTGCAGGAGCGATTCTCCGCAGGGTTATCTCCCTCCACTCTGAAGGTTTACATGGTGACCATAGCTACTCACCACGAGACCCGGGTATTTCTATTTCTTTACCCGAGACCCGGCTATGTCCCTAAAGTGCCCACTTCCTCACCGGGTCTGATTGTACTGTAAGCTTTTTGTCCTCCTCCCTTCCAGGAAGCAGGCCAAAAAATACCCAATCTGCTCTGTCCAGTGCGAGCACAGCGCTGCCCAGGGGCTAAGGCAGATCAGTTAATTCGTTCGTTTGGCCCACCTAATAAGGGGATCCACGACCCACGCAAAACCTTGAGTCGTCGGGTTGTTGAGACCATCCTTCACCTATGAGGTCAGAGCCACTCAACTAATTCTGGTGGGCCTCCAGGCCTTATCAGTGGCGTGGCCCTTCAAGATTTTTGTGCTGTGGCAGGCTGGTCCTCTCCGCACACATTTATCCGTTTCTACCATCTGGACTTGACATCCTACCCCAGGGTCCCAATTTCTCTCTCTTGATGTGCTCGCCAGATCCACACCAGACAGTGACTGCCTCCCGTATAGCCTCGTGGGTATTCTCGTTCCCGAAGCATTCCGACACAGCTTTGATTTCCTGAGGGGACGTCCTTGAGTTTACTATGTAACCAGGGTTCCACCGAGGGAACGAGACGCTTCGTCTCTTTGCCATACTCCCTGCATCCCTGCAGGCGCTCGCTTCCATAGAAGCTAACATGTGCTTTTGCCGGATGCGCCTTTATGCTTCCTGGTTGCTTATGTCACACCGCTCGTGACGTCTCACTTCTCTATTGGACTGATTTCACACATGCTTCAGAAAGTGATCTCGCCAGGGCATTCCCAAAGCACTCGACGCAGCGTCTCGATCCCTTCAGGGAACCATGGTTACATACGTAACCTCGAGATGTTTTGAAATGCTTACAAAAAATTAAATGCTTACAAAAAATTACTTGTAATGGATATATGGCCATGATTGAATTCATCGTTTCTATCTTTTTTGTTATTTCAGTTTTTGTATTTATTTTTGGAACTCATTTATCTGAGCTTATACACCTCAGGTTTTTGGGTAAACATTGCCAAAATTATTCACAAAGTTTTGTTTTGTTTTTACTCGTAAACTGAGGTCCATGAGCTCAGATCAATGAGGCCTATGATCAATCAATTCCAAAAAGAAACACAAAACCCTCTGCTAATTAAAAGAAAACAAGTTGAGAAAAAAAAGACTGAATCTAGTATTCGGCAATAACAGCACAATGTAGGTCGGTCATTGTAGTAAAGAATTTTTAACACAGAGCAAGGGTTATAGTAAGGCTAATAAAGTCTTTAGAGAAACAGCAGATATGGGCACATTCTTCATGAATGTCTTGTTCAAAATATAGGTGCACATTTGTTACAGAAATCATTTTTGGTCGACATTTTTCCGCAATGGTTCCACTGCTGGTGGTGCAGCAAAGACGTGAACGAGCCACCAGATGCTTGTGTGTCGTTGATACATTTGTATTTCCCATGAATCAAGCAGGTAATTCAAGCCTTTGGAAGTGCTGACTGGCCGGACAATAGTGTGTAAATGAGGGCTGCTGGGTAATAGACCCCTGACAGCCTGGCTAACCTCATGCTGAAATACACGGCAAAGCAGCGCTGAATGGCTATACGTCTGGCCAGCCAATGCAATATTCATTTTTACAGTGTTTTCTGTGCAATAGATTCCAGAAGACAATAAGAATGCTACACGAGATCTTTTGATCTTTTGATCTTATGAAACACCTTCCAACTGAAAATGACTAAATGTTAAGGTTAAGGTAAAGTTTTTCAGTAAAGCATTAAGAAAACCATTCCATCATTTAATAGGCTATTATATGTTTCAACTGAATGTTTCATGTGTGATATTCATTTGAAAATAGCTGGAGATACGTGTGTGAGGGTAAATAATGACAGAATTTTAATTTTTGCCCTTTAACCATCATGGGTCTCAACTGAATAACACACAAAAAATACCTAATTTAAGGATGAATATTGGCTAGGTCAGTGCTGAAAACATTTACAGCAGAGGAATGAAAAGCAGGAACCCAGGACATTAAAGCCCACATCTGTCCTCAACAATAACACGATCCATTTAGCACAACACAAAGCTCAAAGTCACTGAGAGCAGGACAAACGCCCACGGATCACAATTCTCCATGAAGACTCCAGAACATTGATATTCCATCCTGGTCTGGAGAGCAACTATAGATGCAGGTTTTTGCCTAAAAGCCCTTGCAAACAAGAAGATCATCATATGAAATGATGCAATATTGCATTAATGTTTTACAAGAGAAGCCACAGCAAATGCAGCCAATGTCTCAGAGACCTTCAGCCCAACAGCAAGGTTAAGTAACTAGACTTCCTGAAAAGCATAACATTGGCCGTCATAATTGTGATTATGCATCAGAAGAATGAGATGTAAAGAAACAAATGTCCATTTACTGCATGAACTATCTAAAGACTACTGAGTCTTTCTAAAACACTGACATTGAATATGTTGCTAAACTAGCAGCATATTTTAACTATATGAAAATATTTTCTGTCATTACTCATCGCTCTTGAATTAAATATATTTCTATAATACTGTTATAAATAACACAAATGTCCAGCATTTGAGGTCATCAAGATTTTTTGGAAGAGATTAAAAATTGTATTTAGCAAGGTCACACTGAATTGCTCAAAAGTGAAAGTAAAGACGTGTATAGTAATAAATTCTGTTCTATTCATCTGCGAATCCTGAAAAATAAAATGCATCATGGTTTCCACAAAAATTTTCATCAGCACAACTGTTTTCAACATTAATCAGAAATGTTTCTCGAGCAGCAAATCAGCATATTAGAATGATTTCTGAAGATCATGTGACACTGAAGACTGGAGCAATGATGCTGAAAATTCAGCTTTGAGCACAGAAATAAATTACATTTTAATAGATATTCACATAGAAAACAGTTACTTTAAATTGTAATAATATTCCACCATATTACTGTTTTTTTTGTATTTCTGAGTTAATAAATTAAGTATTGAGAGCAAAAGAGACTTCTTTCAAAAACATGACAAAATCTTACTAACTTCATTCTTTATTTTTATTTTATTTTTTAAGAATAAACTATGAGCTTGTCAATGTAACGGAGAGTCAACAAAAGTAGATTATGTAAAGTGCCAAAAGGAATTGGGGACTCTGGTGGTCAGTCAATTTCGACTCAACATTCCACTACTACAAATTCAATGTAATTTCTCGTTATTTAAACATCTTGCGAGACACACAAGAAGTGACCTCTGTAGACACCCTGGGCCTCAACAGGATCCTGCCCTGAATGTCATAATCTTGGCACACCCTGATTTTGCTATAGTTTGAAAGCGCCTCTGCATCTGAAGTGTATCTAGACTATATCTCCTAAAACACTGATTCTATTAGGTTTGAAACAGAGCCCCTGTTGTGCACCATCTGCGCATTTTATTCTGAAGTTGAGGTTTGGTCTCCTAGTCACATGTCTCTCAGACCACTTCCTGTCAACGGCCCTTGAAATGTCAAACTTAAATAATGCATAGACCAATCAAAACATTGGCTTTAAGCACCATGCGTCACATGACATTTCCACTGCAGTAGATCACCTCTGATAAATGGCGTGGCGCACTATGAGAAAACCAAGCGTGCAGACAGCATTCATATTTCATACCGCCGTGCCTCTTAACATTTGCTTTGTTGTAGATCTCAGACGCGGCGCGCCCACATTACATTTGTAATGCGTGGCAAAATACATAAGCCAAATATAATAAGCATTTTCTCTCCTCGGCTAACAGCGTGACTGCTGTCTCATATATCTTGTGAAGCATTATGAATTCAATCACATTTTTCTTAAAAATGAAATTGAGAGTAATAATAATGTTAGCTGCGCTCTGACTTTCACAAACACACACACACACACACACACGGGGGCGAGCTGGGAAACGGTGTATTGATCTGGACGACCACCTGCTGACTGACTCATGCATTATGAAATCACACACCAACCCCCAACACACACACACACACAACAACACACACAACACACACACACCACACACACACACTGTGTCATCTCTGGGAAACTGGTATTATTGGATCTTCCGAAACACGCTGCTGACTGACTCCATGCATTATGATCACACACACACACATACACACTGTAATAATTTACTTAGTTGTAATGGAATTAATCATTATTAATTCATTCAGGTTTATTTCTAGCTCAGGTTTTAAAAGAACTCGATCTGAGAATTCGAGGTCCACCTGATCAAAACTGACTTTGACTTTCAATAGTTTATACTTTTATCAGCTACTCGGCCAGCGAGAAGTTGATGTCAGTGTATATTACCAAATTGAATATGTAAATTTTGTATTCTCACTGGCCACGGGTGAAATACAATTATGATAATTTGTCAGCTCTTAAGAGAGTTAATTATTATGAGTAAGCTACGAGCTAAGATAGCAAGCAAGGATCTTTTTGGCAATAGAATTGACACAAAATTATATGAGCCAAGACATTCTTCTTTATAAATGAAGCATGAATTTTATTGGCTATTCTAGATCACATAAACTTAAGCTAAAACACACAAACATACAGTTCAGAGGAAGGAAAGTCTGTTAACGGAGTTCTGAGTTTCATAGTTCTATCTCGTTTTCACGAGGGATGGGAATTCACTTTAAGAATTCACAGAGCAACGAATCTAAATTCACCCGTTCGGCAGATCATAGAAATGTTGTTTACTTGCGTTCCGTTGGTTGACAGCTGAGTTGACTCCGTGTTTGCTGCGGGCTTCCTGGAGGTCTTTGATGGAAACCCCGTCACTGACGCGTCGGTGACGTCAGGATGACGTCCTTTGGGAAACCCCCCGTGAGTTGTGATGACGCAGAGGCGCAAGCAATCTGCTGAGAGTCTTTGACTTTCAAGTTTGTTGACGATTTCACCGAGTATCACTGGAAGTGGTTGGTTTTATTTGCGGTCGCTTTTGATGGTATGTGAGCCACGCGTGCAGGTGCTCTACCACATCGCCAGCGAGAGCCTGATGAGAAGGGGGGGGGGGGGGGCTGGAGCTGCGAAGTTGGCAGCCGCTCGCTAACCAAAACACCCCTGGGATTCTGTGCGCATTCGGTTGTGTGGGTGCGGTCGTGGTGGCATAAGTCCGTCCCCTGACGTTGGCTTCCAATCGACTTCTTGCGGGGCGGAGTGTGCCTACATTAACCAGAGACTCTCATTTATATGAGGCCACCTATAATAATATATTGATACGTCTATAAAGTCTCTTAAATGCAAATATTGTACATACTATTAAAGTCTACTTCATTTCAACCTTCTGCATTTCTGGTTTTCATTCGTTCAAGATTAAACTTCACATATTACACAGTTTTAATATCCTTATTTCCTAACAAGGGGTAATTAAACACTGGTTAAAGATGCACCGATTACATGAAACACGTCAATAAGACATACAACAACCAACCTACGATTGTGTTATTTCTAGGCTCTGTAATTTATAACTTTCATTATAGCAACCGATTGTCAAAACCCTCTTGTCGCTTTCCGGGAATGCGGGGGAAATTGTCGCGTTCTCCGTCACTATCAGGTCAGATCTGAGAGTCTGCTGGAGAATCTCCTGTTGGACAGGGAGCTATAAAATTGTCTCTTTTGTTGATCGGGGTTTAGCAATTTATGCGTCCACTGGTGATGAGGGTATTTCTATCTGCTCTTTGTAAGCCCGTAAAACAATTTTAAGCACCGTTGAAGTACTGTCCTTTTTAGCTTATCTTGAGATATAGCCAAACAGTCCAGGAAATGCTTTCCTCTTACTCGATGGAGCATGAGTTTTACGACTACAGATGGCTGGAGAAACGAACCTCAACGACCTTCCATGGAATGTGCTGGTTTGATGTGTATGTCTCCATAATGTAGGTGGGTCTGTTGTGAGACAGATCCTACAACACACATACACACACCACACACACACACACACACACCAGCACCACCACACACACCACCCACAGCACACACACGACACACACTTTGTCAGAGCTTGAAACGGGTTTATTGAGCTGGACTAACCACGCTGCTGACTGACTCCAGGCTTAGGATTCCCCCACACACATACCACACATACACCCACAACCCACAAACTTCGGTGGAAGGAGTCACACATAAACATGTGCTTACATCTTCATATCATTCTCCTCCACATGACATTAGCTGCAGGGGTGTTTCACAGAAATATGTCCCCTGACAAATATCGATTAAAGAATCGATTTAAATCTCAATATGAACGTTTCTCAATAAATGATCTGAGCTGCTCCACATTAACTTTTTAGGTTTTTAGTATTTTATTAATATTTTATTTTATTATTTGTGTTCTGGAAGTATCACAATGACTAGTCAACACATCAATAGAAAAATATATTTAATGCTCATTGTAGCTGTGAAAATGTTAAAATGTGTAAGAATCACCAAAGCCAAACTGTAATTGGAAGAAAGTACAGTGTTGCCACCCAATTTTAGAGCAATTACATACTGAAGCATATCATCCCTTGTGAAAAAGAAGTGTGCTTAATTTGGATCAATGTGCATTTGTTGTGTACTTAAAAAAACTATAATACAACTGTAAAACGTTATATTAATGAAATAAAGGCCATTTAAATGCACTAAAAAGCAGCTTCATCATTACAAATTTGAAATTGCACATAATGTTCAAAATAAATGCAAGTGTATAATTACATTATATTTCAGTTTACCAGAAATGCTTCTCAGTACATTGAGTGTTAATTATGAATTATATATAAATAAGTTTTAATTAAGCAGGCCAGGAAAGCACTCTAAAGTTTATATAATTTAAACGTATATAACTTCATATAAAGTTAATATAAATTATAACTATAAAGCATTTTCTTTTAATTGCAGTTAAAACGAACATGTACATAAACATGTTATTTTTTTTTTAATTATGCTAAACTGAACTTCTTAACAAAGCTTATGAACAGTTTTAATGAATTGGAATTTTGTTGCACAACCTTGACGGGTATTTGAAGAGACCATGGATTACAGAGCTTCATGCTAATTTTGTCCCAGTCACAAACATCATATTGTTGCTTTACTGTGAGGATCAGATCAGAACTGAATCAGCAGTTCAACCTGATTCCCTCTGGCTCCTGCTAGTCCGGACCGGAGCACACACAGACATCAGTAAAGATCTGGAGTCATTTGCCACGCGTGCTGAACTGCTGCTGTAAACTCCACAGAGAGAGTGAGGGTCAGCACACAGATGGACAGATATAGAGGAGAGAGAAAGAAACCAGATCCATCATCAAAGATTGAGTGGTGAAGAGAGAGGAAGAGATGTAGAGAAAGGTATAAGCAACAGAGCGGAGCATCAGAAGATGAAAAGAGTGACTTCCTAGAGAGTTCAACGAGCCATCTATAAAAACATTCATGGAGGTGTGTGTGTGTGTGTGTGTGTGTGTGTGTGTGTGTGTATGTCTGTGTGTGTCAGGAGATTTCACTTTTCCCCCACATGACTCTAATACGGGTCAAGGGTCAGGACCTTTCACTTCATTCTGTGATTCTGCTTACAGGTCCACACTGCATTCATACTGTAGAGATAATTCACTGCTTTCCTCACGGAAGAGTGCTTTAATAACCCTAGCAAATCTGTATTCTGAAAGGAATAATTCATCAAAACATGAACACTCTGACATAACGTTGTCATTTTCTCTCTTCTGTGGAACTCAACATGAGACATAAGAATCCTCTTGCTGTTCTTTTCGACACAAGGACAATACATTTGTACAGATGCTCTAAAGCTCTGTAAAAGTCAAATAAAAGTGGGCCATATGCTCTACAGATGCACTATATTCCAGGTCTTTAAAAACAAATGAAGGACAGAGGATAGAAATTCACACAGGTTTGGAATGACATGAGGGTGAGCAGATGAAGACAGAACAATATTTTTAAACTATTCTTTTAAAACTGCCTAGTTACAACCAAAAGTCGTTTACAGTCTGTCACAGAAGAAGCTTTTTATCCTCTTGTTCTGTAGGAAAACCATTTATGTATTATGCCTTAAAGATCCCAGGAGTCAAATACTGATTTGAACAACATACAATGACACTGTCAGACTCTGTTCCATGTTTTGTCTGTGTCTTGCTCCCCAGGTGTTTGTTAATTTCATCCCAGGTGTTTCCCATGTGTCATTTCCAATGATCCCAGGTGTGTCTCCTTAGTCCCTTGTTATCCTGTGTTTAAAAGTCAGAGTCCTTTTAGTTAGTGTTGCCCTGGTATTGTTATTCACTCCCTTGTACACGTGTGGTTCCCTGTGATGACCCCGTTAAGCCCAGGGAGGGCTCCTGATTCCCCGTTAAACCCAGGGAGGGCTCCTGGCCCCAAGTACAGCCCCGTAAATTTCCCCAAGTATTTTTTTTTCGGGGGGGGGGGTAGTAGGGCTCCAGCCATAGTGGCCGAGGCTGGGGCCGTGGCCTCGGAGGCTGCTCCGCCATGGCCTCCCGAGTCCCCTGCTCCGCCATGGCGCCCCGAAGGGGTACCGTCCCGTGTCTGTCCTGAGGGACCTCCAGAGCACCCACCCCACCCCCCTCCCCGTTGGATGTTATATGGCGTGAGGACACGGCTTCCAGAGGGGGGCGTTATGTCAGACTCTGTTCCATGTTTTGTCTGTGTCTTGCTCCCCAGGTGTTTATGTTAATTTCATCCCAGGTGTTTCCCATGTGTAATTTCCAATGATCCCAGGTGTGTCTCCTCAGTCCCTTGTTATCCTGTGTTTAAAAGTCAGAGTCCTTTTAGTTAGTGTTGTCTGGTATTGTTTGTCAACTCCCTTGTGCTACGTGTGATTCCCCACGATTGAAATAAACTCCTTGGTTTGTACTCCTGGTTTCCTGGTTTCCTCATTCTGTGCTCCTCACAGTAGCAGCCCGTGACAGACACATTAAGTTAAAATATTTCTTGATAAGAAGAGAGCCTGTGCAGAACTTACGTACACTCTCAGAAAAACTGTTTACCACATTTACTGGTCTGAAGCAGCTTGGCTTTACAGTATCTTACCTATAATAAATAATAGTCTTTTAACAGGAATAGTCCCTAATGAGTTTAAGCTTTATGTTGTTTAGCCTCATAGAAAAAAAAGTTAATGTATCAAATTTTCGGCCAATTTCAAAGTTATGTTTTGTATCAATGGTTTTAGAGAAAGTGGCTTTGAATCAATTACTCACCTGTTTAAATTTTTCAGTCAGGTTTCAGGGCTTACCACAGTACTGAGTTGGCTTTGATCAAGGATTTAAATGATTTACTGAATGCATTTGACTCAGGGTCCTCAGCTGTTCTTGTTTTATTGGACTTTAGCGCTGCATTCAGTACAATTGACCATGAGATTTTACACGGACGGCTGGAAAAGGTGGTGGGATTTCAAAGGTGGAAAGTAATTTCTTTCAAACATAACTTTTTCTGTAAATGTCGGTCAAGATTACTCACAACCTGTGGGTCAATTTTCTTTAAGCATGGAATTTCTTTTCACTTTTATGCAGATGATATGCAAGTGTATCTTCCTCTGCAAAAAAATATATATAAAAAAATAGAAAGAAGCAAATAGAGTGTGTAATGAATTTAACTCATTTGTAACTGTAGGGAATTAATTATTATTAATTCATTCAGGGTTTTGAAGGACTCGGATCTGAAAAAGTCGAGGTCCACCTGATTAAACTGATTTTTAATTTAAATGGTTTACACCCTATCAGCTACTCGTCAACGAGAAGTTAATGTCAGTGTATATTACCAATTGAATATGTATTTTCCTGGCCACGGTCAATACAATTATTATAAGTAAGCTACGAGCTAGGTAGCAAGGGATGTTTTTGGCGAAAGGATTTAACCTTGAAATTATATGACACCAAACCAATGATTTTCTGGAAATTGATAAATTATTATTTTTTTGGCTATTCTAGATTACATCAAAACTAAACTAAAACACACATACACACACATACAGTTTCAGAGGAAAGAAATGAGAGTTGACGGAGTTCTATGAAGCTTTCAAAGTTCTAACTCGTTTCACGAGTGGTTTTGAATTCACCTGAGAGAATTCCCGAAGCAGAGAATTTTAGCTTCTGTTTACTGCTTAAATTAGCTCGTTCACCAGTTCAGCAGAGATAAGATTTTGTTCATTTACTTGCGTTCTGTTTAGTTGAGAGTTGAACGCTGAGGCAGTTCCTTCGCTGTCGCGGGCTTCCTGGATGTTTGTTGAGGGAAATTCCTTCGCTGATTGGCTGTTTGCGGTGACGTCGGAATGACGTTTGAATGACGTTCTTTTGGGAAACCCCTCATTGGATTGGTTGGTTGCCGGGTTACGAAGAGCTTCGGGTTCTTCTGAGAGAGAGAGACTGCTTTAGCAAGGCTTTGCGTTCTGCAGAGTTACGAAGCTTCAACTGAAGTGTTTGAGTTCTTAGATGGTCTCGCTTGTGCGATGTTACGGCGTGGGGCGCTTTGTCGCGCTCACCAAGGTGAAAGCCAAAGTTCTTTAGAGTGAGAGAGCGAGCCAGCGAGCAAGAGCGTTGTGTCCATTTTTAAGCAGGCTGACCTTTGGTCCATCCCACAGGTCGTTGTTCCAATCAGATAGTGGCTGCTGGGCTTAGCCATGCCCTGTGTGGTTCTTTTTTTTCATGCACAAGTCACATGCTCCGTGGGGCGTATTTCTGGAAGTTTTAAATACCTTCTGATAAAAGTATTATCACCAGAGAATGATACATAATATAAAAGTTTCACTAACACCAATGTTCGGCGAATAAGATAAGCTTTCACCCGATATTAAACTTCACACACATATTAAATGCTTTGTCTGCTAAAGAGTTATAAGGCAAATATTAAAAATATCATAGATTCCAATAAACACATCACACATACTGTATATGTATATACGGCATAACACATGCAGTGGATACATTTTCACTACTTTTTAAATGATTTATCTTTTACAATCGTCATGCAAGGTTCTGTTTCTTTTGTTGTAACATAAGGACGCGGGTCCGTTGGGGTTTCAGGAAGCAGATGTGATGGGAGTCATGTGTTAGTCACGTCTAGATCGGGCCTGAGGGCGCTAGTTAATTTACTCATCCTTTTCCGGTTTGGACATAATGGTTCCATCCATTGGTGGTCCCAAGACATTGGGGTTTCTATAAGTTGTGAATTAACCATTTCAGTCCTTGATACCAAGAAAGCTTTGTTGTCTCCCGACTGAATTAGTTTCGATCTCATGGGTAGATGAGTTTACAAGACTGACAGGAAATCGACCAAGAATATGGGACTCATGTGCTGGGTGATTAGCAAACCTTGTGATGGCTGATATCAGTGTCCGTTCATATTTAGAAATCCCTACAAGTGATTGTTGGACTGTGTACAAGAAATCAAATCATGGCTGTCATAAAATTTGTAAAATCTGAATGAAGACAAAACTGAAGTTGTGTGGTTTGGAGTCCCAAATAGTTTTGCTGATCTGTGTAGTTTAGCCTCCTTTTGTTAGCCAGTAGTGCACAAAATGTTTGACAGTGATCTCAAGTTTGAGAAACAGATTTAATCTGTGGTTAAGTCCTGTTTGTATCTCTTAAGATTAATAGTGAAGGTGAAACTAATAGTGAAGTGGCCTAATGGTTAGAGAGTTGGACTCGTAACCCAAAGGTTGTGGGTTTGAGTCTCGTACCGGCAAGGATTGTAGGTGGGGGGAGTGAATGTACAGCGCTCCCTCCCACATTCAATACCACGACTGAGGTGCCCTTGAGCAAGGCACTGAACCCCCAACTGCTCCCTGGGTGCCGCAGCAAAAAAAAAAATGGCTGCCCACTGCTCCGGCTGTGTGTGTGCACTTTGGATGGGTTAAATACTTGGCCACATGTCACGTCACTTTTTTTAACCATTTTTGTCAATGCATGATCTGTAAAATGTCATTCACGCTTTTGTATTTACAAGGTTTGATCACTGCAACTCGCTATACGTTGGTAAACAAATTACTCCAGTTCTGAGTTTTTTACAGTGGCTACCAATCCATTAAAGAATCAACTTTAAAATTTAGTTTTTTGTTTATAAATCTTTGCACAGTATGGCTCCGTAGTATTTAGTGAAATTGATTGAGAAACATGAGCCAGAATGGTCTTTAAGGTTAGCTGATCAGCTGGCTTTGATGATTCCTAAAACTAAACGGAGAACTGGAGATTAAGCTTTTGTAGCGATAGCTCCTAAATTCTGGAAAGGTTTACCTTTTTCTCTCAGATTGGCACCCACAGTAAGTGTTTTTAAACAACCTTAAAGAACACCTCCTCGCACTAATTGTCTGTGTATTAAAACTGAGGGTTTCATTTTCATTGTTATTTTATTTTTTGGTTTTAGTGTTGTGTTCTTATGGTTATGATTGTCTCTTTTATGTGTATACATATTGTACAGCACTTTGGTCAATGGTCAGTTGTGTAAAAGTGCTCAGTAAATAAAATAAACTTAACTAAAACTAAAACGTATTATTTCAGATATATAGTGACAACTGATATTTTGATCATTTTATGTCAGTATCTGCTGTAGGCTACTGTTATAAAGATCTAATTAAGATCAGTATTTCATCATATAATTATCAGCATCTGAAGCAAATTGCATATTTTCTCAGTTTGAGTCTCTATAAAGTTGAGGTGTTTTTTTTCCTCCATATTCTCACTATGTCATACTATTGCCCCTATGACAAGCTTTTGAACCCCTAAAGGTAATTTTTGCAAAGGGACTGCAGGGAAAATGGAAACATTAGAGTAAAATATGGAGCACTGCAACTCAATGCCTTCAACAGAACAATGCTGAAAATGTCAAACTAAATTAATCTCCCTGCTCTCTTGCTCTTTCTCTCTCTCTCTGTCATTATACTCAAACCATTCTCTGCTCAAACATAAATAAGCCTAGAGGCCATTCGTGTTGTGTGCAAGCAAATCAACGTCAAGCAATCGGTAAAACATTGAAAACAATCCATCAGAGCGTACTTTTTGCATCTGTTCATCAGCGGTGACCAGGATAAAGTCAGACCTGATTGGACTGGGCTATTCATTGGCGCTGTTGTGGAATTACCTATTGATTTTCCTCCTCAAGCATTCTGAAATCAGTTTTTTTTTCTGACAGAGGTATTACAGAGACAAAGCCTGAACGTGCATAATAGCCACAAAGATGATTTTCTCTTTCTAGCTCTATCTACATTACCATTCAGACGTTTGGGCTTTAAAGAAATGAATGCTTTTATTCAGTAAGGATGCATTAAATTGATCAAAGGTGACAGTAGACATGTATAATGATGCAAAAGATTTCTATTTTCAAATGCTGTTCTTTAGAACTTTCTAATAAAAAAATTATGTATCACGGTTTTCACATAAATATTCAGCAGCACAACCGTTCCCAACTTTGATAATGATCAGAAATGTTTCTTGAGCAGCAGATCAGCATATTAGAATGATTTCTGAAGATCATGTGACACTGAAGACTGGAGTAATGATGCTGAAAATTCAGCTTTGCATCACAGGAATAAATTACATTTTAACCTACAGCATATCTACAGTATATCAGACATGCTTCTTTAAACAGTAAATAAATTTGACTTTGTGACTGTACAACCCACACGCATCTGTGAGCCACTAACCAGCATCACATCTAGAGCTCAGTGCCACATTAACCAAGTATTGATTTTGATAAGAGGAAAAGCCTCATGACGGATCGCACATGTAAGCATATTCTGTCTGCTGCTTTCACACACTTTCTCTGGGGATTTCTGTGGCTGTTGGATTTTTGTGAGACTACAAAGCTCTCTGACAGCACATCAAACTGCTCATGCTATGCAGAAACCCTCTGAAAAGACCAGCTTAGGCCAGCCTGAATTCCCATGCAGGTCCAGTGCTGTTTAGTGCAGCAAAGCAGATTACCAGGAAAGTCTTATATTTGAAGCTATGAAGGCTGGTGTCCGCAGCACATGCAGGTTTTTGTTATAGCTAATATGGTCAAGTTAACCCCTGTAAAACTACACTACTCTGGAGGCAGCGAGCAGGTCACATATTTCCACAGAGTCCTGCTCCAGCCGAGAAACTACCATTGATCTGTAGGAAAAAACAACAGACAATTTTCTCGGGGTAGTGCTGGTCTTTTCAGCATGGATGGAGCATCACATCCATTTCTGAACTCTTTCTGTCTCATCAATCAGTGCATCCAGAGAATACTGACTCTGCATTCTGAGTCCACTATTTCATAGTTTCTAAAAATACTCCCAACATCTGGGTTTAGCTGCCACTAACACACACACACACACACGCACACACACACCTGGTGATCCACACTCAGTCCCCAGTGTGTGTTTGAGCATAGAGAACAGCACGTGAGTCGACATACACACTCAACAGCAACTACGTGAAAGATGAAAGATGCTTCACGCAGGTTTTTTCTGTGTTAATCTTCTCTGCTAAAGAAATGCCATTGACACAAGCAGCTCTGGAAGATTCTAGCATTTCAGAGGCTGCAGAAATGAAACAATATGGATCTTAACAAAGCATTTAAAGCAGCGTGATATTAAAAGGCCACTCCACGGTCCCTGCATTGATGCTCACAAATTGATTTCATTCAAGGGTTTTCAGTGAAGAAAGCTTTGATTACTGAAAGCTGAAAGTAGACCACTGCTCATGTGTCGGAATAGAGGTTAAGTGGTTAGAGAGCGTGAGAACTTTCATCAACATATTGACCGTTATTGCATCTACTGCAAAACAGATTGTTTATGAAAGCGATGATATATATATATATATATTAAAGAGAATTTAAACAGCACAAATTCTGGTAGTATCACTCAGTTTCACCGTTTGTACTCACACATAATGATGAAAGTAGATTACAAAAGTACTTATAAAAATAAAATAAATAACATGACATTTGTGGCTTCAATGTAACAGGGCTGAAGATCAGTGCAAATGACCAATGGTTTCATTGTACCACAGCACATTATTCACTGATTTGACTTGTGCTTAGACAAAAATGTCACCATGATTTTTTTCTATAACAGAGTTGAACAACTGAACCAATAGAAAATTAAATGTAATGAAATACTGATAAAGTTTGCTAGAGAAACTCATCTCTGTTTGAGCCAAGTGCTCAAGAAAATTAGACAGAATAATAGGGTTGAGCAGAAAGTGCAGAGACAAAGACAAATTGTAATGTAATAGTGAAATGTGGGGGCATGCAAGTGGTTGATTTCAATGAAAAACAAAGATTTGAATTAAAAAAAAAAACTAAACACAGCACAGAGTCAGGTCGATGCAGCAATGTAAGTTCAATATCTAACTATATTGTTAGTTAGTTATATCAGTAGTAAGTCACAAAACATATATAGCATCGTTTGAATTCTAGCAGTTGACCGTAATACAAAGCCAGATATTTCACTAAGAAACAAAAATTACATACAACCTATATTTCAGACGAGTAAGTCGCCACATGAATTCGCAGAGTGCGTAATGCGCTCTCACTCACTCACACACACACACACACACACTCTCACTCAGTCACACGCACGCACGCACGCACTCACACACACTCACACACACACACACTCTCACACACACACACACACACACACTCACTCACTCCCCACCCACACACACACACACACACTCACACACACACCACGCACTCACTCACTCACTCACTCAACTCACTCACTCACTCACTCACTCAACTCACGCACATACCCACCCCCCATCACCCACTCACACACACACACACACACACACACACACACACACACACACACACACACACACACACACACACACACACACACACACACACACACACACACACACACACACACACACTCACTCACTCACTCACTCACTCCACTCACTCACAAACACACTCCACTCACTCACACACTCACACACACAACACCCCTCTCTCTCTCTCTCGCACGCACGCACACACACACACACNTCTCTCTCTCTCTCACACACACACACACACACACACACATGAGATCTGTGGGTCCACTCACCTCTCTGCTGAGCTCCACAACACCGCCACAGCAGCCCAAAACAAAAAACAAACGGGTAAAAAAAAAAAGAAAGGGAGCACGACAAAACACGATCTGTTCATGTCCTGATCTGCCTGTTCTTCATGCGCACTCAGTCGAACAGCAGACGCAGTCCAGGAGCCTCCAGAAACTCCACGAGTGACTTTGGGAAGTTTGGGACGCTCCTCTGGCACAGCCCTCCTGTCCCAGGTGCTTTGAGGAGGGGACGTCCCGAGATCACATTCCTCTGCATTTCCTCTACTGGAAAACTCTCAAGCAGAAAAAGTGTAAAACACTGAAACGTTCTCTAATTACAACTCCATAAACGTTTTTTTTTTACTTAAAAAAAGTTCCAAATAACGTCTTTAAAACCTCATATAAAATAAACAGAAAATGTTACATTTTGTTGAAAAAACAGTGATATTTATGTCAATTCACTTTTGTAGTTTTGTGTTACAAAAATAGTTTTTCTATGAAATTATACAAATTAAATGTATTTACCCTAGACCAATGAATTGAAATGTGGTGAGAATAAAGTAGCATAGACCATTATTATAATAATTTCAAAATAAGTATATACAGTTTTTTAAAGCTTGAAGGGTCCAGGGCCAATTGCTTGTTAGTTTATGGAAAATAATATTTTCTTTTGTGCTCCGCAGATGAAAAAGTCCTTTCTTTTCCTCGGGGTGAGTAGGTATGCTCTGGAGTTTCTGGACTTCTTCTGCACCCTCTAGTGTTGGACTCACACATTTGGTCTCATCTGTATTCCCCAAAAGCAGACCGTCCTCATTCTGACTAAATGAAAAGCAAAACATTTTCTAAACAAACACACGTTTTTAAATGATTATAATGTTACGTTTCATCGGCCTGTCAGTCCTCTGCACAATTTAAAATGGATGCACAGCACAGGTGCGATGGCCCGGATCTCCGTTATGCATTTGCAGCGCTCAGACTGGCATCTGGCTGGACAGAACAACATTTCTGATGGATGTCAGTGAGTTTGGCTGGATTGAGACACTTCGTGTGAGGTAAAGCTGTGAAAGCCAAGCAGTTCTGTGCACTCTTTCCACATTCAGCTGCTGAGCTATGTCACGTTCTCAGCTTTCTTGGGTGAAGAGCCGTGTGGAGGCTCTCTGGATGAAGCGCTTGAATGCGGGCGCTGAGGAGAACCGAGGTCTGGTGGTGAGGGATGAGCTGGCTCAGATGTATGGAAACGTTTGCAGGTGTGACTCTCGGGCTGCCAGTCCTGAAAGTCCGGCTGCATTTCGCTCAGACGGTTCCTGTGAGGAAGGCGCTCACAGCACACGGCCGAGAATCACAACTTGGGAGGCGGGTTGGAACGTCACCAATGCCATACAGGTGAGCACACACACACACACACATCTGCATCACAAACATGCTGTGAGCACATTTTAATGTGGAACTATAAACATGTAGGAAGTGCAAAGCTAATGTGCAGCTGGCCACAGGTGCTGTACACACAACACAGAACATGGGCATTCACTACAACGGAATTGCGCTCACTCGTAGTTTCTCGTATTTGCACATGCTGTCTGTGTTGTTTTAACACTTGATTTAGAAAATTATGTAAATCAGATAAGGGTGTAAACACTGCCAAAAAAAAAGTTAGGATGATCTGTTGTGTTGTGGAGGATGCAGCAGACCAACTTTCTGCATCACAGCACGGCCAGCATCCAATCAGCTCTTCAGAAAATCTGCTCAATGCACCACACCATTGAATCTAGACATTTCTATATATATATATATATATATATATATATAATATTTATTTATAGCAATATGTATATAAAAAATTTTTTTTGAATCAGTATTTATGACTTCTTTACAATTAACATATAAACATCTTTTAAAACAAGTACCCCCCCTTTTTTTTGGTTTTTGGGAAAGCAGTTATCTAAAATACATTTTTATACCAAATTTGCACATATGTTTTCTTGTTTTACGAATAAACCTCAAAACATTTTCTCATAGTATTTTTTTTTTTAAGTAACACTTTATTTCAATATTCAGCTTTAGACATTCTACTAATTATAAGTAACTGCAACTACGCTGTTAAAGATTTCAGAATGAAATTACAGTATATTCCAGGTTAATACTGCATGACTTTCACAGAGGGACTTCTCTTGTATCTAACTGCACCTTCAGGAATGTCTTGTAACCAAACAGCATCATACTGTGTTTCTACAGTGCATACTGTCTGTGCTATAAAGGCTCCTAGCACGCAATGCAGCATGAATATATCATGCTGTAGAGTTGTTGTTTTTTTGTTTGTTCTTTTATTCTTGTTGGTTTTATGTGTGCCATTGAACCTGTTTTAGTTCACTTTTAGCAGTTTGTGTTGTTTATTTTGTAATGTTGGTTTATGTTTTAAGTGTTGTTTTTATTTGTTGAACGTTACTATTTTTGTGTTTTGAATGTCGAGTATTGAAGTCACATCTTTCAAAGACGCATCTCAACACTTGCTTCTCTATTGTGAAAGATCCATCCACAAACAGTTATGAATATGAAATAGGTTATTGATTAATCTTCGTGCTTAAATAATGCTAAAATAAAATCTTCATGCTCATGCTAACTAACTTAAAGTCAGGCGATTAGCTTATTTCATATTCTAGCTTGTCATCATTTTGACAAATGTTTCATTCGTCACACTTCTGACATGACAAAATTCCAAGCAAATGTGAAACACTGATCACCATTGTGGTGACTTCAAATCAATTACAGCAGTAAACAAACACATTTCTCTCAGTGGCACAGACAAACGCTATAATGTGAATTCACAGTAAAACAAGAGCAGCAAATTACTGTGATGTTAGCTTCATTCTGCTGTAATTCCGGTTTCCTTAATTTTTTATTTTTTTTTTTTTTTTTTTTTAAGCATTTTTTTTTAAGATAAGAAACTCTTTTTTTAAGAAAATGACCCGGCATGCATCGATTTCACAGGAAATTTCTGACTACAGTCATTTATTGTAAAATAATAATCTTTAATCCTGTAAATTCCTGGCAGTATTTTACAGTGTACAACTAGAAGTCATTAGAGTATCAGTAGACTGTCTATCTGCGAATATCGTTAAACACGATTTTGATAGTCCATCAACACACTTTCTATGACTATAGGTAACATTGCAAGTACGTCAACTTATTCCACTAACTCTAACCCTAATCTAACAGTTTCCTAATACTCTAATAAGAATTAGTTGACATGAAGTTTTAAAGTTACTTATAGTTACTTTCAATGTCTAAGGTGGACAGTCAAAATAAAGTGTAACCAATATATCTAGAATTAGATTAGTATACGGTGGCTAGTGATGCATATTTTAGCTCTGAATTACTGCACTCAGTAGTGTAACGTTAATTCACCCCGGGGTGTTTGGGAAGTGCTGCCTGTTATGCTCTTAAATTAAAACGTTAAGTAAAAGATCATCAGCCAATTTTCTAACCTCAGATTCTGCATGCTTAGAATGATTGCACAAGTGTTTGTGTGTTTTTCAATATGCCTTATTTACTTTATGGCAGCATAAATCCTTGTTTATGTGAATGACACCCCATTACCTCATCTGTTCGCTCCCATTTGAGTCTGAGGGTAATATTTAGAGCTGTTAATGATCACATAGCTCGTTATTGCTGCTTGAACTTGTTTAATGCATCCTTCTGCTTTACTTTATAGCGTAGCGTGCCTCTCTTTCCCTCTTCACCCATCTGTCTCTCACGCTCCTGTCTTACTGAATCTGTCTTTCTTCTGTAGTGAGGTGTCTTGCTCTCTGCTGTCTTTATAGGCAGCATTCCAGTGAACCTCATAAGCAGCTGATTTGCAGCTCTGTCTCAGGATAGCTGAGTGTCACATGACATTTAGGGTTCAGGTGATTGGATTAAAAAAAGTCCAGAATTGAGTGCATATAAGCAAAAATGGCAGCATGCGGGTCACAAACTTTTGTCAGTTTGAATGAGTAATACTTCAAGTAAAATCTAAGAACAAACTGGTGTGACGTAATTTTGAACAAAATCAGGGCAAAACCAAGGTTTGGAGTTCGAAACACACTGGAAACAGTCAGTGGTGATGATGCAATGGGTGGGTGTGGCTCTAGGGCTCCGCCTTTTTTGAGTGGAAATCTCTGGTCCATTTCTTCTTTTCAGTCTGTTGAGGTCAGATGCAGTAAAAACATGAACACACTGCAGAGCTGCTTTATGGTAGGACTTTGAGATGTAATTGACATTAACATGTTGCTAAGCTAACAACATGTTTCCATAATGAGCATTAAAATTACATAACACAAATATTGGGTGAAATTGTTCATTTTTAGTTGATTTTACTTGATAATTATTAAATTAAATAAATTTTTGTTTTCATCATGTTTCTTTTGACCCCATCTGCCATCTTTTCACAGAGCTTGTCACAATGCATTCTGGGATTGCCTTAAGTGTGAAAGACACAAGCAATGTTGCCTTCGAGTTTGGCCAACACAGCTACCATTTGGTATAGCCGTCATGTCAGAAGAACATCTATGAAGCCTAAAAATGCGTCTCACTAGGCTCTGCACTCGCTTTCTCTCTCTGCCGTGTCTCTGTGTGTGAATGATCAGCTGTCATCTGTTCACGAGAGATACAGTCATTAGGACCCTGAGAGGAAATTAATGCAGTGTTGTATCTTTATTCATTGTGTCTAACACAAAGCAATTTACCAACAATTACAGTCAAGATAAAATATCTGTCACTTAGCGCCTCTTTAGAGATGACTGTGACTTCATTAGTGCAGGGTGTGTGAGAGGGTGTGATTTCATTACTCCCATCTGCTGTGCGGCTGTGTGTGTGTGTGTGTGTGTGTGTGGTGTGTGTGTGTGTGTGTGTGTGTGTGTGTGGGTGTGTTTGTAACTTCTCTCATAGTGGTCTTTATATGAGACTAGCACCAACCCTGTACGTGCTCAGAGGTTCCTCTTCATTACTTAATGGAGTTCTCAGTTATGGTTAGTTTAAGTATCAACTTTGCCTCACGTTTCTCATAAAATGACTTGGGAAAAGTCTGTGTGTGTGAGCCCTGTGGTGGACTGACCATCCATCCAGGCTGAGACGCTGGGATAGCCTCCAGAATCCATGCGGCCCTTCAAGCGGTTTGGAGAATGGATGGTTGGATTTAGAAGAAGTAACAATAAAAGAAATAATAATAATACCTTAGTGGGTAACACTTTTACCTTAAAGTTTGGGGGGAGGAGTCATAATTGATCTTTGGTTGAGAGCAGTTAGCAATTCTTCCTAGTGAAACGTTGTGTAATGTGTGAGCCTAATCGCTGACAATTTCATGTAAATTCATGCGATTTGGTTAAAACGCTACGTTGATTAATGTAGCCAATCACAGATAAACCTGTTGATTTCCTGAACACCTCTGATTGCCCATTGCATTTAAGAATTCACTGACCACTCAAAACTCTGCATGCACACGAGTCCTCTCATTGTCACAAAAAAGTACACAATGTAAATAAGAGATCCGTTGTATACTGTAGAAAACGTGATGATTAACGAAAACTAGTGCTGTCAAATGATTAATCGCGATTCATAGCATCCAAAAGAAAAGTTTTGTTTACATAATATATTACATTTAATTTAGTATTTAGAAGAGGCTTTATGCTTTTATCCAAAGCGACTTACAAATGAGGACAATAAAAGCAGGCAAAACTAACAAAAGAGCAACAATATATAAGTGCAAATGACAAGTCTCGGTTAGCCTAACACAGTACACGTAGCAAGATGAATATATATATAATATTAATATATGTATGTGTACTGTGTTTGTTTATTATGTTATATATAAACACAACACACATTACAGTACATATTTTGAAAAAGATTTACTGTACGATATACATTTATATGTTTATATATTCTATTTTATATTATATATAAATACATTCTAAACATTCTAAACATTTTAAATCTAAACATAACATATTTTTCTTAAATATATACATGCATGTGTTTGTATTTATATATACATAATAAATACACACAGTACACACTCAAATATTATGTAAACAACAACGTTTATTTTGGATGTGATTAATCGTTTGACAGCATTAAACAAAACTTTGTGAGACTGAGATGAAATAAAGGAATGGTAAGTTTTTAGTGATTATAAGGGGAACGCTATTTGCGTGCTTTCTAGACTATAATCCATTTGGAATTTGAATAAAAGTTTAGTTTTTCGTGCCGCTAAGAGGACCAATGGCCACATATCCTGTACACACAGCAAAGTTTTGGGAGTGACATAAATCACTCATCCCTCATATAAATGCCTAATTGACTTTCAAAGTTGCAGTAATTGACATAGTGATAGTGATAGTGAACCACAGCAATGGATGGGAAAAAATGACATTTGCCAAATGGCATGTTTTCCCATTCATTGCTGTAAAAGTACAGTAGAAATTACAGTAAAAGTAATGTTTTGTTTTCTCAAGGTATCTTTGTGCTGGGTCTGCCCTACGGCCTGCTGCAGAGTGGGTACATGGGTTTGCTGTTGCTGGTGTTCATCGCGCTCAACTGTAGCTACACCGGAAAGATCCTGGTGTCCTGCCTGTACGAAGTGGACGAGAACAGCCGCTCGGTCCGCGTCAGACACACCAGTGAGGACGTCACTATCGCCTGCCGCAGACACATCTGCTCTTATATCGGGGGCAAGGTGGTGAACGCCACGCAGGTGGTCGAACTGCTGATGACGTGCATCCTATACTTGGTTGTCAGCAGTAACTTGATGTGCCACAGCCTATTTTTCCTGCCTCTGACCCCGGCGGCCTGCTCCGCCATCACCTTTCTCATCCTGGTACCCTGCATGCTGATCCGTGACCTGCGGATGGTGTCGCGTCTGAGCCTCTCCTGCTCACTGGCTCAGTTCCTCATCACCTTTATTGTGATTGGCTACTGCCTTCAGTCAGTCACCTCAGTGGGCCAGTAGGAGGCTGAGTGTGGTAGTGGTGGACTTCGAGGGCTTCCAGGGTGCAGTGAGGGTGATTATCTTTAGCTACACATCACAGATCTACCTGCCTACGCTGGACGAGAGCATGACCGACAGGCTAGACTTCAACAGCATGATAGACTGGACTCACGCTCTGGCCTGCGTACTGAAGACAGTGTTCTCCGTGGTGGCCTTCCTCAGAGGAAACCAAAGAGGTGCACTGATCCCTCACATGACTGTAGTTGAAGGCTGCACTTATTGACCAGCTTACAACTACATACAGCAGAAAAAATGCATGTAATGTTGTGCGACATTTTGCTTGGTCCAAATTTTTTTTAGCACTAATACTATTCACAATAAGCAAGCCACTTGTTAAGTTGTGACATATCGAAAACTGTTTCCAGGCCCAAGCCCTCTACTTTCAAGTGAGAATAAGCTCACTATGTACATTACAGTCTCCTGCGTACCCAGACACCAATATTGCAACAATTCATAAAAGATGAATCACTGTCTGGCCAATTGAGATTTTGTTTTGGAGATAAAGGTCAGAATCATACGTTTTCTGCAGTAATGTAGCACACAGTGAGTGTATTATTGTTATTATTAGCACAGTTTGTTGTGTACTTTTGGTATCTGATAAAGCAATTGGATCTGGAATTGGTGACCCATGATGCGATAAGGTGCATCTCATTTTAAAAAAATCCCTTAATCCCTTAATTCGCAGGAAAAAAAATGTAACACCTGCTTGAGGTGGTTTTTGACTTGTGTGAAAACCAGTTAATGTGAATAATGGGAGATGGAGATGCATTTGCTAAATAAATTCTGACGTACCGAAAATGAAACACATGTAACTAATCGGCTGATGTGGTGTCTTTCCAATAGGCTGTTTCTGCTTATGGTGTCTTTGCCGTTTTTTATTTACTGTTGGTTACTAGGCTACCAATACCACCATCATCCGCTCAAACAGCTTGATGGAAATGCAACTAATTTTTAACAAACTTTGAAAAGATTTGTTTCACTTTTTGATGGAAACCCAACTAGTGGCCTTCCAGGAGCAGGATTGGAGATTCCTGCCCTATGTAGTGGATGGTGATGAGATGTTAAAGGGGTCATATGATGCGATTTAAATTTTTCCTTTCTCTTTGGAGTGTTACAAGCTCTTGGTGCATAAAGAAGATCTGTGAAGTTGCAAAGACTAAAAGTCTCAAATCCAAAGAGATATTCTTTATAAAAGTTAAGAGTCAGCCACGCCTACCTAAAACGTCTCGTTCTGACACGCCCCCACATATCTACATCACTATGTGGGAAGATTTGCATAACGCCACCCAAATGTTCACGCAAAGAAAGAAGGCGTAACTTTTATTCTCGCTGTAGAATTATTGTTGCTGCCGCCGCCATGTCGTAAAAGCGCTGTGTGTTTCGTTGTGAAAGCGAAACTACGTTGTTTGGTCTTCCAAAAGAGGACGATATCCGCTTCGTCATGCCTAGAGCTGATCTGTGCTGGTCGCTGAGGGAATATATCAACTTTCACAGTGGACCAAGCGGAGTCCAGCCCGCCTCAGCTCACACTATCTCGACCTCAGCGCACTCTAAGTCGGGGCTTCCCCTCACGCTAGGCCGCTGTGTTTTTCGTTGCCACTGATGATTCAAACATAATAGCACTTGTTGTTTGTCATTTCTCCGATCACAAATGCAGACATTGTATTATGTTTATGCGGCGCGATGCAACGCAACACAACGTGTAAAAAGACAGTATAAGTCATTATAATCAGTAATTATGTCCACTGGATGCAACAAATGCCTAGTTTATAATGGGTTTAATTGGTTTTGTCTCGTCGCACTGGGACCCGGCTGGACAGGGCATCACAGTATGGTGAGGGGCGTAACATTTCCGTCACACACTTGAGGTATTCGGCCAATCACAACGCACTGGATAGCTGGCTAATCACAGCACACCTCGCTTTCAGACCGATGAGCTTTGTAAAAATTGACGCGTTTCAAAAAGGCGGGGCATAGAGGAGAAACAATAATGTACAGTTTTTTAAAACTTTAAACCGTTTTTTTTTACTTTAAACCGCATAAACACATTTCATTACACCAAATACACAAAATAATGTTCTTTTTTGCAGCATCATATGACCCCTTTAAATCTAACAGCAACACATCAGGTGCATTTGAAACGCCATTCCTTCAAAAGTAAAAAAGGCCAATGTTTCCATGTAGTAAAAAAACTTTAAGTGTTCAACACTAAAATTGGCCATCTAAATTGCAGAGTGAGTGCACGTCTTGTGGGACATGACATTATTACTGATGTGACTTCAAAAGTGGTTCACCTAATGAGAATTTAAGATTTGAAATTGAGAATTAAATCTGATTTATACAAGTTTAGCTTCATCCTAGCTCAAGTTTCCTTTTTATTCAGAATGGCCCAAGATGGCTCAGTGGGTAGCACAGCAAAAAGGTCCTCAGTTTTCAGTCCTGGCTAAGCCAGGATTCTTTTCTGTGTGGAGCTTGCATGTTCTCCCAGTGTCAGCGTGAGTTTCTTCCAGCCAGGTACTCTGGTTTCCCCCACAGTCTAAAAGCATGTAGTGGATTGGATACATTAAATTGGCCATAGGTGTGAGTTTGAATCTGTCCCAGCACTGGGGATGCTTTCAGTGCTGAGTTGGGTCAGGAAGGGCATCCAGTGTAAAACAAAAATTGAGACAAATTTGCTTTGTATTAAGGGCATAGTCCACCCAGATAGAAATAAAAATCCTGACATTATTCCTATGTTCCCTAGATTTATATGACAAATGATGAACACATGACAATGGGTCCTATGTTCCCATGGTTAGGTGTAGGGTTGGTGGTAGGCTAACTTAGGAACACGGGACCCTGCCCTGTTGAAAAATCCAGCATATGCTGGTTAGGTATGTTTTGAAGCATGGCTTCTGGTTTGAACTGGTTTAAGCTGGTCCTTAGCTGGTCATGAGCTGGTTTAAGCTGGTCATGTGCTGGTCCTAAGCTTGTCCTGAGCAGGAGCTAGTTGCTTTGGACCAGCACATGACCAGCTGAGAATCAGCTTAAAGCAGCTCATGACCAGCTAAGGACCAGCTCAAACCAGCAGCCATGCTTGAAAACATGGCTAACCAGCATATGCAGTTTTTTAAGAGGGTGGGAACATAAGCTCCCATCTTTCTACTGTAGAACACAAAAGGAGATATTTAGTAACATATCCAATCTGTTTTTTCCACACCATGGCAGTGAATGGTGGTGAACCTGTGTCTGCTGGCAAAGGCTCTCCTCTCGTACCCTCTGCCGTTCTACGCCGTGGCAGAAATACTGCAGACGGGCGTCCTGAAGCTCAACCAGTCAGCAGAAGGGTCCGAGCGGTGGACGCTGCTCCTGCGTGGATCCCTCCTCCTCCTCACCCTCATCATGGCGCTGTACGTGCCTCATTTATCCTTCCTCATGGGCCTCACGGGCAGCATGACCGGGGCGGCCATGACGCTTCTGCTCCCGACGCTCTTCTACCTCCAGCTGAAATGGACTCAGCTGGACGTGAGCCGCAGGACTCTGGACTTGCTGATATTACTGCTGGGCTGTTTCTGCAGCATCTCTGGGGTTATATGTTCCATCTAAGGAATGATAACAGCCTTTGAAGACAAATAGATAGCAAATCATGCTCTCTGTCTGTGAGTCTGCGTTTCTGTTTGCTCTGGTTGGTGGTCTTTGGTTGTTAATAAAGTTAAACGGAGCTGTGTCTGGAGGTTAATGAGCCTGCTTTGCTTCCTTCCACAAATCTGACTGTGAAATGTTATCTAGCGTCGAGTGTTGTTGTCATAATTCACCATGTTCATTGCTCAGGCACTTACCAGGCCAATCATGCATGAAAAGCACACGAGATCCTGTTCTACTGTGTGTTTATTATTCCCTCGTTGTCTCTGGAGCGCAGTAAACAACTTTCGACAGTCAGTTAACTTCATGTAAAAAACAAATCAGACATACTGCTAGCAACTAATAGGCTATTAAATTATGAGCTTCTGAAACAGCACTTTTTCACAACTGCCTCAGTTTGTGTGTTTTTCTCTCTGCGTTGATGAGAATATAATTATGAAAATACATTTGCTCCTGCAGGACAAACATCAAGGTCAAACAGTCAGTCGTGATCAAGAGTCTTCCAGTCTTTATCAGTAACCAGTTCTTCTGTTCTCAATGAAAACCTCTTTAAGTAATGACTACATAGCTGTAGAGCTACTGGTGAATGTTACCCAGCAGCCCATGTGGCATAAGTGGCATCAGCGCATTAAGAAAGTTGATAATATACGCAGCATGAACTTTCATAACATGTATGGCCTCACATGCTCTGATTCAATATGATTTTTCAGAAACAGATACTTCTTTACATTTACCAGAGCAACAAATTTAGGATATATAAAAGGTTGTGGGAACATTGTTTTGATATGTTTCTAAAACGTTGAAATTTGCAGTTTTTCTTTATGTGATTAAAACTTTACCTAAAGGTTACAAAAGTGTTTTTTTTAATGTTCTGCTAATTGTATTTTTACCCAAAATATTATTTTTTTTCAATGCTTATTTGTAATATTCTAGGAAAGTTAAAATGTTCTTTTTCCTTGTCGTGATTAGAACGTTATTTACAAAATGTTCCTTAAATGTTCTACTAACTCTATTTTCTCCTAGAATATAACACTATTTGAATGTTTATTTGTAATATTTTAAGAATGTTAAAAAGTCCAGTTTTCTTGTCACGATTAGAACGTTATTTAAAGGTTACAAACAGGTTTCATAGAACGTTCAAGTACAAATAACATCGTAAGGTTATTCTAAAAATGTTGTTCTGATAACGTTTTCTAAATGTAATGAGAACACAGTATATCAAACATTAATACGGTTATAAGCATTCCATAAGCATTACATTAAGCACGTTTTGTCCTAACATTTATGCAACGTTTGTGAATGTTGTGAGAATGTTTCCTGTTTGCTGGGTATAGTCCACTGTACTGTGAATATGTTTTACATCCTCTTTACATCTGCAGTCAAACACAATCCACACATCTGACCCATCAAGTCAATCTATGACACTGTTGCCATAAAAATAAGTTGCTCGAGGAATCTATCACCTTTGTTCATAGTAAAATAAGGTCACACAGAGAAGGGAAAGTCACACAGAGCAAACACTCTCCAATTTCATTCACATATATGCATAGTGACTGATAAACAACCACTAGAGAACCAATGACGTTAGTCCCGCCCCAATCTCACTCCATTGGTTGAGTCAGTGTTGCTGTGTTGTGAACATTAAATAAATAAATCAATGTTTTTACCACAGCCTTACACTAAAAATATATAAAACAATTTAATATTCCTTGTTCTCTCTTGATGCTGAACTCCAGTTAGAAAAAGGAAACTATGCCTTCAAGGAAAATGACAGGCTGTGACTACAAAAATGAAATTGGCCATTTTGGAGAAGGTGTGTGATGAAATCTACAAGTATAAATCTTATCCCAGCAGTGGAGACTTTTGTGAAGTGTCAGCGGCACTAGTCCAAAAGCACCTCCGCTTGGCAGAATAGAGATCTTTTAACAGTGCTGTGGATGGACACAAAGACTTCAAATGCAGATAGGAAACCTTATGCACGCTTGACAGTCCTTGGATCCTGTCAATTGCAGTCAATTCCCTGAAAAACAAAGCTACAGTTGATGGGTTTTCAGCGAAAAGTGTGAAATGGCCTGAATGTGGTGAGGCCAATCATACTGTATGCCATCCTTTCCAGCTGGAGAGACAGCAGAGCATCTTCAAATGCAGCGCCTGGTACTTTTTAAGGTGTTGGGAACAAAAACAAAAACAGGCAAAGGTGGAGCAGTCCATGAGAGACTGTGAACACCATTAAAAAACAAACATAAAATTATATAAGGAGTTGTTTTCTTTTGTATTCTTAAATTTAATAGAACTTAATCTGAAATGTCTAAATGACAATTATTATACTGCAGTGAACTGAATGGATGTTAAATGTTCTTGATTGATTTCTTTGTATTATTTATTCATTCAATTGTTGACAGTTGTATTCAAGAATGTCATGCGCCATGCACATTTAAAGCCATTTCACTATTGACTGTTGTTAATACTTCCTCAAATGTCTATGAAATGTTCAAACTGAACTTATATCAGTGAATTTGGGTCTGATGTAGTAAATATTGTTACATCGTTTGACTTTCAAAAGTCTAAAAAGAAGATTTTTTTCCCTCAAACAATAATTCAGTGACATTTTACACAATGAAATTACACTTATCAAAGTTGAAGAAATTGTTTAATATAAAATACTAGATTTGTATTTATTTCAATATTTGTTTTTAAAAATGTGAAATCCAAACTGATCTAGTCATAAGCTGTGATCATAAACACACGCACAATTTTAAAATAGCATTTCCAGACTGAGAAAAGTCGAAAGCAGTGGAAAGAAAGAAAGAAAGAAAGAAAGAAAGAAAGACATAGATATTTCTATACTGAATATTTTAGATGACCAACTAATGAACAGCAGTTTCTTCTGGAACAAAGTGTCTTTTGTTCATAAAAGGATGTTGAGAGGATCCATAAATACACACACTCAAACATAATATTAGAATCAATCAGTTCCAGCAGTGAGTCCTTGAGAACAGCTCCTGACAGCTTCATTTATGAACACTGATAATAATAACATGCAGCCATGCAAATGTGCCTCAGAATAAAGCTCAAGCATTCTTACAGGAATACTTCAACAATATGACAATTCTGTCATTATTTACTAAGTATAGTTTTTTCTTCTTCTATCAAGCGCTATGCTGGGTATGTGTCCACCTCCTAAATGTTTAAATGCTGCACAAATGTATCATAAAATAAGTCCATATAACTTATATCATAATTTTCTCCTCTCCTTGTGCTTACAGTATTTTCAAATCAAAAACCCTGAAACACACTGTGACAACATTGGTATAAGTGACTGATGCTAAAACAAGCCAGGCACAAAATGTTATGAATATGCGCACCTCATTTTTGGGTGAAGTTGGCATGGTCAGTGTGTTTGTGAAATACAGAGCTTAACTGATCTCACAGCATTTCTGAAAATCAGCTGCATTCTGTGACTCTATAGAGGACAATCAGTTTGGAGAACGGATGGATGGATGAATAAAATGTTACCATATATATATATATATACACTTGTGCTCATAAGTTTACATACCCCTTGCAGAATATAGGCACGAATCGTCGACAGAAGATAGAAGCCAGTGCAAGCAAGAGCAGAGTTTTCATTGATAGAAACTTTAGCTTGACTGTCTGCAAAGGCTCAAATGGGCCCTGCTGTAGTGCTTCTCGGTGAGAAGAGCACCATTCGACGATGAGGTTCCACTACAAGGCGTAAGCGTGTCTCGTAGACGGTGCTCTCGCCAAAGTGATGGTGTCAACTACCTCTTGGGGTAGCAAATAGGTCTACCTGAGCGACTCCGAAATGTCTCCAAATCAACTGGATCGTCTGGGGATGGAGTCTCCATTCTCCGGGGAGCGCAGCTCATGACAGCTCGTTGGCTGCCTGGTTGTGCAAGCCCAATGTGAACGGCGCGAAGTGGCCTCAGATGCTTCTGACTCCAGAGGAGGAGGTGGCGGGTGAGTTGTGACATGCGACGGGAGCGTAGACTGCCTTGGTGGTTGATGTACGCAATGGTTGCAGTGTTGCCCATTCGGACCAGTACGTGCTCGCCTCGTAAGAGCCACTTGAGACGTCTCAAGGCCAGGTGTACTGCCAGCAACTCTAGGCAATTGATGTGCCAGTGCAGTTGGGGGCCCGTCCAAACCCCCGACACTACAAGCCCGTCGAACGTGGCACACCAGCCGGTGGTGGAGGCCTCCGTTTAAACCATGGCATGCCTGGAGACCTGTTCCAGAAGACACAGAACGACAGGGACACCCCGGAGGGCAGGACCTTGTACTGATAGGGGGGTTTGCTTTTTCTTCTAACGCTCCACAGCAATGTCTGTGGTGTGGAAGGATCGACACGAAAATATGCGTTCTTCAGTCGATCGCTGCACCCATCCTCAGGGGAGGATGTGCACCCAAAGATGCTTTTGGCTGCGTCAACATCTTGAACGGTAACCGGTGAAGGGCCCGGTTCAAGACACGCAGGTCCAAGATCGGTAATAACCCACCACCTTTCTTGGGTACAATGAAGTAGGGGCTGTAAAACCCTGTCTTCATATCTGCTGGAGGGACAGACTCTAACGCATCCTTCACCAGTAGGACTGCGATCTCCTCATGCAAGACAGGAGCATCGGCCGCCTTCACTGATGTGAAGCGGATGCTGCTGAACTTGGGGGGACACCGTGTGGAACTGATCGCATAGCGAGTCTGATGGTCTGCATGGGCCGCGAAAAAAGATGATCTGGGTAGCCAAGCACCCAGACACCATACAAGCTGGACCAGCGGGACCACCGACGTACCCGTGGTGGGGCAGCCAGGTGGAACGCAGGGACCCGGTCCGTGGGTGGACCGAAGAGGGGTCTTACCTGGTTCCACGGTTTTGCAGAGGGTGTGTGAGTAGGGCCTTTGATGACGCTCTCGAACTGCCCGCTGCTGCCTGCTGTTGAGAGAGGACGATGAGTGTGGTCCAGTGTTGGTCCGTCTGTGACTCTCTATGCCCTCTTGGGACCCAGAGACAGAGAAAACTGCACTCTCGTCGAGATTTTTGGAAACCAGATTCTCCACCCAGCCCTCCTCAGGGGGAAGGAGAGGTGCATTCACCATCCCCCAAAGAGCAGTTCTCTCTCTACCCGGGCCGCCCGTCCCAGGGCCTCTTGCTCTTCCGCACGACCCGAGGAGGTATGGTTCGCCCTGCCGGGTGGAGGCGGTATTGGGACACAACTTCATAACGCAACCGACAGCTCCACCGGGGGGACCCCCGTATACCCCCTAGCTGCACCACCGTCAAAAGTGGTGAGGGAGGAGGAGTTAACAGGTCTGAGGTCTCCACTCGAGCCTAGGGCTGTGCAAAAAAATCTAATGTGATTTTCATGCGCACCTCGTCAGTACAGCCGCTCCTGTGATTAGTAGTAAATCTCCAGCACGTGCTTTCAGATGGAGCGGCATTTACTACACAGAGCCGTAGTTCACTGACAAGCTAAACAAAATCGCTTTCAAAATCACAGGCGATTCATTGCTGATTTTTTTGCACAGCCCTACTCAAGCCCTACCCTCACCCCTCGCAACGTCGCCTTTAAAAAGACGCACCTGTGAATGCTCTTTTATGGAAAAAGCCCTTTCAGCATGCTGAAGCGCACAGAGGAGATGGCTGCCTGCAACACAAACAGGGGGTAGTGGAGCCTGATGTGTGCAACCCATTTGACAGCGAAAACAAACAGTTTGGGGGGTTGTTTGAAAAATGTTCTACCGCTGAAGCCCGTCCACCAACACCAAGAGCTGCCAAAGAGAGCGTCGCTGAACCTTCAGTCTTCTTCTCTCAGTAGAGTAGTCAGAAGCAGAACGATGTGATCGCTCGGCTCCGAAGCGAAAAGCTGAATGTGTCGCTACCCGGCTTCCCCTACCGTCACTTACTCAGCGTGTGATCAGCGGAAGCTGGTTGCAATAATCGCATGCCAATGTGCATTGGCTCGTTTAGTTTACACTCGAAGTGAATTGGTCTCACTAAGCGAGATCCCAATTCGTCGGTCAACCGACATGACGTCGAGAGTGACCGACTGAAAGGAAACATATGTCATATATTACATTTCAGTATAAGGCATCTCGATTCAGTGAGCCATGCCTGTAAAAGCACAAATATAGCTAAATCTGGTGAGTTGATTTAAAAAAGGGAAAGAAAAAAAATGTTTGCCAGTGGGGTCAGAAAAAACTAAACGCAAGACAAGGCTTACACAATTTCCCTTCTGTGTTTCTAATGTCTAAATGACGAAGAAAAAGCCTTGTGAAGGGTCTAACTCTGCTGTAAATGCTGTAATAAAATCGATGAGGTCAGCACATGTCGACACTAAGGTTCTGCCTGCTGCTATGTGTTCTTTCTAATTAGAATAACATTATCACCGCAGATCCGGGCTAAAGCTGCTGGGACCGGAGCGAGTCTGTGTGAGTAGATCTCATTAAGCCAGCGCAGACTCAAACGCGCAAACAGATGTGCGCAGATTTGTGGACTTGGCACAGGCAGGCGAGCCTCTCAACGCAGCCAAATCCGCAGGCAAGAGATTCAATACGCTTTCGTTTTTCATGGCAAAACGCCCATGTCTCAAGTGCATTCACTCTATTTTCTGTCTTCCTTTTTCTCAGTCATTTTTTCTTTCGTTCTCAGGGTCTTTGTTTGCAACTTACCACCTCCGTGTAACTCCGGCAGCCCACGCGCGCTGCTGCCGCATTATCCACGCAGCAATGTGACGTGCTCTGATTTGAGGAACCGTGCACTGCAGGGGGACCGAGATTAGAGAACCGTGTGAAGCGGGAGGAAATGTCAGCCGCTGGTTTGAAGCGTTCATGCTTCGGCTGGGGTTGCAACACGAGCTCGAGGCGCACGGGGTCGCGGGCGCAGGAGCCCCGTGCGGTCTCGTATCTAGTGGCGCGGCAAATAATGAGATGTAATGGCCCTTCATCATGCGTAATCAATAGGGGGAATAATACGGACACGGTCAGCGAATGCACCGCAAACTCTTTGAGCGACTTGGAGGACAATTACTCAAGATCCGCTGCAGACAGGCCGTAATTGCAAATCCATTTACTGGGCGCTGAGAATAATGAGGAAACTGCGGAGGTGAAGAGTTTTCCCCTTCTCTCCAACGCAGTCGGTTATTGTCTTTAAACGAGGACAATGCACATATGTTCAGCTAACGCAGCAGAAGCTTTATGATGAAAGTCTTGATAACATATTGGGTCCCTATACGGGAGATGATTAAAGGTGGAGCTCTGGAAAACTTCACTCAGACTTGTCTCATGAAATGTGCACTTGTAAAAACCCAAGTGCTCCTCTGAGGGCGTCTGCCTTCATTTCAGAGCAGTGCTGCTAGTCCTGGGATGTGTAGGACAGTTTGGAATACTTCTGAATCGTTCAGTGGACGAATCTTAAACTGATGTTATTCTAAGAACTAGCTTAGAGGAAGACACTCATAAGATTGATTCATTTATCAAAGCATTGCCGAATGCCAGCACAGCCAACAGTGTGTGATGTAAAATATGGATAACATGTAGAGCAAGTGCACATAAACTGCTTTCAGCAGTCAGTAAAATCATCATACAGCATATATGCATGATTACAGCCAGAAAGATGCAAACTTTATTTCCAAAATACTAAAATGATACATAGTGTGTCAATTTAATACACATTAGTTGATATCAAAGCATTTGTAAGATATAAGCAGATTAAATAGTCTAGCACATTTAATAGCATTGCACATTTAAGTACAACAGTTTGATCAAGGGATGATGTAAGCTTGACTGCTATTTTTTGGGGGGGGGGGAATTGATATCAAAGTCATTAAAACTTTTTTTAAATATATAAAAAAATATATTTATTTATTTTTGATTGTGGCCCATAATGACTAAATGACCCATATCTGGTGACCACAACATCCAGTCTTTACAAAACTTTGTACACATGGACAACAGGACATCATGATTTTTTCATGAATTTCTGATGCTCATGGGCAGCAATGTATGAATTGTCAGCAATTTATTTGTAACTGTGAATCCTGTAACACTGAAATGTTCCACAGATATCTGCTTTTATGTATAATCTTATCTGTTATGTGAATGCTGAATATTTGCTTTTTAGGTGTCTCTTTTGGGTCTAGCACGTATTTTTCCAAGCTCTTTCATCAAGACTTACAATATCAGTGGAGATTCAAGATTATTGCCTTTGCAGTAAAAACATAAAATTTGGAAATATAAAGGGCAATTGTATCACCTAGTCATCAGCGCTGCTAAACTGTTAAAAATATTAATACAAATTGATATAAATATTTATTTATAAATACAAATAGAAAAATATATCTGTAATGTTATGCCAGGGCATTTATCCATTAACTTTACAGACATTTCCATTATCCCTAAAACACAATGCAATGAAGTACAAAATTGCACCTGTAAAAGATCAATACGGAAAATTCCTTCATATTAATACAGTACACTGTGCCTTATTTTTTTCTACAGTGTACATAGCACTTGGACCTCAATGATTACCTGTTACTTCTATATTTTGAATAGTAATAAAACGATGTGATTTAAACACTAAATCCAGTTGAAACTCTAGATCTAACAGCAGATTTCGAAACACTTAAGACAGATCACAGTGATTGGTGCTGCTCAGGGTCTTTCACTGTTAAGTTGCATAAAAGCTGAGCATCGTTCCACAATCCACAGTGTAAATGTGTCAACTAGTATTGGCCATGTTGTGTGTAACACATGAGGGCAATCAAGAACCATGGCAACTGATAAACACAGACAAAGGAAACATTTGCCTTGTCCAAATACCCACACTTGCGGTCTTGGCCACTTGAGAGTGAGTGTGTGCAACAGGAAGTAAGTGCGCAAACACGCCAAAGAACAGTGCCCTTAAAGCACACTAAATCCACACTATCTCCAATACCGCACCAGAGCGCTATTCCAGGCTTAGTGTAACCCATCATGCATCATATAAATCATGCGATTTTTGTCATGATCTCGCGAGAGGTCATGGAAATCTTTCCAATGTAAGTTAAATATTAATATAATAGGCTAATTAGATATGATATAATTTGGTAGAAAAACAAAGTGTTGCACTTTTTTTGGTGCAAAAATGAGTAGTGGTGATATCTATTTTGTACAACACTTGCAACTGCAATTTAGAGGTTGATTTTAAAATGCAAAGTTTTTAAAATAAAAATAAAGCTGTGTAAATACTTGCATTTTTACAGCACTCTAAGTGTGTCCCATCAGGTAATGAAAAGTCCGACACACACTTGTGGTCATGGGCGACATTGGGGGGGGGGGGGTTAGATTCCATGACTAACCCCAAATTGTTATCATGGAATCCCTGATGTCGGCCCCGCTCCATCTTAGCCAAGCGATAAATACCCTCAACGTGTTTTTGCAACATTGAGCAATGTAACCAATCACAGACATATCTGCTGATTTCTTAAACACAATGGCCAATTAGAAACGTTTAGTCAGAATTCACTCACCGCTGAAAGCGCCGCAGTTTTGCTCGCTTGTGAATTATCTCATGACTAAGTACAGACGCGATGTAAATAAGAGATTTATTGTGCAGTTTAGAGAGCTTCATTGATTATAACGAAGATGAGTGATGCTTTTTAGTGATAAAGTGAGCGATCTTTGCGCACTTTCTAGGGTATAATCCGTTCAGAATTTGAATGAAACTTTTGTTTTTTCGGACACATAGGCACCCTGCAAAGTTTCGGGAATGACATCCGCATATTTATGTGGGATTCACTCTCGAAATAGCAGTGATTGGCAATGGACGGAACATAAAATATGTTGATTTAATTCTGGAACCGGTCCTGGCCAAACCTCCACAGACCGCGCGCGTCCGGAGCGAGATCTAATTCACGAACCAAAAGCGTGTGTAAACTTTATTGAGATCGGGACACATCAACCAGTAATTTCATTTCCTTTCCAGTAACGGATGGTAGAAAGTTCAGAAATTAATGGTATGCGATTTATGACAGAATATAGTCCCACAACTGATCGTTTATTTTTTCCTTACGTGTCTCACCTTTGGTAACAACGATTCAAAACATTTCAAGTGACATGGGAAAAAGACACGGAAAACTTCAGTGAACATCAGAAAAGCAGCGTGCACATTTCTGGTTAAAAATGAAAGGCCATCAACTGTCGGAAACGGAAAGCATCACCATTCAAGTCATCAGGAAGAGCCAAAGCTAGTCCACAGTTAACTAAACTGTGGCAAACTCTTTTCTTGACTATGTTGGATTGACTGCTTTGATGCGTTGCAATACGGTAGGGCATTGTTTTGATGCTTACATCCGAAAAAAAAAATACTTTTTATTTTTTTATTTAATTTATATATTCCACCCCCTGACTCAAGAGTCAAATGTAGCCCATGCTTGTGGTCTTCATCCTCACTTGGGCAAAATACAGGAAATGCATCATATAAGTAGTCAAGTGCAAAGACCGCAAGTGTGGGTATTTGGACAAGGGGTTAGGCTGGCCACACACTAGACAATTTTCAAATCTTAGCCGTTTTTAAAATCATGTTTGATATTTACGATTTGAGTTCGGGGGCGCTCCGTCTCGATTGTGAGCAATTCAATAATCATAATGACACCACACAGTAGAGGATTTTTTGGACAAAAAAAATTGTTTGCGACAAGCCTTGAATCGAGCGACATAAGCATGACACATCTGTTCAGTGTGAATTAAAGATGTTATCCCAGCAGCAGATAGTCTCATACCATGTATAACACATTTCCATTGTCTTGTTCCGAGCTCTCTTAATTTCTTTGGTTCTGGAATGTACTGGAATGCCTTGTGATGTCCAATGAGAAAAACTATCAGAGATCCAACAGAGGGCAGTAGGCCTCAGTCGTTGCACATGCACTCCCAGTACGACCCAATTCAAAAAGCAATTATCTGAGTGTGTACTCCTGGGCCGATGAATAGACTGCTTCTAAAGTGCCATATTAACCTAGTTGAGAAGTATCGATTGGGGTCCCAGTCCAAACGAAGAGACACAAGAAAGCGTTGGAAACAGAGACGGTGAGAGAGATGCATCTGTATTCCATTGGGTTCTATCCTACAGTCGTAATGAGGTCTTGAGCAGGCTGGGACTCTATTCTTCAGTGCTGCTTGTAGCGGGGATGCTTTCCACTGGGCTCTTGAACTCCAGAAAATGTCTCACTTTCCCTCTTTCCCTCTAGTATCTCTCCCTGTCTCTCTCTCTCTAGTTTAAATAGATGCAGATGTCATATTTCTAAAATATTTGAAAATATTTGAGTGTTGTGAGAATATTTAAGGATTATGTTCAAATCAAAATAATGTTCCAGGTCATAACCGTTTAGTCATACAGCATTTAATAGAGTAGAGTTTCACAAGAATCTAGGAACAGAAATTAACTGTCCCTTTAAGGGGCAATATTTGACTTCTTAACTTCTTTGACTTCTTCAATATTTGACAAAATGGCAGATTCTACGTTATGATTTGGTCAGATCGCTTGTCAATCAAGTGTGATCGGGCTTTTTTAATGCAGCTCAAAGATGTAATGAATGCATTTACACTGCAATTACAGCTGCATAAATAATGCTATGAGTTTAATGTGTTAAAAATGAATAGTGAAACATTATTTAACATTATTTAACCCTTAAATGCATACCTCAGGTCTTTAGCGACCCAGGACATCATTCACTACCCTCTTCCTCCTTCATTAAAGTTAGACATCAACTTTATTAGTATTCCTCAATCTATCCATTATAAACAATATAACAAGAAAAAAATATATATGTAAAATAATGCCTGTTTTCTGATACATTTTTTGTAAAACGTGTATAGGGCCGCTAGAGACCTGAGGTATGTAAATGTGTAAGTATAATTTTTCCTGCGCAACTATATTTACATATCTGATGACTCAATATGTGCAATGCACCTTTATTCCTCGAAGTGGCACTGTTTGATACACAATGATGACATGATGTTTCACTCATAATTACCACAGGCATAAAACAAAAGAATATCAAAAGCAAAAATTTAAGTGGTTTAAATGGCTTTACTGCAGAGCAATTACTGTACGCAATGAAATACCACTGTCATTTGATGGTGGATGTGGTGAATAAGCTACCAGTGATTAAAATATTGAATATAAAGTCATTTAAAACGATCGTTTTGTGAATATGTTTGAGATCGCGAATATGAGCCTGATGCTGAATGTAGTGTGGAAGTGAGCTCTGACTATGACAGCGATGGTAAAATCATCTGCTCAAATTGAACCTTATTAAGTTTCAAAAGGTAACGAAATATGCTTTATTTTATTGTTCTGTAATTGTTCTAAAATGAAAGAGAAGTTTTTTTTTTTTTTTTTTTGCTATTGCGGCATTATAGATCCATCGAGTGCTGGATAATAGGCCTGGTTACTAAAAAGCCGAATATGTAATAATGATTGGCGAAACCTTCATGCATTAAAGGGTTAAAAATGATGGTTTGCAAATATGAAACTAAAACCACCAGTAGGTGGCAGCAAAACACTGTCCTACTGAGTGAGTCATTGAATCATTAATTTAACCTATCCGTTTAAAAACTGGATTAATTCAGTGAGAGCAAAAACAGACAATATTGTGTCTAAAATGTAACTCGCTTAATATGAACATTTTGTTTAACTGTAACCTTATATAATTTTGCTGGTAATATAAATATAAAAAAACAACAACTATTGCCCCCATTTCTTGAGTTGTGGTGGCATTTTTGCCCCAAACCCCCATTCATTTCTGACACTGCAAGAACTGTTCCAAACCTATAACTTTCTTTCATTGAACACACACACACCAGAATGTTTGTGATGCTGTTTTCTGGATGAAACCAAATGCAGCATAAAAGTAGCATCACAGCAGTTCATATAACTTATGGACTGTATTTCAAGACTTTTCAGGCATGTGATAACTTAGCATGAGAATCAGAGCAAAATTATTTATTTATTGTGCTTATTCTCAAAAGGCACATCAAGGTCGGATATGAATTTCATGTTTCATCATTGGCCCTTGTGTGTCTTTTTTAAAAGGAAGTATAGATCATATTTTTAGATTAAATAACCCTTTGTAGGGGTAGTATGGTCAATGAAAACAATAATATTGTTCCCAATAGTATGGTGTATAGTGATAATTGCCAAATTAATAAAGTTTTACAAGAGCAGGCCAAAGAATGCAAATGAAAATGCATTTGAGAACAAGCCAATTAACTAATAAATGTATCCAGTGTGAATCAGAATTACAATAAGAGAGAAAGCAAGCGTGAGCGGCGATGGAGCAACATTCAACGTGCAGACCTCCCTTCCCGCTCCTGTCAATCAAATGGCCCCTCTGCCCTCCCTGAACTGATGGGGGTCAAAGATGGATGTGGACAAAAAGGAAAGTCCATCTGACAGACAACAATCTCTCATCTGTGCTTCATGTGGAGGGAGGAGAGCGAAATGAAGAGTGGATGAGCACAGCGGGATCAGACGGATGACAAGCTAGTCCAATTAAAGATGGCCCAGGATCACAGCGCTCTCTCTTATCACATCAGTGACACACACACACACACGCACACACAAGCACACCCACACACACTTGTGCTCTTCCTGTTTTATAGGGCCAATTTTGCAATTAGAAATATTGGTGACAGCAGATGTCAAAGAATACGAGTGAGAGAGAGAGTAATGCAGCTGTCTGTCTACACAACACTGTGATTATCCTGTCTGTCTCTGTGTGTGTGTGTGTGTGTGTGGTGTGTGCATGTTTATGTGGTTTATGAGGACACAAATTTGTATAATAACATGAGTATGACATAGGTATTACAACGAGAAGGTGATTTATGAGGACATTTTCAATGTCCCCGTAATTCAAAAGGCTTATAAATAATTCAGAATTAGCTTTTTTGAAAATCTAAAAATGCAGAAAGTCTCCTGTGAGGGGTAGGTTTAGGGGTAGGGTTGGTGTAGGGCAATAGAATATACGGTCTGTACAGTATAAAAACCATTACGCCTATGGAGAGTTCCCATAAACCATAAAAACAAACCTGTGTGTGTGTGTGTATTGTGAGTTTATGGAGATTGGACTCATGGGGGACTCACATAGTGTATACATTATTTTGATGCATCATATTTACATATTTTCTCTTCACGTGCTGAATTTTCACATTAACGTAAATGAGAAAGCACTTTTCACTCGACTGCGAGCGGCCAATGGGGATATTATGATCAATCTCAAATCCAAAACACAATCAGAGCCGCATCCCTCCACTGAATCTCTCTCTCTTTCTATCTGTCTGGTAGTGAAAGTTATTCCAGCACATTAAACTGAATATAACCAAAGAGAGTATTGTGTGAGCGAAACAAAAGCCTCTGGCTCCAGCATATATACACACACACTCTATGCCAGCCTCATCCTTCTCCTCGCTCGCCGTGAAGCGGGAGCCGTCGAGTCCTGGAACAAAGGAGCATGAGTCCGTATGGATATGATTAAAATGTGCTTACTGATTATGATTAATGCCATTGTGAAAGTTAAAAGAGTGCACATATTAGCTCACAGTTCGTCAGTAGACACACACCTCAGCAATTTCTGTCTCTCACACACATCACTCTCCCAAATCCTCCGTTTATTGCATTTTACATACATCACATTCTAGGATCAATCCACATTTTCAAGACTGGGCACATAAAATGAGATCACTGAAAAATAAATAACTGAAAAATGATCTATGATGTGGCTTGCTTCAGTTGATTTGCTTTGCAGTAAAATTCCTAAACATCCCAACAACTGAATTGGTTCTATTTGATAAGATATTAAGGCTTACAGAAAATATTGACTACTATTATCTACTTTACTATATTTTACCCCATAGGCAAATACATTTATCTTGTTTCAAGGATAAGCTTCACTCTTTTGTTAGATGTATACTTAAAACAATAAAGAACAAGTTGGCAATGTGATAAACGAGGGGAAGTTGAAAACAAGTAGTGTTACAGGAACCAATTTTACTTTTCAAGTATCTTGCTTTAGGAGTGTTTACATATTTTACTGGCAAACAAGCCAGAAATACTGATTAAGAAATTGATTTATGCAGTATGGTGGTTATGATGTATAAAACACCCAGCCTCATTAATTGTGGTGTGTGTGTGTGTGGTGTGTGTGTGGTTGTGGTGTGTGGTGTGTTGTGTGTGTGTGTGTGTGTGTGTGTGTGTGTGTGTGTGTGTGTGTGTGTGTGGAGCAGTAGGAGTGCTAATATTTATGCCTTCTCTGCCTCCCTCATTCACTTATGCAGCAGCCGAGGTGAAGAATGTGACATGTTAATTTCTAATGTTAAAGGCTCTTTTTTATTATCACCGTTCATGTGACAAGCTCTCATTTTGTTGCTATTCCAGTTGCTGGTGAAGATAATTACATGCTAGTTAATTGCGTAGAATTTGGATTGCAAATAGGACGGTTGGTCTTTGAAGCACAGATGAAGGCAGGTGAAGAGAATCAGAGTCACTGTGCAGGAACTTCCTCAACAAAAAGTACGATATTACTGTAGTGATGTTACAGGTAGCTAATGATTACTATAGTTATGTGCTGATGGATGGATCACCATACTCTTGTTCCATGTTAGTTCAAGTGTTCAAAGAATACTGTTATATGGCACACATCCAACAAAAACATGGTTTTAGTAATGCATGTCTAGAGCAACATGGTAGTGTAACCTCAACTAACAGGAAATGTTTTCAGAACATTCTGGCAAGATTCTCTCAAAGTTAAAAACAAACTTTCTTCCAGCAATGGTAATAGAATATTCTTTCAAAGGTAATAACATTCTCGAAACATTAGCACAAAAACATTTATTTATTGTCCTTTTTTCTGAAACTTTTTTTTGTTTGGATGATAGCATATACAGGGTGAAAAGCAATGGTCCTAGTACTGAGCCATGTGGTACTCCATACTGAACTTGGAAGTAACTTTCCCAAACTTTTTACAAAATGATCAAATGGAACATTCCTTTAACGTTTTCTCTAACATTCACATAACCAAGAGCATTATTTTACATTTAAAAAATGGCACCTTTTAAACATTCAGAGAACATTAGAAATAACGTTTTCAGAAATTAACAGGACCATTATAAAGACATGCTTTTGTTAACTGGGATGGTGTCACATCAAAAAAACAAACAAACCTGATATCACAGTATATGTCCAAAAATAAGATAACAATACGTCAATACGATACGTCAAACACACACACACACACACACGCACACATATATCTGCACCATGATACTACTTTCAAAGCAAGACTGTAATGTACCAGTGCTAGTATAATCCTATACAGTTACTACTACAAAAACACTATGATCTAACAGTAATACTAGTCAAAAAACAACATGGTACTACTATGGTAACTTTCAGAAACCATGGTTGTACGTGAGACATGCACAGTCACCCTTTAAAATACCATATTGCATGTCCAAAATCTGTAATACTATAAAAATTATAATACTTATAATAACCAAAACACTGTAGTGTTGCAAATTCTTGGCACATGCCAAAAAATGGCATAACAACTGTCAAAAACAAGGTAATACCATTTTCAACATATCAGAAATATGGCAGTGCTATGGTAAATGTCCACAAAAACCGTGTTAGTACCATAGTGCATCCAAAACAAGTATATGGTACTTTTTGCTTGTTTTCTATAAGTTTTAATTAGGTTTGTGAAGACACAGCCGTGGTAAGGCCTCCAGATGACTGGCCAAGCATGCTACGCACACGGTGCGCCTGTGTTTTGCTTGCTTTCGGTTTTATCATATTTGTCAGCTCAGCTGTGTGCAGGAATAAGAAGCAGGCGAGTTTAATCTGCTGCGGGAGATATCTGATGAAGGCAGGCAGCAATAAGAGCAGATCTCATTAACATCGCCGTGTAGCTTTATCCTAATGAAGTTATGGACACAGCCAAAGCAATTACACATGCAAATAGAATTAGCTAAAGCAAAATAGCAGGCCGATTGGATTGTGTTCTCACATTCAGAAATCAAAAACATTCGCCAACCTTTTAATCAATAAAGGAGTTGACGCTTTGCCACATCCTATTAATGGAAATCCCGTAATAATTATTAACATGGGTGCCTGTAAAACCAAGAAACATCAGATGAGATCGCCTACAGGGTGATACAAATATTGTATGTCTTATTTTTTACAGATTTAAGGGCAGTAGACTTAACTAAAACACTGTGAAAATCATGTTTTTCATCAGTTTTTCATGTAATATGTTCATATATAGAATGTCAATACAAAAAATATCGTCAACCCTAATCAACAAAATACTACTACATAGTACTAGAATATATATATATGACATCTTATAATCTTATACACTTTTGGCTTTTAAGAAAATTGGTCTTACATCTATTACATATAGATTTGTATGCAAGAAGTGCCACTTATTCACAGACTTTAAAAGATGTGTATTTTTGCCTGCAGTCTAGCACTTTTAACTTAGTGAAATTGAACTGATCCAAAAGAGTTTAAATGGAAAATCATTGGTGTTTTAATAGAGCTCAGATTTATCACAGCAGAAACGGCGGGCAGATAATTGCACAGCAGTGAAGCGCGTACCAAACCCTGCTTGATAGAAAGCACCGTCATGCTTACTGCTGATCAATCTGGCACCTTCTCATCCTCTTTATAACCTGCTGTCAGGACAAATTACAGATGTAAAATGTGCCCCAGGCAGAGTGATGTGCATTATGGACTGTCCAGACTCACGGCCCAGAGTGAAATGTTGTGAAAGTTCAAGTTTTTCTCTGTTTTACAGGCCAGCTGCAGACTTTGTGCTGTCCCTGAGGGAATCAGTTGTCTGTCAGAAGTACACAATCATGTCAAACTGCCGTCCTTGAGGAGCAGAAAGTGTATTTATTTCACTAGATGAATTCGCAGGTTTGATGTAAGAGACTCAACAGATGCGGGTTTGGAGCGGCTGAATAAAAATCAGACAACAGATCCATCAATATAGCCTGGATTTGAATGAAATGAGTGAATGAAATGTGTGTAATTAGAGAAGGTATGTGTATATTTTGTTGTATATTTTAGAAATGATGAGGTCCCTAACTGCATGTCAAATAAACTATTAAAATAAGCCTTTATTTAGCAATGAGCTGTGAAGCAAACGCTCCAAACGAGGAATGAAACTGCTCTCAGCTGAACTCCACAAGCAGGACAGAGCATTCCCTGGCACTAACAGATCTCCAGTAGGTGCTTTCACACATGCGGTCATACATTTAACATCATTTCTTTATTTAGCGGTCATGTGTCAGCAGGGCCTAATATCAAAATGATGCTTAAGGGGTTGTAAAATCCTAGGAAAATTGCATGCTCTGTGTGAACAAATTTAAGGCTGATATACTCACAGCAAAGTTCTTTTACATTCTTCGTTTAGGGGTAAAAAGTTGTTTGAAATACTTTTGCTGAAGTTTAATGCTTTTTAGTGAAATCACAATGCCATCCATCCTGTGGAAGTGGCGTTTAGCATGTAAAACGTGACTGAGACCACCAAAAACCAGGTCTAAGTGTTAAATTTCTGAAATTAAGATTTATACATCATCTGAAAGATGAATAAATAAACATTCCATTGATGTATGGATTGTTATGGATGTTTTTTTTTTTTTTTTTTTTTTTGTTATTTTCGGACAATATTTGGTTGAGATCCAACTATTTGAAAATCTGGAATCTGAAAAAAAAAAATCTAAATATTGAGAAAATAATCTTTAAAGTTGTTCAAATGAAGTTCTTAGCAATGCATAGTACTAATCAAACATTAAAGTTTTGATATATTTACAGTAGGACATTTCCAAAATATCTTCATGGAACATGATCTTTACTTAATATCTAATGATTTTTGGCATAAAAGAAAACTCGATAATTTTGACCCATTCGATGTATTTTTGAGTATTGCTACAAATACAGGTGCATCTCAAAAAATTAGAATATCGCGATTTATGTCCTGGATTATATAAAGTGTGTATTATAAACTGTTTAGTTGCAGTCCTGGATGTTGATTAGTAAATCCAACACTAGTCTAAAAACACAATACAGTAACAGCTACGGTATGAATATATATTCACTCTGTCACGTATCATACTGTACCTAATAAAACACTTTAGTCATGACCACATTCTCAATATAGCATGACTGCTCATACACTATTACAGATCCATTCATAATAAAACACTAAATGGAAACACTTGACAATAAGCTCTCATTTGTTAACATTAGTAAATGCATTAACTAACATGAACTAACAAAGAACAATATATTTTTACAGCATTTATTAATCTTTGTTAATGTTAGTTAATAAAAAAAATTTTCTTGATTTATGTGGCTCAAAATGCATTTAGTATGTAACAAAATTACCAAATTTAGAGTTTTAAACTGTAGATTAAAGGTTGATGGACTTACTATAACGAAGGTTATTAAATGGTTATAAATGTTTTAGGTTATTACATTCTAACTATTATATGTTAACAATTGGTAATCAAATCGACTTACTGTAAAGGTTTACTGCAAGCTTCACTGATATGTGATACATCATAGCAAAATCAGATCTGCGAGTAATTCGTAAGTAATATGGACGTGGAGAATTGGTTGGCCACCCCTTGAATACAATGACGCAACACAATCACTATATGCTATTGATAGCGCTCTATTTCAGTCCTTTCATCGGCAATTTCCTTTAGATCAAACAAACACAATGATAGTGATCACAGCTGTTTTTATGATTATTGCATTGCTATGAAATAATTCTGTGTACCGGTGATTTTCAAGTGAAAGTCAGTGATTGAGGGGAGCAGAAGATCTACTGGAGACTCAGACAGTGAGCTGATCTGTGCGCTATGATAAATTGAACAGTTGTTTGCTCTGTTGCAGTCGTGTGGTTATGGTTGCTCATTTCTCAAAGATTTTGTGGTTTTAGTGTCTCATGGTAATATATAGAAGTAAGAGGCCACATTAGCTCTGAGTGAAGACAAACCACATGTGATTGAATGAAAGAGACACGCGACTCCATAATCAATCAAAATAACCAGAAGAAAATCAAGAGGCAAACATTCATGCAAAATTCAAGGCACAACAGATCAGGACAGGGTTCAGCGTTCCCTGCAGGAAATAAATATCATGTACTGTTGGAAGAGAAACACAACTCTGACTCCTGAAATATTATGGGAACATCTTTAATCAATAAAGCTGATATCAACAAAAGCACTGGGTGAGTGTGTAGTGGGGTAAGCTGTGCCAATCTGTAAATTGCTCTGTAGGCAAAGAGAAATGAGGTAAGGGTGCAAGTATGTCTGTTATGTTAAGAGGACATCATCTTTAACATACAGCCATGAAACAAATGACTGTATTTAAATGCAACTTCATCATACACATGCAATGTGTACAAGCACTGCCCTGAGCTCCTGAAGATCTTATGGAAGATCCTGCAAGTGGTGTGATGCAGGGGCACAGTTGCAAACCAGTGGAGGCACACAGAGGGAATCTGGATACCGAAGGAGGAGAACTCAACCAAACTGGAGCAGCTCAGATCCATCTTGCTCCTCAGCGTGGAAGGGAAGATTTTCTTCAGTGTCTAGCCCAGTGTTTCCCAACGGTGGTTGGGTGCCGTCCCCCTGGGTCGAGGAGCAAGGGGTGCCCGTGTAAAAAAAAAAATCATTTGTTAAATTTTTAAATTGCTAAAAATGTTCAAAAAAGCATCTATTATATAATATCCATTCTGATGTCGCCAATAATTAGAGATGCACCGAAATTTTGGCTGCCAAAAATTTGTCCACCGCTCAGGTTTCACTTTCACGTGGTGTGACGCTTTGCATATTATCCCGCTCTATGCGTGTGCATAGCTCAGTCGCTCCACTCGTATAACTTACCGTTCATGCGAATCGGAACAGCAAAGTCCACTCAAAAATTAAGCCGACAGGAAACATCGATGTAGTACATTATTGTTTCTGTCTGCAATAGCCCTAATGTGTTGTAACGTGGTTTGGTATATGGGCAACTCTGGTAACGCTACCCTCTCATTCATTGATCTGATAACCGCTATGTTATGCTCACGTGTTCTGATAATAATAGCTTTCTAGAACTAAACACTATTTGGATAATTTGGTAATTGATATATGTTTTTTTTTTTTTTGAAGTTAAATATCTTACCCCTACTGTTAAGACGTACCTGAAAAACTAAAAAGCAATTTAATTAATTCGAAGGCCTGTCATTATTTTTCATTTGTGCTATTATTATTAATTTCTTTATTTGTTCTTATTTTATTACTGACCGCTTACTTGTCATTTTGTATTAAATTCAAAGTTTGAAATCAAGCAATCTCGTGCTACTGCAACAAAATTACAGAACTGTAAAATCAAAAATACACTGAGAGAGCAAAACTTGGAGATAGCTAGTTATAATGTAAGTAAAATAATGTTAAATATATAAAAAGCAACATTAAAATCTGTCATATAAAATTTGGTCTCTCATTAGAAATTAGCCTACTGATTGCCACCATTTATGGACAAAAATGTTTAATAATATTAAAAAAAAAATTCTGTATGACATTATATTCTGCAGTTATTCCCTGTTGTACCGAATATCTATATTTTTCAAATTATCATATCGAAGTTAGAAATGCAAATATTGTGACAAAATTAATTTTTTATAGGGTGCCACAAATTTGTTAAAATTCCCAAAGGGTGCCGCGACTAAAAAAAGGTTGGGAAACACTCTCCTAGCCCGATGGATGACAGAATTCCTCCTTCTTCCATTCCCCTCAAGCTCATTGACGTGACCCTGGATCGCCACCACGTACCTAGTAAGATAATGGACCTCAACCTGAACTACTATGGGAATTTCAGGCTTAAGCCTGGGACACACCACAGTTTGCTCAATTCAACATGTGTGAGAACTCTGACTGGATGCTCGGTTTTTAGCGAATGAGACAGTGCCCGAGAATTAAAGTAAAAGTGATGAAAACGAGTAAGTAAATGAAGGTGGCAAGACAGAAGGCTGTTCTAATGTTACGTGGTCTTACCCAAGCATTCCAATATGCGAATGTTTTCATAACATGAGCCGCTTAAAATGAATAAAGTTATCAACATAACTGATATTGAAAATGGTAAGCAAGCGCTAATTCCTCTCACGCAGGTGCTGAACACACATGATAGTTTACCGTGAGCTGTAGTCTGAGCGGTGTGTTCAAGTGCAGCTTTTTTATTTAAACGCTGCCGACAAAAGGCAACAACATTGTCATCTTTTTTTGCAGCTAATTCTTTGAAGTTGGCTTGGTGTGTTCCAGCCTTAACTTAACATCAGAATTACCTGAAGAAGGGAATCATAACTGGGTGTACCATCTCAGTTATCCTCTTAGCCCTTGCCATGAATATGGTGGTCAAAGCAGCAGAAATTGAGTGCAGAGGCCCTTGCTCCAAGTCTGATATCCAAAAGCTCCATCAGAGCCTTTATGGATGACCTCACGGTAACCACACCTTCAGAGCCAGGAAGGTGGTGGATACTCCAGGTCCTGAAAAAATCCATATCCTTGGCAAGGATGAGTTTCAAGCCTGCCAAGTTCAGATCCATAGTGGGAAAGTGGTCGACAAATTCTGCTTCGAGTTGGGTGGGATTGTAATTTCATCGACCACAGAGAAGCCTGTCTTTGACTGCAGCCTCAGGAATGCAATGGCCATTCAAGCCACCATCAGGGAGCTGGAATCTTGGCCACCACAGTTCAGAAGTCTGGCCTACCAGGTTGATTTAAAGCCTAGATATACCAACATGGCATCTTACCTTGTGTAGGATTTCTGTCTTCAAACAGAAACCATTTAAATTGAATATTGAATAAAACATGAAACAACCGCATTCCACCGGAAAACTAAAGATTCTCCTCCCCCGCCATTCTGCGGTCGAAAACTAATCCAGGTCAGTTTTCGTGTCTCAGCAATTCCTGTCCCCTTTGGACAACTATCTTCTCATAGCTCAAAGAAAGCAGCTTAAGCCCTACCTCAACTATGATACAATCTATCTTTTTTTATGGGCTTTCAGCGGACCAGATTTGTGATACCCATACCCATTGACTTCATAAATCGATAATCTGATAAACAGAAAGTGACAGATTAATAGCTCCATGTCCAGAGAGAAGAATAGCAGGTCTACTACAACCCATGATAGGGCCAATGACCCACTCAGGGACACCTCACCCGCTTTTCCTCCCTGCATTCCCAAACAGGACCACCTTTTCTCTCTCTTTTCGGTCAGACAAAGGACATAAAACTTCAACAATTTCAAAAAGACAATCATTAAAAATATAAAAGGCAACATATTCCCAAATAATATGTTGTGCCTTTCTATGCTTTCTGTTTGATGTTTTAGTGAAACCTATTATATTATTTATTAGTGCTGATACTTTTCCTTGTATAGATAAGACTAGTATGAGTATGCAAATACCTGATGTTTGATGTAATGGCAGCTCGTGTCTAGCATAACTTTAGGAAGGAAAATGTCATTTTCGTATCATAACACGTAATTACAACTCTTTTATAAGGTACCCAAATTTCATGTCCCCACTGATAAAATTTAAGCTCATGTTAATTTAGCACAGTCCGCCTTGGAAACAATCTATTGGAAGATCGCATCGTGTTGGACCAATAGGTTTGCAAAACCCCAATGCCTGAACGATGACTCAATCGCTCATCTCATCTCCTCTCCTAGACCTTTGGCTTTCTCTTGGTGACGCGCTACAAAGGCGCTCCCATGCCGAACATCACACGCCGAGACTCCAAAACTTCAAACACTTCAGTAACTCGTGACTGCCAATATCTTCAAAGCCAAGATGCTTGCAAACTTAGCGTCGCCAGGGGTGTGGGGGGGGGGGGTGGAAAAATCAACCAACCTCCGAGGCTTTCCCAGAAACTACGTCATCCAGACGACATCTCAGCAAACAATCTGAAAGCTCCGGGATTCCCTCAAGCAGCCAACAAGGAAGCTTTTCGTCAGCAAAACGCAAGTAATGAACAAAGTCTCCTATCTGCTGAAATCGGTGCTGAATTGATCTTAAAATAGTTAACGTAAGACAAATCTCTGCTTTGTGATTCTCTCAGGTTGAATTTAAAACCACTCGTGAAAACGTGTTAGAACTTTGAAACTTCATGCAACCCCGTTAACTCTCATTCTAAAGAAACTGTATGTTTGTGTATGTGTGTTTTAGCTTAGTTTTAAAGTTATCTAGAATAGCTAATAAATTCTTGTTTTCATTTATAAATAAGTATTGTCTGGTGTCGTGAACTTTTAAAGGTCAAACCTTGCCAAGATCACGTTACTTCGCTAGGAGCTTACAAATTATCATATTGTATTAACCTGTGGCCAAGGGAAATACCCATAATCAGATGGTTAAGATGCATGAACATTAACGTCTCGCTGGATGACTGTTGATAAGGTGTAAACTATTAAAATTTGAAATCAGTTCTAATCAGTTTGATTTCGAATTTTCAGATTTGATTACTCTCAAAACCTGAGCTAGAAATAAAAATAATAATTCATTCCCTTATAAATTAGTTAATTTCTTATACTTGCATCCTCTGGCTTCTGCTGGTGAATGAAGTAACCATGTAAACAGTGGAGACCATGGAAAAGACGGTCATTAGCTACCTCCACAGGTGATTGGGGCTGCCACACAGCCTGAGCAGCGCAGCACTCTGTGGCAAGAGTAACAAACTCCAGCTCCCATTCAGCAGCCTCGACAAAGAATTCAAGATCTCTCGCATCAGAGAGGAGCTACTCTGTCAGGACTACAAGGACTCAAGGGTGGCATCGGCAGGCATCATGGTACGGACAGACAGGAAGTGGAGAGCACAGGAAGGCATGGAAATTGCTGAGTCCCGCCTGAGACACAGGGCTTTGGTAGGCACAGTAGCTACAGGCCAGGCAGGGTTAGGTGCCAAATCACAACCCCAACTGTGATTTACTCCATGGTAGGACTGCCACCATCAAGGCTGGTGCTGAGGAGGAATAAGACCTGCAGGATGGTGGGCATGTGCAACAGGGAAGCATGGATGAGGTGGAAGGCAGATATGGCAGGCAGATCCCCAGCGGATCAAGTTCTTGGGCTGAGCGATCTATGATGTTTTCCTAGCCCAACAAATCTTCACACCTGGGCAAAGAAAGATTCACTGGCATGTCATCTATGCCCTGGTTGGGGTTCCTTTGAGGGGAGGGCCTAGTGGAGGGCCGCTACTGCTGGTGGCATGAACAGGTGCTGAAGTCTGTTGCAGAGGCCATCTCTAGAGCCAACAACAAACACGGCTTCCACCAGAGAAACATCACATTTGTCAGGGTGGAGAAGCAGCCACATCCACAGCCCAAGCTGGCAGCTGGATCTGCTTCAGACAGGGAGCTTCAAGTAGATATTGGAAGGTAGCTTAAGTTCCTAGTCCACATCGTGCCAACTGCGTTGAGGCCAGACATGGTGCTAACATCAGCCGCTTGGAAGCAGGTGCTCCTGATAGAGCTTAATGTCCTCTAAGAGGAGCATATCGAAGAGGTGAATGAACGGAAGCAATCCAAGTATCAGGAGCTGGTAGGCACGCTGCAAACCCATTGAAGTGAGGCTTTGCTCGCCGGTCACTGTGTAAGGTCTACACAAGGGCTGGGCAAATTCGGTGCTGGAGGACCACTGTCCCACAGAGTTTAGTTCCAACCCTAGTCAAACACTCACAAGCTAAACAAAACTGCAAACCTAAACCAACAAATCAATGTCTTCATGGTCACTGAAAAGCTACAGGCAGGTGTGCCTGTTTAGGGTTGGAGCTAAACTCTACAGAACAGTGGCCCTCCAGGACCAAAGTTGACTGGCTGAGTCACTTGAGCAAGGGTGTACAAGGTTGAAAGACCAGAAACACCTGATGACCCCAGGAGCATCATTGAAGGTGTGTTCCAACACATCCTAGGATGTATCTTTGATGCATCATTACAAATGTGTAATTAAAAAACATGTTTAACATACATGACGTACAAGGTTTCAATTGAATGACATTAAGGTAGATTTATTTATTATAATGCTTCTGAAATTAATATAAAGATGTCTGAGTCCCCTCTTGGGCATTATGGCCTAATGGTTAGAACAGTAGGCTATAACCCCAAGGTTGTGGTTTTAGTCCTCATAACCACAGGAAATATAGGTGGGAGGAGTGCATACCCTAGCTCTCTTCCATCCTAACTGAGGTTTTCCCACTTCTGTATGCTGTTTTCCTTTCCCTCACTGCTGTGTATGTGTACTTGGTTGGGTTAAATGCAGAGCACAAATTCTGGGTATGGGTTACCATACTTGGCTACACATGACATCACTTCTTAAGTGGGTCAAAATCACCTTTAATGTTCAGCTAATTGCATTTAATAGACTTTAGACTTTATATCAAATCCAGGCAATTAAGTTCCAGAAATCAATTATGTAATTTACACTTAAGTCTAGTGTTTAAAAGAAATGGTAAAGTGTACTTCTTTTTCACAAGGGGAGACAAAGCAGGTTATTTACATGGTTTTTGATTATTTACATTGTTTAGTGATAAACTGACATTTTTGTCTAAATCAGCATGTATATTGTGAGGCCTATAATTCATTTTACTTGCTATGCATAAAATGTGCTTTTGTTTTTAGAATAAAAAAATGCTTCTCACTTTTCATGTGTATCTCTCAGTCACAAGCAGCTGTATATGATTGATATGATGAATGTGTATGAATGTCACACATGCCATGAAGATGCCGTTAAACATGAGGACACAGCAGAGTGACTATATTGACAATACAGAATGACCTCCAGAGGCTTAATGCTTTCATTAATCAGTTTCTGCATAATAAAATATTAAGGACACACAATTTTGTTTAAATGTTATTTGATGAAATGTCATTCTGTAATGTGACATGTAAGCCAAGGTGAACAGTTGATCTCTACAGGTGCTGCACAGCGATATCTATACACGACTGGAACACCGCATTAACCAATCAGAACCCGGGCTTGGATCAATCCGTTCCATTATAAGAATTTAATAGAGGGGGAGGATGGAGATGAGAGGACACGTGGATATAGAGTTGTCTGCAATCACATGAAGTCTTTTATCATATGTGAATGAGTGACTGGTCATCAGCTGGGTGGACACACAAGGAGCACTATGCAAATCTCATGAATGCTTTTATCATTGTAAACTCTATTAATTCACAATTAACCTTCATTATCCTGCTGAAACTGAAGCAGTTCATGGGACCCATTCACACAACCACAGTTTATCACAAGCCTCAGAGCAAAGAAATTCCTGCAAGATCTTTTAAATGAATGTTCTTCTTTTTACAATGATTCTCTCCCTCACTCAAACATTGGTCAACTTTGTAGTCGGTGGGTTTGGCAGTCTAACCAAATGAATGAAGCTGTAATTTCAGGCTGCATAAGAAGTCTATTAAGTTCTTATTGATTCTGTCATTAATGATTATATAAATTCATCGTTGGAACAAAAAATTGCTGACCGTAAAACGATTGTGCTAAATGACGAGCATAAAATGCTGTTTGAACGCTCCAGCTGTGCTTATTTTTTTCACAGACTGGCTTCAATGTGTATTGCCCTCTGTAGTCTAATGCAGGGTGTGTTAAAGAACAACCACTGGCCCTCAGGCAGTCTAGTTTTTAGTTTCTTCACCCCCACGCTCTGTCCATCATTTTATCCCTGATCTCAGGGACAGGACTGGAAATATCCACCCTAAAGACATGCCTCATGTCACACAGGGGGAAAAAGCCTTTTCTCTAATCTACCTATCAGTCACCATGACAGCATCGAGACTGATGTAAGAAGCAATATGCACAGGTCAAGGCGGCAGCTCGGTTTAAATGGACCACCACCTGTGCTAGACACCAGTCTCCTCTTTTAATATCTTCTTTTTATCCGGGCTGAAAGAAAAAATGGGAATGATTTCTATTCAGGTGCTTATTTTTTTACCATTAAGATTTTTTTTACTTGAATTTCATCTGAAAAGTGTAAATGTCAGCATCCGGAGGCCGTCCTGATATGAGTAATGGTATTTCTGTTGCGAGTCAGGCTTGTGTTGACTTTAAGTTGTGTAAGAAAGAAAGAACATTTCGATTTTTAGCATTATCTCTCCCTCTCGCTTTCTCTGTTTACTTTCACAAACTTTTTTTTGAGGTTTGAGATATTTATAATACAGACTTTGGATCTTTGCTAAGATCTCCAAATAATTTTCTGCAGCACTTTGTTTTAAGAAAAGAATTTATGATTTAAAGTATAGATCCTTTTGGAATATTAACTGAAAAGAAAAACAGAAACCTAATAGCACAAATATGTCGCCAACAAATCAATTTGATGTGTATGCAGACTACTAATATTAAATTATTTTAGTTTTATGTAAATACTGTAAAATAGATTTAAATTTCATATTTTTTTATTTGTATTTTATATTATAATTTATAACAATTTTAATGCATCTTATGTGCTATTATTAAATATACTGTTTTTAAATGTTTATGAAATAAGCCTCATTCACACCAAGGCTGCATTTGTCACTAAAATACAGATAAAAACAGTAATATTGTGAATATCTTGCAATATAAATACTGTTTTCTCTTCTAGATGTATTTTAAAAAATGTAAATTGATTCCTTGAAGCAAAAGCTTTTCACAGTCATTACTTCAGCTGCAGTGGCAAACATGATCCTTCAAAAATCTTCTAATATGCTGATTTGGCGCTCAAGAAACATTTATAGTTTTTTCGTGTTTACTATTTTTGTGGAAATCGTGATACAAATGTTTATTTTTATTTTTTGTAACATTACAGTTGGTTTTACTGTCACCTTTGAACAATTTAATCAATCTTTGCTGAATAAAACTTTCAAAAAAATCTTACTCATATCATTTTTTTTTTAATGATATGAAATGTTATGGGCTGTTTATACACCCATATGAGACTTCAAATACGACTTTCAAAATGACTCTTTTACAAACAAATTGCTGATATTTTTACAGTGTGCCAACTGGGAAGAGAATAGGCGTCACTCATGAATTACTGCAGTATTGCTGACAAATTAGGTTTAGGTAGTCTGCCAATCGTATGATGCAATTTAAAATGTTCCTTTCTCTTTGGAGTATTACAAGCCCTTGGTGCATAAAGAAGATCTATAAATTTGCAAAGACTAAAGTCTCAAACCCAAAGAGATATTCCTTATAAAACTTAAGACTCGTCCACGCCCTCCTAAAACGCCTCGTTTAAACACGCCCCCACATGTCTATATCATTGTGTGCGAAGATTTGCATAACACCGCCCAACTGTTCACGCAAAGAAAGAAGACGTAACCTTTATTCTCGCTGTAGTATTGTTTTGTTGCCGCTGCCGCCATGTCGTGAAAGCACTGTGTGATTCGTTGTGAAAGCGAACTACTTTGTTTAGCCTTCCAAAAGAGGATAATCGCTTCGTCTGCCTGAGCTGATCCATTGCTGATGTTGAGGAAATACATCACTTTTCGCGATTCCAGCCCGGGTCCGTCCCATGTGTTTGCCGCAAGCCCGCCCGAATTCTCTTCGGTCGAATCCGCCGGCCCAGCCGTTCTCAGTCATTATATAAGTCCTTATAATCCGTAATATGTCCCCACTGATCAACAAATGCCTCGATTTGTAATGGGTTTTTATTTTGGTTTGTCTCGTCATAGCCGGGCATGGTAAGGGGCATTACATGTCCGTCACAACAAAACGCTTTTCAGTTCGATGAGCTTTGTAAAAATCTACGCGGTTCAGAAAGGCGGGCATAGAGGAGTCCACAGTAATGTACATTATATGGAAATAATGTGTTTTTTTAACCTTAAACCACATAAAAACATTCCATTACACCAAATAATGTTCTTTTTAAAAACATCATATGACCCCTTTATCCCGTCGCTCTCAGACCTCCACGTAGTCCTAAGGTCTGGGCTTCACTGTTGTGACCAGAGATTCTTCTGTGCATGGGGCTGGTCCCATCCTCGTCAAAAACATCCTACCCAGAGGAGCTGCTGTCAAAGATGGCCGCCTGCAGACAGGTGACAGGATCCTAGAAGTGAGTCTCTTTCTGGAGTAAGATGGAGTGTTTCTAGTATAGTAATGTATTTGATTGCTTGAAATAGAAAAATCACTTTCGTTTCACATCAGTGTTGAAGGTGCATATGAAATCCATTGAAAGCGAGTGCATGTGTGTATTCAGGTGAACGGTGTGGACATCACTGGCCATTCTCAGGAGGAACTGGTGGCCACGTTGCGCAGTACTAAGCAGGGGGACAGTGTGTGTCTGGTTGTGGCCAGACAGGAAGACATGTTCCTTCCACGTGAGCTGGTAAGAGTCTTCTCTGTCTAACTACAATGCATCTAATTGAGTCATCAGTCCCATGCTAAAAACCATGTCTTATACATTTACCTCCTCCTATCTGCTGCTAATAAACCTTTCTTAAAGTCTCTTCCTCTCTTGGTCTTTTCTTCCTTCTTAGTGCATGAATTGTCTGCATGCTTGTGTAAATATATATTCAAAACATACACCATATTTGCTGACAAGTGGGTTGGGTTGCTTGTGAAAGATGATGCAGTGTTTTCTACAGAATTCATATTTTGTAGCGGGTGAACAAACAAACAAAACTCTTTTTCTCACATACACTACAGTTTTAAAGTCTGTGATAAATAAGATTGTTTTTTTCTATTTTTATGAAATTGTTTCAGGAAAGAAGGATGCATTAATTATCAAAAGTGACAGACGTAAAAGTGTTAAAAAGATTTCGGTTTCACATAAATAGTTATTTTTGGACTTTCGTTATAAGAATTTCTGAAAAAAAATATGTTTGCAGCTTTTAAATTACAATTTGTTGTGCTTAGACTGCCAGTGCTGGTCAAATTTTATATTATTATTATTATTATTATTATTATTATTTTAATTCGGTCTCCCACTCTCTCTTTGGTATGTGTGTGTTCAGCCGCAAAGACAACAAATAGAAAGATGCCATCACCTGTTGTTTTCACGTTACCAGGCGCTTTTAACTTAAAACTCACATGGTGCTGTGGTTTAAAATAGGCGTTGCAGGACACACTAGTAAGAGTTTTAGCTTCTAAATTTCCATTAATAGACCATTCAAAGAAAAAAATAAAATATTCAAATTCTGTCATCTTATACTCATCCTTGTTTCATTCCAAACCTGTAAGATTTCAGTTAATCTTCAGTACACAAATTAACACGTACATTACTGGTTCTCATGTATCAAGCAAGTTTAGTAGCACTTAAGTGTTTGCCATGTTTGATGTGTATGTGTTTGTGTGTTGATCAATTTGAATTAAAATAAAAGCCTAAATTAATTCTGTTCATCAAATAAAGCGATCGTGGCTCTTCAGAAGACTTGGATTAAACAGATTCATTTGGGTTACTTTTTGGATGTGCTTTCATACTTTTTGAAGCTTGAAAATTTTGGTTGTGTGTCTTTTCAATGGAATTAGACAAACATTATCAGGCCCCAGGACTTCTGTTGGGTCCCCCAAGACTTAATTAGGTTCCACAGATGAACAAAAGACCTTGTGGATTTGTACAACTTTTTTTGGGTGAACTGTCCCTTTAAGTGTCTCATTCAAGAGCACAATGCATCACCTTTGCAGGGTCATACCTATAGCCTTTCAGTTACCATCTCATATATTTAATCACCAAATCAAACCACCCCACATAGCTTTAAAACAATGAGTGGACTACATAGAAGACTGTAAGGTCTGTATATGGCAGTGTTCTTCGGCAGGGCACTTGCTGTGCTTCAGACCAAAAGGAAATGTAATGGCATGTTATTTGGGTCATCTGCAATGATATCATGTGTCCCAGTAGAATGCCTCTGCACTGTCATGTCTCTCTCCAAAGCCAACAGGCCTCTGTTTGCGGTCTTAGCCGTGGAAGGTCATAGTCACGCTGTAGTTCCTCAAGCCTTGAGGACGGGAAGTCCTGAGCTTCCTGCCTTTGTCTCAACCCCTGTTGGATGTGTAAGTATGCTAGCTTTTGTCTGTTCGGATGTTCAGACATCTTCACCTGTCACTCTTTCTCCCCTCAACTTTCCCTCCCTTTGTTTTTGTCCATTTGATATCTTTCCTGATGAACCTGGCGACCCACACACCCAGCCGGCGGAGCGCTGGCCTCTCTGCACACACCCTTCTGCCCACCTTGTAGACTGACTTCCTGCTCTTATCCCTGCTTGTTGATTCAGCGCTGGGCAGGAAGTAGTGCAGGAGGTTGGGGCGCTCCTACAGGAAGTGCTGGAGCATGCAGGGCTGTGTGAAGTCAGGGACTACGACTGTGTAGCTGTGTGTTGGCTCTTCCTGTATCTCCCTCAGCGTAGTGCCGGTTGCTCTGCAGTCATCCAAATTCTGCCCTACTCAGCGCTTTCTGTAAATAACCAAACGCTGAGAACCGCACTCACTTGACTATTACTATAGCAGTGCCACTCAAACTCTGGCCCCTCGTGGGAAATGAGCTACAGCTTCCATTGTCAACATATTTCATGTATTTATTTAGATGAATTCACAGCAGCAAAAGAGGAATTTAGGACACAATAGTTGGCATCCAGCAAACTTACCTTTTTGCTCCGTAATGTGCAAGTTCAAAGATAATATACAGCAAAATGAATACATAATACATAACATTCTAATGTATTGTTTAGTATATTTTTTACTGTATGGTTCATTCAAACATTCAAAGTTTTGGTTTAAAGGAGTTTTTATGCTCATCAAGGCTGCATTTATTTGCTCAAAAATACAGTAAGAACAGTAATATTGTGAGATATTATTACAATTTATAATAACTGTTTTCAATTTGAATATATTTTAAAATTAATTTATTCCTGTGATTTTTCATAATAAATGTTATTGATTTGACACACTTTTATGCAGTAATGTAAAAAGTAATGGGAAAAAATACAAACAGTTCAAACCTTTTCAGTTCTTATTTCTCAATGTAATTTCACTGTCAATCCAAATATTATTAAATTTTTTGTGAGTATATTTTACTCGGTGTGAGGGCATTCCTGTCCATGTTTGCTAATAAGTGGTGTATCACCCACATTTCCCAAAGTCTCGTTAATGTCTTTAAGCCCTTCTTAGTGTTGTGGTAAATGCTGAGAATAAATCTCTATTTTCACTATATTAAGGCCAATTCACACTTGTTCACACATTGTTCTAGTAAATTCTCTGGTGAATTAGGCCTCTCACTGTTCAATTACAGCTCTCATGGATGCTGTGTTGAACGCGCCCTTCACTGCATTGTTGCCACTGATTAGTTAGAACGCAGTGGTCTGAAGCATGACTGCGACTCATTACCCACAAACCACTAGTTCTGCTTGTGCACAGGAGATTAAAACCCTTCAGTGGATTGAAATAAACGTGTAGAATCTTCAGACGCACAACAGTAGTGATTTTATTTGGTTAGCGAGCAATAGCTGGATTTTGCAGATGACACGCATTGAGCTTCGAATTTCTAAACGGTTTGCTTGACTCAGTGACTGATGGCTTGACATCTCTGTGTGTGTGACTGGACTGTCTGGACTGAGATGCGGTAGTCTGGGAGATTAATGTATGGGAAGAATAGCTCACAGACAGTGAAAGATGACTGTAGATACATTTTAAGAGCAAAAGCTGAAAGAGTGAATGATTGAAATGTAAAAAATGGGCCAAGGAGATAGAAATGCTGATAGAGGAGTGACGGATGATGAGACAAAGAGAGAAAAAAGGTAGATAGAGGGAAGGAAAGGGCTGAGAGTAGAAAAATATGATGACAGAAGGTAGAGAAAGCTGTCATTGTCAATCTTAGAAACAAAGCTGCAAAGAGGAATAAGAGACCAATATGAGCAGAAACAAAGCAAAATGCAAGGAAGAAGTAAAAAATAAGGTTGGTGGAAGAAATTGTTGAGCATAGCAAACAATTCTTTTTTTTAATAAATTGGCTAGACTGAAATAAATGTGAAATCAATTATAATATATTTATAAAAAAGCATTTTATCAATTAAATGAAATTGAAAAATGACGCAAGCTGATTTTTGGAGCCTTTTTTGTATGTTGCTTTCATCAGATCATGACAATTAATATAAATGAATATTTCCATTAAAAAGTTTTAAGATTTTGGAATTTTTGAAATAAGATTCCTAGTTTCACCAAAGCTGCATTAATTTGATCAAAAACAGTAATAAATAGTGGTTGTTGTGAATGTTGTGATTTATTGTTATTGTTATATATTCGTCACTTTAATTTACTCCTGTGGTGGCAAGCTGGATTTTCAGGCTCATCATTACTCCAGTTCTTCAATGTCAGGTCATCCTACTCCCGAGATTCATCTCTTAAAAAATTATGGCTGGATTTGATGGTCTCAATAAAACATTTCTTATTATTATCAGTGTTGGAAACCAA